>CAWUFW010013084.1:0-498335 GCA_963921515.1 Calotriton arnoldi
TAGGGACATACCGACCTCAGTCCTATGTCAAGCCTATAGGGTATATTATTCCAATGCGCAGAGCCTATTAGGGAAATAGGAACTACACTACATGGTGGCCCGCCCACTGGAATATAAATGGAGCCATACATGTTTGAGTTTCAGAAGAAGTGGCTTGATTGCGCAACAGAAATATAGCAGGTAATCTTACAAAAAGACAGATTTCTAAACTGATTCTCAATTCTTGCAGAGAGAGGATCATAGAGAAACTGCTTTGGTGATAGAGCCTTGTGAATTTGTTCAGTACTTTCTTTACAATGTGATGTGACATTTTATGACTTCATAGAAAACAATACCACATGCTTGTGCTGTGGGTGCTTCAGAAGGCATTACACACCTTCCAGTAACTCCAGTATATTTATACCCATTTTACCACTGCATATGCTAATCCAGAAGTTTGCAAGCTCCTAGAGCAGTGGTTCTTAACCTGTGGGCCAGGAAACCCTGGAGTCCGCAACTGCTTAGAAAATGAAAAAATATGAGCAGATTAATAAAGTGCATAGAAATAAAGAAGCAAAATTTAAAATAATTTTTTTTAAACGTTCAGTAAATGTGAAGTAATTTAAAACTGGAAGCCAAAAATTACGTTGAGGTACTCAGGTGGATTTGTGGGAACAGTCCAAATGCATTAAACAGAATACAATATGGGGATGGGTGACCTCAGTAGAATTTAGAAAAGCTCCAACCCTCCCATTAAAATTAAATTGTGTATTTTTATAGTTGTTTGTTAATAAACTAAAATATCATTTGTGTATTTATTTGATGAATGCTCGTCTAAGTATTTTTGCGTATTGTTTTGATGCTTAATCCGGGTTCCCCGACTTCCAGTAATGACTCTGTTGGGGTCCCTGGATTCAAATAATGATTCAGTGGGGGTCCCCGCATTTCTTAGTGATTAAGTGGGGGTCCACAGAAATCAAAAGGTTAGGAACCACTGTCCTAGAGCACTCTGATTTCTGCGTGGAAGCATCTGATGATGCCACGCAGGACCCTATGGCTATGTTATGTCACACTTAAATTCTGGTACTCATGAAGATTAGATAACTAGGATCAGCCTTTCCGCCCTAATCTACTCATTGCTTATATTCTTGAAAAGAATCCGGGGGGGCATAGATTGAGAGGGAAATAAAAGCTTCATCCCCCACTGTAGAGCTATATCAATAACTGAGCCTTACATAGATCACCCTCTTGGTGCTGCAGCAAAATGACCCTGTGGTCCTCCCCCATTGTTTCACAGGCATCAAAACACAAAATCTGTCACACCCACCTCTCAGAAGAATGCCTGAATTACGCAAATTTTTTAAGATAAGAGACAATGTAATAATGATACCGAAGCGATTAATGATTTCTCATTTTTATGCTACATCGACCTCTTTAGGCAGACGCAATACAACCTTATAATGACTTATTAACCCCTTATATGGACTGATTCCTAAATATCTCACTGAACCTATGCCACATGAAAGGAACGTGCCCACCTGTCAATCAATCAATCAATCAATCAGTCATTTGTAGAGCGTGCTACTCAGGCATGAGGGTCTCAAGGTGCTAGGGGAGGGGTAGAGCAGCTACTGGTCGAACAGCCAGGTCTTGAGACGTCTCCTGAAGGTCAGCAGGTCCTGGGTCTGGCGCAGGTGAAGGGGGAGGGTGTTCTATGTCTTGGCGGCGAGGTGGGAGAATGATCTTCCGCCGGTGGTCGTACGACGGATGCGTGGGACGGTGGTGAGTGCGAGGTCGACGGAGCGAAGCTGGCGGTTCGGGGTGTAGAAGGACAGTCGTTCGTTGAGGTATGCTGGTCCGGCGTTGTGGAGTGCTTTGTGAGCGTGGGTGAGGAGCTTGAAGGTGATCCTCTTGTTGACTGGGAGCCAGTGTAGATCTCTCAGGTGGCCGGTGATGTGGCTGTGGCGAGGGAGTCCGAGGATGAGGCGTGCGGAGGCATTTTGTATGCGTTGGAGTCTCTTCTGGAGTGTGGCCGTGGTTCCTGCGTAGAGGGCGTTGCCGTAGTCCAGCCTGCTGCTGACGAGTGCTTGGGTGACCGTTCTTCTGGTTTCGGTGGGGATCCATCTGTAGACCTTGCGGAGCATGTGGAGGGTGTTGAAGCAGGATGAGGAGACCGCGTTGACTTGCTGGGTCATCGAGAGCGTTGAGTCCAGGATGACTCCCAGGTTGCGTGCGTGGCTGGTGGGTGTCGGGGCAGTTCCCAGCATGGTCGGCCACCAGGAGTCGTCCCATGCGGAGGGGTGGAGCCAAGGATGAGGACCTCCGTCTTGTCCGAGTTCAGTTTCAGCCGGCTGGTCTTCATCCACTCTGCGACGGCCTTCATTCCCTCATGGAGGTTGGATTTGGCGTTGGCCGGGTCCTTGGTGAGGGAGAGGATCAGCTGGGTGTCGTCGGCGTATGAGACGATGTTGAGGTGGTGTGCTCGGATGATGTTGGCGAGCGGTGCCATGTAGATGTTGAAAAGGGTCGGGCTGAGGGATGATCCTTGGGGTACGCCGCAGGTGATCGTGGTGGCTTTGGGACTGAAGGGGTGGAGGCGGACTCTCTGCGTTCTGCCGGTGAGGAAGGAGCTGATCCAGTCCAGGGCTTTGTCTCGGATCCCTGCGTCTTGGAGGCGTGTGCCCAGGATGTGGTGGCAGACGGTGTCAAAGGCGGCCATTGTCCAGTATGGTCCTGATGTCGTCAGTGGCGGCGATGAGGGCGGTTTCGGTGCTGTGATTGCTGCGGAAGCCGGATTGGGAGGAGTCCAGGACGTTGTTCTCCTCTAGGAAGTGGGTCAGTTTTCTGTTGGCAGTCTTCTCCATGACTTTTGCCGGGAACGGGAGCAGGGAGATGGGTCGGAAGTTCTTGAGGGCCTTTGGGTCCGCCTTGGGTTTCTTGAGGAGGGCGTTGATCTCGGCGTGTTTCCAGCTTTCTGGGAAGGTGGCGGTCTTGAAGGAGCTGTTGATGATCTTTCGGAGTTGGGGTGCGATGATGGAGCTTGCCTTGTTGAAGATGTGGTGGGGGCAGGGGTCGGAGGGTGAGCCGGAGTGGATGGTGTTCATGATTTTCATGGTGTCTTCGTCGTTGACATTGTGCCAGGAGAGTAGAGGGTCGATGTGCTTGGTGGGTGTAGAGTCGGGGGTGATGGTGTCTGTCGTCGGTGTCTGGGTGTCGAAGCTGTTGTGGATGTCTGCGATCTTGCTGTGGAAGAAGGTAGCCAGGGAGTCGCAGAGTTCTTGTGACGGCGGTATGTCATTGGAGCAGGAGCTGGGGGTGGCGAGTTCTTTCACGATGTTGAAGAGCTCGTTGCTGTTGTGTGCATTCTTGTCGATGCGTTCTTTGAAGGAGGTTCTTTTGGTGGATCGGATGAGTTGGTGGTGTTTGCGCCTGGCGTTCATGAGGGCTGCGTGGTTGACTGGTGTCTGGTCATTGCGCCAATGTTTCTCGAGAATTCTGCAGGTGTGCTTGGCGTTTTGGAGGTCGGCGTTGAACCAGATGGCTCTCGTGTCGGTGCGCCTGTTGGAGGGTTTCCTGATCGGGGCAAGGGTGTTGGCGCAGTCGTTGATCCATTGTCTGAAGTTGTTGGCTGCTGCGTCGGTATCGGAGGGCTCGGTGGAGGGTCTTGGGCGAGTGTGGTGGTGAGCTGGTCATCGGTGACTTTTTTCCAGCTGCGGTGTGGAATGCTTTGCGGTTGGTTGTGTGCGGTGTGTTTCTCGAAGGAGAAGTGGATGCAGTGGTGGTCGGTCCAGTGGAGTTCTGTGGTGTGGCTGAAGGTGACGTGGTCGCTGGCGGAGAAGATGGGGTCGAGCGTGTGACCGGCGGAGTGGGTGGGTGTCGTGATGAGTTGTTTGAGTCCGAGGTTGGCGAGGTTGTCGATCAACGTTGTGGAGTTGCTGTCGTTGGCGTTCTCGAGGTGGAAGTTCAGGTCTCCGAGGAGGATGTAGTCTTTGGAGGCGAGGGCGTGCGTGTTGATGAGGTCGGCGATAGATTCGCTGAACTGTGGTCGGGGTCCCGGTGGTCTGTAGACGAGTGTTCCTCTGAGGGTGGTGTTGTGTAAAACCAGTTGGCAAAATTTCATGGTGTTAAATGGTATGCAACTTATAGGAAACTGCGGCACCCACGAGTAGTGGTGCAAGTTGTCCTGTGTCACCCTGTAAGGACATTTCAGACAACGTAAACATTCTTGAGTGATATTTTGATACATAAGTAGTTGAACCAATGTCCATTGACGGTCTCATATTGGCCCAATTGTTTTTTACAGGCGTGGTGGACCACTGCCCAATTAGAAGCAATACCGACTGACAGATCTACATTACGACAGTAATGAATTATTTAGCGTAAACCTATTAGAGGACGATTTACACATACCATTTATATGTGAAGTAGAATGCTTTCGAATAAAACCATTAACAGCACAATAGGGAATGTACTAAAGCACAGGATTGGATTTTAATGTTTGATTTTCTATTTTATAATGAACCACAGTGGGTATTCGGCCTCTGGCAATTTCACATTTTGTACAGATTTTGCTGACTTTAGAGTGAGCATGCTAAAGTTGCACAGCTTGATACACCCAGTGAAGGTCGACTAGGACATTTTCTTAAAATTAACATAATGAATAGCCTTTGTGTGGGTCACGTCTGGATCTGTGATGCTCAGGAGAAATGCAGCTAAGATAAGGGCATCGGCCATATTGTCCAAAGAGCATTAATTCATTGAAACTGTTGTGGTCCATCATGTTTTTATCTAGCCCTTGAGGTTGGAAAGGCGAGCTCCATTTACGAATAAAGTAAGGTAAAGTACCACTCATGTTTCAGTTTGTTGAGAGCCCACAAATGCTGCAGAGGAACTGTCAAACCTGCCAAGGTGTGAGTCATCAATATTGTCCTGTCTGATTTTTTAACCAAAAATGCTACAAGTGGAAAAATAAGTCCCTTTTTAAATGTTGCGCCTGACCAATGAGAGGTGGCTCAGAGAATGGCGTCTGTCCAAGTGAAGACAGGCCGTGGGGCTCACTCTTGGTCTCTGGTCCTTGTCTGCTGTCCGAGTCCTGGCTGTAGTCCTGCTGATACATGGATCTGGTGTGCTGTCTCACTGGCATGACATCCCAATTACCAGACAGGACGGGCAACTAATAAATGTTGTACACAAAAGGGAAAAACATGCTGTTATTACTTTGCTAATTTAGAAAGTGATTAATGCATTGTTTTGGTATGCAGAGCAGTTCAAAGTGCAAGTTTTACAACACAGGAAAATAGGAATTTGCAATTGTCACCAAAGTGAACTCTAATTGCAAATATATATATATATATATCTCGATAATCAACAAATGATCCCACAAACCACTCCAGAGCTGGCTTCAGTTCAATTTATTGTAGGTTTATTGCGGTTACCAGTAGGTAGTCATAGTTAGCACCTAGTTTCCATGGGGAAAGCGTTTTTTGATTTGCCAATATCTTTGACGCCGTTTGACGAATCTTCGCGAAATTTTTCAAACTAATGGCCCGCTCCGGTCATCTCCTGTCTTGAAAGTTTCGGGGTGATTCGTCAAGTGGGGGCTGAGAAAAAAGGGGAGTCCCAAAACGCGTTTTCTCCATGTGAATTTCCATAGGAACTTTTGTCACGGCTACAGCCTGAACTGCTGAACGGAATTACACCAAATTTGGCAGAGAGGTAGCTCTTTGTCCAGAGTGCACACTTTGCTTTAAATTGTGTAAATCCGTTCAGTAGTACCTGAGAAATTTAAAAATAAAAAATATTGATATCTGTGACCGCAGTGGATTTGTGAACCCTCCCGAGCACGAGCTTCATTTTGATTGGCTGCCGACACTTCAAACCAAGAAGTGTTGCCAGCCATTTTGTGACTCGGTAAAACCAAGTCACAAGAAAACAGTAAAAAAAAGATTAAAAAAAAAGAAAAGGGGGCAGCGTAGTAACACCCTGACCGCCTAGGCCTGCTCAGGGGGTCGGCCAAAAAAAGCATTTTGAGTGCGTGAATCCGGCCGAATTTTTTTTTTAAAATGAAGCGCGGGCTCCCGCGCTTCGTTTTCCTTAAGCCCCCGGGTGGGTCAGGTCCCGGGGGCAATAGCTGATTATGTAGCGGGGGCCCGCTTTACTTAATTATGCGTGGGGGGCATGCGGCCTCCCTGCAGCCCCAGGGACCGCCAACTCCCCGGGGCTTGAAAAAGTAAATGCGTGGAGGGGCTCCTCCCTCCCCCACGCTGCCCCGGGGACCGCCACCTCCCCGGGGCTTCAATTTATATGGGGTGGGGGGCCTTGCGGGTCCCCCCAAGCCCTGGGGACCGCCACCTCCCCGGGGCTCCAAAGTTATTAAAGAGGTGGGTGGGGGGCTCCTGCCCCCCACACTGCCCCAAGGACCACCACTTCACAGGGAACATTGAAAATAAGGGCGGGGGCCTCGCGGGCCCCCCAAGCCCCGGGGACCACCACCTCCCTGGAGCTCCAATACATTTAAAGAAGTGTGGGGGGGCTCCTGCCCCTCCCCACACTGCCACGGGGACCACCACCTCCCCGGGGCACTCATTATGTTAATGTGGGGGTTCGTTGCGGACCTCCGGCCCCGGGGCTCACCACCTCCCTGGGGCAATTTACATGTTGGGAAGGGGGCCGTGCTGCCCCCCCCTCCTGTAGCCCTCCATGGCCCTGGGGACCGCCACCCCCCAGGGCCAGCTCCAGCAATGTCCCGGGGTGCCCACCCCCGGGACATTGCAGTTTGCAATGGCAGGGCGGGAGAACGGCTCCCGCCCTGTCATTGCAAACTCTGCTTTGCTTCATGGAAGCGAGACCAGGAAACCTGCTCTCGCTTCCAGGAAGCAAAGCAGATTGCTTTTGGACAAGGGGAGCTGCATGTCAGCTTAAATTTATTTGAGTGAAAAAAGAGAGGGAAAGTTTGCCATTTTTGGTTTCACTTTTCTGAGAGAGGTGCATTACATTTCTTGTGTGGAAAAGAAAATCTGTTAAGAGTTTCTGATATTTGGTATTCTGCAATGCTACCTCAAACGTGAGTAACCAATTTGTAAGGTGTATTATATATTATTCAGTACTGCTTTATTGTTTCTAGTGATATTATTACTTTAAATGTTGAAATTGTAAGACAAATGTGATGTATGAAATATGTTATGAAATGTACAGTTAGTGTTTGCTTTTTGGAATTTAGTGAGAATTATATCTCTAGACTCATGCACTAGGTATGCAGTAATGTAAATATGAACAAGTCAGTCCTAGAGTTATGTATTCAGATGTGTGCTCTTATTCAGTTATGCAATCTAGGAGGCACTATCGATATACAGTTGTAATCCCTCAGACTTTAACCATAGATTTGTGCAATCACCCAGGCACTACTATCCCACTCAAACATTCAGTCAGGCACTACCCATGCTGTCATCTACTCACTCAGGTACTACTGATGCACTCATAGAATGGCCCAAGCATTACCCTTATACTCATATTTTCTCTCAGGTACTTCCTATACACTCATACAATCATGTAGTTACTACCAGTGCAGTCATAGAATCACTCAGGCAGTACCCATGCATTTTTTTATTCTTTGAAGCACTACTCATACACTCTTGTCTTCAACCATGCATTAGCCTTGCACTCATGGTTTGTCTAAGGTATTTCCCCTGCACTAATCTAATCACCCATTCAGTACTGCTGCTCTCATGCAATCACCCAGGCAGTACTCTTGCACTGAATGTTTCACTGAGGCACTACTCATCCAGTCATGCATTCTCTAAGGTACTACCCACTACCCATGTATTTCTATATTTCTTTGATATATGATGCCACTTTTAAAAGGTACAGACACATGCATGCATGCTCTCTGGAATATGGTGAGACTTTTAACAGACACATTGAAAAAGTTGCTGCTTTGTATTTGGCTAGGTCCAACACTCTGAGTAGTTGCTGAATAGTGAAGCTGCAGCCCAAAAGTGACTTTTAAGACTTGTTTATAGTGATTAGTGATTAGGTTAGTTTGTATTGGTCTATGGAAATGCATACTTGAAATATACCACATAATTTTAAGTGTCTGTTTAAAATGGAAAGTGGACTCTGTCAAGGTTAAGGGACTTTGTAGTCTTATGAGTCAAGTATGTGTCAGCTTGCACATATTTTCTTACATGTATTATTTTTGTAGAGATGGTAGAGGTATAAAACACTGATATATATGTATTTGTATTTTTATGTTTCTTTTACATATTATGCCATTAGGAAAAGGTACATGCATATGCATGCTAGTTTTTAGGAATATAGTGAGAATTACATCTATATACTCAAGCACTAGGTGCGCACTGATGAAAAGAGGTTCATATCTCTCTTTGACTCATGAATTCAGTTAGGCATTCTTATTCAGTTACGCAATCAAGGAGGCACTATTTATACACAGTTTTAATCACTTAGACATTAACCATACATGCATATAGACAGCTAGACACTACTATTCCAGTGAAACATTTACTCAGCTAGTACCTATGCACTCATGTATTCACTGAGATACTACTGATGCACTTATGTAATGGTCCAAGCATTACCTTAATACTCATAGTATCTCAGAGGTATTTCCCGTACATTCATACATTCAACCAGGTACTACTTGTGCAGTGATAGAATCACACAGGCAGTATGCGTACATTCATGCATTATCTCAAGCTCTACCCATACAGTCATGCAATAAACCATGCTTTAGGCTTGTAGTCATAGTTTCTGTCAGGTATTTTTGATGCAATCACCCTGGCAGTATTGGTGCACTCATTCAATTATTGAGGGTCTACTCTAGCACTGAACAATTGACTTAGTCAGTAGACATTTAGTGATACATTTTGTTAGGCACTACATATGAATTCATCCAATGATCCTGCCATTACTCTTACATGCATCCCTTTACTTAGGCACTACCATGCAGTCATGCAGTTAAGGAGAAACTACCATTACACATACTACTCCTCTTCCCTCTTTCAGCATCTCTCTAGCCTCTTTGTGCAGTTCTCTTGGTTGTTTTGCACCTCTCTTGCTCTTTCTGCACCTCTGTTGCCTCTTTCTGCAAGTTACTTGTTTTTTTTCTCCACTCCTCTTGGCTGTTTCTACACCCCTCTTCCCTCTTTCTGTTGCCTCTTTCTGCACCCCTCTTCTGTCTTTCTGTACCTCAGTTGCCTGCTTCTACAATTCTCTTGCCTCTTTGTGCAGTTCTCTTGTCTCTTTTTCCATTTCTATTATTTGTTTCTGTACCTTACTTGCATTTTTCTACAACAGTTTCCTCTTTCTGCACTTCTTTTGCCTCTTTCTGCACCTGTCTTTTTGCTTTTTGTACATCTGTTGCTTCTTTCTGCATTTCTTATATTTTTCAGTAGCTGTGTTGTTTGAGTATTTCATTTTGCTGTTTGTAAACCTTTTGTTTTTTTTCCTTTCTCCTTTTGGCTGTGTGACCACCTATTCTTGTGTTTTTGCAGATGTTTTGCTCATTTTTATACTTTTCTCTTCTTATGAGATGTAAATGCAATAGAAATTTAATTGTAATTTTGTGCTTAGAAATTAGAAATAAAAGATGGCAAGAAAACATGAAAAGAGAAGAGAACAAAGGAAACAGAAGTACTTAATGAAAACTAAAACGAGTGGAGTAGAAAAACACCAAAAAGATGCTGAGGATAAAGTGGCATCTGGTAAGAGAACTAAACAACTTATTAAAAATGTTGTGGAGAGATTGAATGATCAAAATACTAAGCAAAGGAGGAAAGAAATTTTTCGAACAAAGGAGAAGCAAATGAAGAAACACAATGGAATGGAAGCACATGTGACAAAAAGACAGAAACAATTTAAGGACATACGTGTACGTATGTTTAGAAATAGAGTAATTCAAAATATATTGAAAGATTGTAAAAAGTATAAAAAAATATCTGCAGCATATAAGAAGAAGCAACAGATTGTGAGTGTAGTAGATGCTGCTTTTGATTGAAACGGAAATTATTTATATTGGTATTGAAGAGAATGAAAACATTGAATAAAACAATGCACTTTATGAAGGAGAAAAGCAAAAGAAAAAGACTTGTTAATAGAGGTAACTTTTGCAAAGCTTTTTCTGGTGAATGGAAGCATACTTCTAGTACTGAGCCTTTTTTTAATGAAGAAAGTTATTTTCAACAAAATACGTTCACGCAGTTGATACCTGTGGTCGTTGTTACGAGATAAAGGATGGTTGTCCAATTGAAAAAGAAAAGAAATGTGGAAGAAGTAATAGCTGAAGACGTTCAAGGGAGACGTACACAAGCTCCAGTGTATAAGTGGGATTGTAGTAGTATTTGTAGTATTTGCCAGGAATCTATTGATATACTACGAGCTTTCTTGCGACAGTATGCTAAAAAAAAGTGTTAAACAGAAGATTAAGATGTTGCAAGGACTAGATCCATGTAAAGTAAGAAAATATACTAAGTTGCAGGGTCATTCTCTGGCTTGTCTCTCTAGAAAAGTGTGTAAAAGTACTTTTCATCATTTAAGAATGTTAGCAGTACATCATACAGAAATACGGAAGTTAGAAAGGAGATTGTACTACGTAAAAAGTCCTGCATTATCTTTAAGTGAAATGAACACATCTCTTTTGCATGGTTCAGTATCGGATGTAAAAAAAGTTTGTAATGATATACAGTTTTGTTTCTTTGATTCACAAGAGGAGTGTAGAGAAAGTGAGAGCTTGATAACTGTAGGTGTTGAACAACAGTTGGAAGATATTAGTACTGAGAAGTTTGAAGTAGAAATTACAAAGTTTAAGATACTTTCATGTGAAAAACCAAACTATGTTTGTATTTGTTGTCGACGTACTCACTATAGAAGTTAAACTAGGAATGTTGATGTGTATTTAAAAAGTGAAAAGGAAAATAATGATAAGTGGGAGCAATTTGGTGCTTATTTGTTGGTGGAAGGTCGTTTTGAGTTGGGTACTGATCAACGTATTTGTAAATTGTTACAACAAATTAGAAGAGAACAAAATGCCAGCTAGAGCACTACATAACAATTTAGAGTTGGTAGCTATTCCTCCGGAACTGGTAGATTTAAATACATATGAGTCCATTCTTATTCAATCTGTGCACCCGTTTCAGGCTATTATTCGTATGGAGCCTAAGACAGGTAAGCTGCCTCCAACAGATTTACAAAGAGATCTGAAAGGAAGAGTTGTGTACTTACCTTTAGATTTAAAAAAAAATATTGAAACTGTTGGTATAGAGAGAGAGGAAAGTGAGCCTGTAGTTATTCTAGTTAATGGTATACCAACAAAGAGTCGAAAAATATGGCAAGAGTTAGTAGATGTCACCAAACTTCAAAAGGCTACATTATATCTTGTACAGAACAATATTTATTATAAAACTGTAAATGTGGAAGACCAGGAAATATGTTTAGAAGAAGATACAGAAATTTCAACTGGCCAAATAGAAAAAGTGGACAAGAGCAGGAGTGAAGAGATTTACGAACATTACAGTATACATCCTTTACATTCAAAATAAGTGATTGGAAACTATTGAATTATTTCAAATGAAGAAAGCAAAGGGAACTCCCATGAGTGTATGGGAAAAAAGTTTGGAAGCTCGTTCTTTTCCACAGCTGTTCCCCACTGGAGAAGGTGGACGATATGATGAACGAACAGTACAGATTCCAGCTTCAGAATACCGGACAACAAGATTGAATGAATGAATGAAATTGAATTTCTATAGCGCGTTACTACCCTGAGGCCTCGTAGCGCTTAGGACAGGACAGACAGAGTCATGGCAGGTTAGTGTGAAGTACTAAAAAGATAAGTTTTAAGGAGTTTACGGAAGGACTGTAAGTTAGATTCCATGCGAAGAGTAGGAGGAAGAGAATTCCAGAGATTAGCAGCATTCAGAGAAAAGGAACGTCCGCCCCATCTGGATCTGCGTACTTTCCTTGTGGTAGCAAGGAAAGCGGAGCTGGAACGAAGGCTCCTTGGAGGTTGGTAAGGAGTGACCAGGGGATGGATAATGGCATGGCCAGTTTTCCAAATGGCTCTATGGGCCAGGCACATGGCCTTAAATCGTATTCGGGACTTGATTGGGAGCCAGTGAAATTTTCTCATTGCGGGATTTGCTGATTGTCTCCGAGGAATCTGGAGGAGTAGACGAGCCGCACAATTCTGGATCACTTGTAGTTTTTGAGTAGTTGCCTGAGGGGCGCCCAAATACAAGGCGTTCCCGTAATCCAGACGGGACAAGATGAGGGCCTGCACCATAATCCTTTGCGCCTGAAAGGGGAGTAAAGGAAGAACTTTCCTTAACATCCTCATCAGGCCAAAACATGTAGCTGAGAGCTTGGTGGCTTGATGATTGAAACTTAAGGAGCTATCAAGCCACATGCCTAGGCTCTTAATCTGGGGCTTTGGGGCAGGCATAGTGCCGAGACAAATCGGCCATGAGAATGCCGAGGAGGGTGATGGAGCTTTGCCCAGGAACATCAATTCAGTTTTGTCACCATTTAACTTGAGGTGAGATAGATCCATCCATTCGGCTACCGCCTCTAGGCAATTGCCCAGAGCGCAAGATGAACCCTCCGGGTGGTTTAATGCCACAACCAGTTGGGTATCATCTGCGTAGGTGATAATTTTGACGTACTATCTCTGCCAAAGTCGCCATATAGGTGTTAAAAAGCGTGGGGCTCAGGGAGGAACCCTGAGGAACCCCACAACTAAGAGGCCATCGGTTTGACGTAAAAGTACCCTCAAAGACCTGAAAGAATCGGTCCTTTAAAAAGGACTGGATCCATGTGAGAGCCCGGTGTGTTACTCCAAGATTTTTTAATCGCTCCAGCAGGATGTTATGATCAACAGTGTCGAAAGCGGCACTGAGGTCTAGCGAAATAATTGCTGCTGAGCCGCCCTGATCCAAAAGTCTCCTTGCTTCCTCTGTTACTGCCAGAAGGGCCGTCTCTGTCCCAAGCCTGGGACGAAATCCTGTCTGGGAATCATGGAGCAAGTTGTTAGACTCCAGATAGTGAACTAGAGTAGAGTTTATATGTCTCTCAGTCAGCTTGCTCAGCCAGGGAAGGAGAGAAATAGGTCGGTAGTTGGCCAGGTTGGAGATGTCTAAATTTGGTTTCTTCAAAAGGGCTCTAACCTGAGCACATTTCCAGTCAGGGGGTACCGTGCTCGAAGCAATGGAGGCATTTAGAATGTTCAAAATTACTGGGCGAATAACATCAGCAACTAGAGTAAGATGCTGCGGAGGAGCGGGGTCCATAGGAGAGCCCGAGGTTACCGTAGAAATAAGTGTATTCAAGGAGACCTCATCTATCAAAGGGAACTCCGCTAAAGAACACTGTGATTCGGGAAGGGAACTTTCAGTACTGAACGCTGTAGGCTCACTTTGGTGGGACGGGAAGGATTGGCATATCAGATGAATTTTTTGGTGAAAATATTCCGCTAAGTTGTTACAGCGAGCTAATGCATCCTCTGTGTTGGGGGATTTATGCGGTATGGTAATAAGAGATTTAGCAATACGGAAAATCTCTTTGGGAGAGTTAGCAGCTGCGCTAATCCTCTCCTCATAAAATGAGGATTGGGCGATTTTGATTTCTGCCTTATAATTTCTAATTGCCTCTCTATAGACATTTTTCCTCTCTTCTGCTAAGTTCTGTCTCCATCTCCTTTCCATTTTCCTACAGCTTTGTTTAAGTTCCCTTAATTTAGGGGAGAACCATGGTACCGGTTTTTGTATGGATCTCTTGTAGGAAGGCTTCATTGGAAGAAGAGTGTCCAAAGAGTTTTGGATCCAGAGGTTAAAGTTGTTATTAGCTCTCTCAGGATCAGGAACAGGAAAGGGTGTGGTGGCATCCAGAGCTAAGGACCATCGGCTGACAGAGAGATTCGGCCATTTCCTTTCCAGCATCAGAGTTATGCTCTGAAGGGGAGAGGATACTACCGTCTCCCAGACCAGAGGAATTAGCAAATGATCAGTCCAGGGGAGGGGGATGGGAAACCCTACCGAAAGATTCTGGTCATTACTAAACACTGGATCAAGGAGATGACCCTTAACATGCGTAGGGGCAAAGCCTTTCTGCTTAAATTGAAGTGCTGAGAGGCTTGTTAGAAGCTCTTTGGCCAGGTGGTCAGAGGAGTCATCCAGGTGGATATTAAGATCCCCTACTACTGTAAAATTAGCTGGGGTTAATGCTAAATTAGCCACAAAGGTCGGAAGTATACTAAGGAATTGACCTATGGGTCCCGGGGGGCGGTAGAGTAGCAAACCAGAGAGAGTAGTAGTAGGTGAAAATTCTAAAGAAAAGTTCATACTTTCGCAGCCAGGTAGCCCCTCAACGGCGGACCGGCAACAGAAATTATCTTTAAAAAGGATAGCTAGACCTCCACCTCTTCCAGTCTTGCGGTCCGCTCTGTGTATTAAATACCCCGGTGGCAAGGTCTGGGTGATAGTTGGATCAGCTTCATCCTGTAACCACGTCTCTGTCAGGAATAAAGCATCAGGTTTAAGGTCATCTATAAGGAGTGCTAGTTCAACTGAGTGTTTGGGGAGAGAACAACAGTTTAAAAGAAATAATTTTTTAGGGGGGCCGGTGTCTGGTGGATCCTTACTGTAAGGTTGAAACTTAAACTTACAGTGGGGGCAATTGGAGGGACTGTTGGCGAGGATCAGCGCGTGTAGGCAATTAGTGTCCGTAACTTCTCTCATATTGAGCAGTGTCTGGGGACTGTAGATAAAATTGTTTTTTTTAGAACTGCCAGGGGTCATGGCCCCTGGTCCCGGCTGGGCTCGGACGGGCGCAGACGGGCGCAGACGGGCTTGCCTTTGGCGCGCCCGCTGCGCGCGTCCGCTGCGCATGCGCATGAGCGAAAAGCTAAATACTAGTGGGGGCGCGAAAGGCTGGCGCGCTAACCCGAAACCGGAAGTAGTTGCTGTTCCCAAAAGCCCTCCGCGCAACAGCACTTGCCGCGTCGGACCGGGGCTAGGAGAAAAGTAGAGGTAGGATTCAAGTTAGCAGAGTACAAGATATAAAAAAGTTCTTAGGCTTTAAAATGCAAATGCAATTTAAAATGCGAGCGTTATAAAATTCAGGCAAACATTAAGTGAAGCCACACATACGCCACAGCTAGCAGCGTCCCTGCCACTGGGTATCTGCCGCGTCCGCTGCGCGTGCGCATGAGCGAAAAGCTAAATACTAGTGGGGGCGCGAAAGGCTGGCGCGCTGACCCGAAACCGGAAGTAGTTGCTGCTCCCAAAAGCCCTCCGCGCAACGGTACTTGCCGCGTCGGACCGGGGCTAGGAGAAAAGTAGAGGTAGGATTCAGTTAGCAGAGTACGAGATATAAAAAAGTTCTTAGGCTTTAAAATGCAAATGCAATTTGAAATGCGAGCGTTATAAAATTCAGGCAAACATTAAGTGAAGCCACACATACGCCACAGCTAGCAGCGTCCCTGCCACTGGGTATCTGCCACGTCCGTATTGTGCTCAGAAGATCCAAGATTTCGACAGTGCATTCCATATAAATTTCATCTTCTATTTGAAAGTGACTTGTCTGGACTTTCATATGCAGTGAATCACATATTAAAAACAGGAGTTCATCTTACACATGTTTCTGCAAAGGAATTTATGGACAAAGTTCAACAAAGAGATGATCATTTATAATCTCAGTTAATTAACTTGATGGCGTGTCAACGTGGTACTAA
Source organism: Calotriton arnoldi (assembly GCA_963921515.1). NCBI lineage: Eukaryota > Metazoa > Chordata > Amphibia > Caudata > Salamandridae > Calotriton > Calotriton arnoldi. Next base: position 15,716 of record CAWUFW010013084.1, read on the forward strand.
TGAGTATTGGTATCGTCGTCACGGAGAACTTAAATGTATGTTAAGAAACTTAGGTACCCCTACGTGGTTTGTTAAGCTTAGCTGTGCTGAAAATGCATGGGACGATTTACTTGAATTTCTACGACAAGCAAATTCAAATGTAAAAAACAACGAATTGAAGACAGCTGGAGAACTGTGTTCCTTGGATCCTGTAAATGTGTGCAGATATTTTAATCATAGGTTTCAAGCTATCATGTCTTTTATCTGCAATAAAAATAATCCACCTCTTGGAGAAGTTACTGATTTCTTTTGGAGAAAGGAGTACCAAGCTAGAGGTGCTCCTCATATACACATGTTATTATGGATCAAGGATGCACCTAAATTTGGAACTGATTCTAAAGAAACTGTTTTGTCCTTTATCGAAGAGTATGTTACCTGTGCCATTCCAAAAAAAGGACTAGAGAGCTTAAGAGAACAAGTTTTACGTTTTCAAAATCATCGATGTGGAAAATATTGTTGACGAAAATACAAGTCAAAGGGAACATTTTATATAAAATGTCGTTTTGGATTCACACGTCCAGTAATTTCAAAAGGAAGAGTCAATAGTTTTATGTCAGCAGTAAGACATACTATAACACGAAAATCTCCGAAGAATACTAACAACATAAGACGAACTGAAGAATCAAAGTATATTAATGACTACAATCCAGTGATTTTGACAATGTGGAATGCAAACATGGATATCCAGTATGTTGCAGATAATTCAATTGCTGTTGCTCGTTACGTTACGTCATATATAACGAAATCTGAAAAGACAGAGTTGAAGGAAATGTGGGAAGAAATTTCACAAGAGAAGAGTCTTAGTAACAAATTGTACAGCTTTAGTTTGAAAATGCTTTCACATCGAGAGATTGGATCCTACGAATGTTCGGATCGGTTGAGTTCTGCGAGTTTATATTCAAAGTCAAGAGGAATCATTTGGGTAAGTCTAGGTCTTGGGGCTACACGAAATAGAGTTTTGAAATCTCTACAGGAAATTGAATACTTAGCATTGAATGAACCAGAAAGTACAGATATTGTTAAAACTAATATGTTGGATACGTACTATCCCAAAAGGAGTCCACATCTGGAAAACTTATGTTTTTATGAAGTACTGCAACATTACAGCTTTAAGAGAAATGTTACAGAAAATATAAATGAAGAAAAATATACAGTAGTTGGATGTGATGGATGTTTGGTAAAACATGCCAAAGGAAATATTATTAACCACGGAAAACTGAGTTGTGAAACTCCAGAAAAAAGGGAATTTTTCTATTTAGCACTACTGTAACTCTTCAAGCCTTGGCGCAGTGAAGCAGAATTACTTGGAGATTTTGACTGCTTTGAAGATTCTTTTAATGCATGTAAAGATAACATTCAATGCACAATTTTCCCTACTTATCTACAAATGTTAAATGAAGAGATTGAACAAGAAACTAAATTTGCAGCTGAAATAGCTAGAGACAGTTCTCAAGATAGTCAGAGTTCTGCTCCACTAAGTCAAGATCCACTAGGACAACCAATTATTGAATATGAAGCAGCAATAGCCATGAATGAAGTAGCAACGACAATGCAACAAGCACAACAGGATATTATTGATTTGATAACGTTGGAAGAACAACTAAATATTGAACAAAGAGAAATATATGAGCAAGTGACACTACAGATACAGGTTGGTTTGCTACATGAAAAAAAGAATGCCAATGCACATCATTTAAACCTATTCGAATGTACATCATTGTTCAAGCTGGAACAGGAAAAAGTTTCTTAATTAAAGTTTTCACCAGTTATCTACACAAAACTACTGGATGCCATTTATCTTGTGTTGTAACAGCTCCAACTGGATTAGCAGCACACAACATTAAAGGGATTACTTTACAGCAATTACTCATGCTACCTACCAGTTGAACATGAAAATAAATTGGAATATCACAAGCTATCTGGAGAAGCTTGTTATGAACTCACAAGAGTACTGAAGAAAATTAAACTTCTAATCATTGATGAGGTGAGCATGGTCTCAAACTTAATGCTTGCCTTTGTACATTTAAGAATGCAACAGATTTATAAACAGATTATGATGTTCTGTTTGGAGGAAAACATGTAATTGTATTCAGCGATCCACTACAACTTACTCCTGTAAAAGGGCAACCAGTTTTTAAAACACTTGCCCATGAAGAAACTAGGAATTATTTGAGAAGTATTGGAAATGTGAATATTTGGTTACATTTTGAATCTGAAGAACTTATGAAGAATATGTGGCAAGCAAGTGATGAAGATTATGGAAATATTCTTAAAGATATAAGAATTGGTGTTTTGACAAAACATGGTAAACAAGCTTTACAAAGTCGGCTACTAAGTAACTTGTTTACAAACGAAAACATAGCACCTGAAATAATGTACAAAAAAATTGGAGAAAAGAAGTCTATAGTTTGCATAATGCCTACATTGCAAGAGTGTTCTACATTCAATCAAGAACTTTTGAAATTGGAAAAACAACCAATAGTGAAAATGGAAGCTATTGATAAAATGGAACACAGAGTTACTATTCTTCTCTCAGAGAAATTACAGTCAAAATTAGATTCTTTGGAAAAGTCTGTGTCTAAGGGGCTCATTATGATGGCAGGCGGACATCAGTTCGCCAGCCATCATAGCGGTGCTGGGAACGCCCGCCAGACGTGCTGCGGTCCCACCTGTCCAATTAGGATGCATCCGCCATACTGGCAGGCGCATCCTGGCCTTTTAACATTGCGGACGGTGCTGCTGGCTGCAGCACCGTTCGCAATGTTAAAAGGCCAGGATGTGCATTTCCATGCACAACGTGACAGGCACCACGCGGTGCCTGCCACCTTGTGCATGGAAATGTACCCCCAGTGCACCTACACCCTCCCCCACACAGAGGGGGTCCGCAACGGGCCCCCAAACCCAATCCCGCCAGCCTTTCCATGGCAGCACCACCATGAAAAGGCCTATTGCAGGACACATCATGATATGGCGGAGGGTGCCTGCTAGGCACCGCAACCATTTTAGTGACCTTTTTCCGTCTGCCAGGCAATCGGTGCGATTTCCTCTGGCGGAATAGCGGCGGACGGACTTTGTGTCCGCCGCGATACCCACCGCCATCCTAATTTGGCAGTGGGTAAAAATGCTCAGTGATGGCGGAAGGACCTTCCGCCATCATAATGAGCCCCTAAGACTGCAGGTTTAGAAAAGACTTTATGTGTATTGTAAACTGTCGGGTAATTTTATGGCGTAATTTGGATGTAGAGAAAGGTTTAGTAAATGGAGCAATGGGAAAAGTTGTTGATTTTGTACATTTTCAGAACGGAGATGGAATTGACTTTTTGAAGATTAAATTTGATCAGATTGAAGAGGTAAAACAGATTGGACGTTGTGCTGTTAGTTTTTTGCTTGTAAAAGACTTGTATGTTTGTAGAAAACAGTATCCTCTTTCTTTAGCATATGCAGTAACCATTCATAAATCTCAAGGTTTAAGTGTAGACAGTGCTTTGGTAAATATTGGAAGTACAGTGTTTAAAGATGGCATGGTATTCGTTGCATTGTCTCGAGTAAGAACATTATCTGGTTTATATTTGATTGATTTTGATGAGAAAAAGATTAGTGCTGATGCAAATTGTGTAAGAAAGTACAATCGGTTAAGAAGACTTTATGCTCCTAACTTAGGTGAATATCCTGTATATGAGAAACGTGTAGTGTGTCCAAAATGGAAATATGACAAACATTCTACTGAGATTCAAAAAAAGAAAACAATTCAAGAGAATCATGAAGGTGCAAAGAAAATGAAAATGGGCACTGTTGATGATATTGTAGGATACCAGTTAGAAAATAGTTCAGGTATCAACTGCTATGCTAATGTAATTGTGAATATTGTGTTTTATCTAGAAGATCTTCATCATGAAATTATGGAAAATCAAGAAAAAAGATTCTGTTCTTTACTACATTATATTTTTCAAAAGTTGGTAACTGATAGAAGTAAAATGCATACTGCTTCTGGTATTCGGCATCTTTTGGATATATGTACTGGTTCTTCGCAATTTACACTCAATATACGAGATGCACAAGAATTTCTTATGTTTACGCTTGGAGTATTGGAAGATGAAGGAATAGAAATTGAAAATTTATTTGGACTAAGTTACAGTTGAGATCATTAATGTGAAGAGTGTTCATTTTCTTCTACCACTGAAATAGACACTGAACGATTCATATATTTGACGATACCAGATTGCAAATCAGTGTCTTTTAACAAATTAGTAAAAACAGCTAATCAAGATATGAAATGTTCTCATTGTAAATCAGTAATGTTGTCAACATTATATATACAAAGATTTGGAAAATATGCAATTTTAATGCTACAATGTTGTAGAACAAATGGAAGAAAATTGGAAACCAAAATTAAACATTTTGTGGCAAGTCAAGTATCAATTTCAGGAAGAACTTTTAAAGCTGTGGCTATTGTTTTCCACGATGGACCTACTACAACATCTAGACACTATACTGTGTATTTAGAGTGCAATAAAGGATGGACACATTGCAATGATGCCCATTTGGAATTCAAATGTAGGTTGCCTTACGAATTACCAAATTCATATCTGATATTTTTGATGCCAAAGTTTTGAAAACATCATTCGGCCTATTGGGAAGATGTGAATATGAATTAACGAGTTTATTTTGGATATTTTCTATGCAAAAGTTTCGGAAACATTATTCGGCCTATTGGGAAGATGTGAACAATTAGTGTATGGATTATTGTTTGTGCTAATTCATATTGCATTTGGAAAATTGTGTTTAAAAACAAGTAGTTTATATATTTGTTCTCTATATTATATGAGATGTCAATGAGAGTGTATATTTTACAAAATGTACTTGAGAGAAATAAAAGACTTAGGGGCATATTCTCAAGGATCTATCGCCGAGTTATCGGCACTTTATCGCAGCCAAAGTTGCGATAAATTCATTGCCCCATTCACAAGATGGCGCTAACAGCCCATAACACCAGTTTACCTGCGAAAGCAGTCGCAAAAAACATCGCCAGAGATGACCCCGGCAACTAACGCTAATGATATGCAGAGTAGGCGTTCCCGTGCAAAAATCAGCAACAACACCACTCCACAACATTCCCAACAACCAGCCACATCGGTGATAAGATCACAAAACATGTGATAAGGTGAGTTAGCAGCAGGAAATTAACACCTGCTCTTACCTGGTGTAAAGTCGGACGACAACCGGCACCAGACAAGGGAGCACAGCCCATAGCCACACATGAAGAACAACAGATGCCCTGGAGCAACCGATCATGCAGCCCGGAGCCCCAATAGGCCAACAATCTCCCAGGTACTACTCATGCACTCCTCCAATCACCTAGGCACTACCTATGCACTACCTATGCACTCATGCAATCACCCAGGCACTACCCATGCAGTCCTCCATGCACTCAAGCATTACCCATGCACTCTTCCAATCACCCAGACATTACCCCTGCACTCATGCAATCACCCAGGCACTACCTTTTCACTCATGCAATAACCCAGGCAGTACCCATGCACTCCCCCATGAACCCAGGCATTACCCATACACTCTTTCAATCACCCAGACATTACCCATGCACTCCTTCAATCACTCAGACAGTACCCATGCACTCCTCCAATCACCCAGACATCACCCCTGCACTCATGCAATCACCCAGCCACTACCCATTCACTTATAAAATCACCCAAGCACTACCCTTGCACTCCTCCAATCACCCAGGCACTACCCCTGCACTCATGCAATCACCCAGGCACTATCCATGTACTCCTCCAATCACCCAGGCACTACCCATGCACTCATGCAATCACCCAGGCATTACCCATGCACTCCTTCAATCACTCAGGCAGTACCCAGGCACTCCTCCAATCACTCAGACATTACTCATGCACTCATGCAATCACACAGTCATTGCCTGTGCACTCATGCAATAACCCAGGCACTACCCTTGCACTCTTCAAATTATCCAGGCACTATCCATGCACTCCAACTATCACTCAAGCAGTACCCATGCACTCACAAAATCATCCAGGCATTACCCATGCATTCATGCAATCATTCAGACACTATACAAGTAGTCCTACAATCACTCAGGCAGTATCCTTGCACTCATGCAATCACTCAGGTAATTTTTCTATTTTTAACCAATGTATGTGGTTCCGTAAAAATCGTTTTTTTAAACAATTCTTTTTTTAAATTTTATGTTTTAATATTTTTTTCTTTTTTTTGGTGTTTTTGACTTTTTTTTAAACAAAACAAAATTGAAGACTCCAAAGGAACTGTTTGAGAGAAAAAAAGGAAAAGAAAATTTGGGAGCACATAAAAAAAAAAGAATTAACATTTATGTGTTTTAATTGCATTGGTAATAACGTCAATGCACTGCTCCCCGATGCAGAGTTTTGCATCACATTTTTTACAAGTTATGGCCACATCCAACAGTTCCAGAAGAATGTGTGGCCTTGGTGTTGGTGAAGTCCTTGAGAGGATTTTGAAGGGGCATTGAGATCTAGTTCTGCCGCTTCATTCCTCTCCCTACTTGTAACTTCTCTTGCCAGATGTAAGGGATGGATAGTCTCCAAATGTTTCTTCATGCTTGATGTTCCACATGAATATTTTTTTTCAGAGCCTCTTGAGAGTACTCTCTTGCAGATGGTACAGGTGACTTTTCTGGCGTTCACCCTTTTTTCTCCCTCTGGCACACTAAAGAAGGCCCACACCACACTTTCCTTCCTTTTCTTCACTGGCTCCACGATGTCATCATCCTCAAGTTCCAGTGGGTCAACATCTGGATGACTAGATGCCATAGTTTAAAATAAAAGTTCAAAAACACACAAAAATTGGAAAAATGAAGGGAGGTAGAACAAGCAAGTCTTGCCAGCAAGACAGACAAATAATAAGAGGGATCAAACAAGTGTTGGATCCTCCCTCTTACAGAATGAAAATGATTTAAACCAATCAAAAGCTTTCTTTTCAGGTCACATAGAGTCGCGTAGGGTGCGCGCACCCATCACGCAGAAGTTTGCGCACCCGTAAAATTTTCTATACATAATTATACAGTATAAATAGGTGTTTATAAAAAGAAATTAAAAGTGTATTAGTGAAAGTGTTTAAACAAAACTGATATTTAAACATTATATAATGATATTTACACTTTGAAAATTACGCCGAAGTCGCGACCCCTGCGTGACCCCGGAAATACGTGCGGGAGGGGTCGTGCACCCTATGCGCATACGTCGCGCACTTGTGAAATTTCGTACAGTTCATAGTAAAGTAAAAAATACTGCTTATAAATTGTTTTCTAAATTATATTAGTGAAAGTCTTTAACCAAAACTTAGATTTATAATTTCTACAATGATATTTTATGCTTTTAAAACTACGGCGAAGTCGCGGCTCCAGCGCGACTCCGCAAATGCGCGCCAGCAGGGTTCGTGCACCCTGAATCCGAGCACCCATCTAGTAGGTTCGCTTAGGGTGGGCATCTCCTTTGTTAAAAAAAAATTGTTAAAAAGAAAAAAGAAAGCATAACAATACAATAAAACAACTTTCACAGTATTAAAAGCATTATTTCAAGGAAATATAAATGTAAGTTGTACATATAAAAAACTGTGATATGCTTGGAATTGCTGTTTTATATTTGGTAGGCTTAACATTCTGAGCTGTCAATCAATATTGAACCTTCAAGAGAAAAGTGAGGTTTAAGGCATCTTGGGAGACGGATTAGTGATTAGGGTACTTTGTATGAGTCTGTTGTAAGGTACAGTCAAAGTAGGCCTCTTTCTGCACCTCTGTTGGTTCTTTCTGCACATCTCTTGCTTCTTTTTGCACCTCTCTTCATCTTTCTGGACTTCTGTTGCCTCTTTCTGCATTTCTCTTGATTCTTTCTGCACCTTTCTTTCTCTTTCTGCACATGTTCTACCTATGTAGGCATAGTTAGAAATTAGAATTTAAAAAACCTTAGAAATTCACAAAAAAAAGCAGAGGTTCCAGGGACGTTATAGTTAGGAATTAGCATTTAAAAAACCTTTGAAATTCATTGAAAAAAGCATAGGTTTCAGGAACGTTATAGTTAGGAATTATCATTTAAAAAACCTTAGAAATTCACTGAAAAAAACCACAGGTTTCAAAGGACGTTATAGTTAGTTGGACATTTCACTCATACAAAACCAGAGAAAATTGGCCGGGATAATTAGTTGAGCTAACTATAACTCGCGCCCCCGCTATGCACTGCTGATGATGTCACATTTACATCACTCATGACATGGTCAGTGACATCACTGATGACATCACTGATGACATCTCAAATGACATCACTGATGACATCACTGATGACATCATCCACTTAATATCTGATGCACCTCCTCACACCCTAATATAAACTTTCATACACCCACTCTAAAATACAGACTATCATACACAAAACCATAGACACACCAATACCAGTTAGTACATACCCACTCACTGATTCATAGGTCTACACACATCCACTCACTCAACCATACAGTCACTCATACATGCAGTCACTCATCAATACAGCCACTGATATATGCACTCATACACCCATACAGACACTCACATACTGCCACTCACCCACAGAGATACTCACACACCTAGTCAGTCACCCAAAGACTCAATCACACTGCCATTTACTCACCTATACAGTTATACACAGACACCACCTTACTTATTCCTACAGATACTAACACATACTTACTCTCTTATACAATCACTGACACAAGTACACACTCATCCATACAGCCACTCTCACAGTCACTCACTCTCACATATAGTCACTTATATACTCCAACACTCACATATACTGCCTTTCACATATGTAGTTACTCACACATATACCCCTGAGACATCCATTCACTCACCAACACAGCCATACGCACACTCACTCACCCATACAGCCCCTCGCAGATGCACTCATGAACCCATATACCCACTGAATCACCAACTCACACATCCATGCAGGGAGTCACACCCCCCACATAGACAATCAGGCACCCATACAGGTAATCAGACAACCAATCATTTACCCATATAGACACTCATTTAGCTACTCACCAACCTATGCAGCCACTTACATACCAACTGACAGACTGATACAGACATTAACATAGATTGGTCACTCACTTTCACTGAGACACGTTTAATCACTCACTTATACAGTCAGTCACGCACCCACTAAATCATCCATTCAGACACTCATACACCCACTCATTCTTCAATACACCTTGGCGTATATTTATATAACATTCTTAAACTTTTTGGAAACACTCACACTCAAAGGATGATGTCATCAGTGATGTCATCAGTGACGTCACTGACCATGTCATGAGTGATGTAATATGTGATGTCATCAGCAGTGCATTGCGGGGGGTGAGTTATAGTTAGCTCAACTAACTAGAACGGCTGAATTTCTCTGGTTTTGTACGAGTGAAATGTCCAACTAACTATAACGTCCCTGAAACCTATGGTTTTTTCAGTGAATTTCTAAGGTTTTTCAAATGCTAATTCCTAACTATAACGTCCCTGAAACCTATGTTTTTTTCAGGGAATTTCAAAGGTTTTTTAAATGCTAATTCCTCACTATAACGTCCCTGAAACCTCTGTTTTTTTATACATATATATGAAAGATAGTTATAGTTAGGACCACGTTTCCATTGGAAATCGATTTTTGGGGGTTTTCTAATAACTTTGGTGCCGTTTGACAAATCTTCCCAAAACTTTACAAAAAAAGTCTCATGCACCGCAGCTCAGGGTAATCTGTTAATCAGGGGCAGTGAAAAAGGAGGGTTGCAAGACACGTTTTTCCAATGTAATTTTCCATAGGAAACTTGTACACTGATACTGCAAAAATGCCTGAGCGGAATTACACTAAATTTGGCATAAAGCTAGTTCTTGATCTAAAAAGTGTGTGTTTTGTGATTTGAAGTAGATTTGATCAGTAGTTTTTGAGAAATTAAGGATCAAAATTCATTTATATTTCAAGAACATATCTATCAGGGAGGCAGGGGATCTGCACCCGTTGTGATTGGCTGAGTAATTCACTATGGTAAATCCATAGATCCGCGAGGTCAATCAAGAGTTGTGGTTGGCTGGCTACAACCTGAAGGAAAAGTTGTGGCTGCCATCTTAGGATTTGGTCCCCAAGTCTTACAAAATTAATCAAAATTGGATATATTGGGGCAGGGTAGGGGTAACCCGACCTCCTGGGCCTTGTGTGGTCAAAATTATTTTTTTGATTTTCACAATTCTGTGGATCCACTGCAAAACCCAGCACAGCCCTTGGAGAATCGTGGTGGATACACAGGTCTGCATGCAAAGTGTTCGTATCATTGATGTCATTTCAGATGTCCTTAGGGATGGCATCAATGCAGTTACTGAACATGTCATAAGTGGTATAATATGTGAGGGTAGAAGCATATAGATAACTATAACTGTTGAATTTCAGTGGTTTTATTAGTTTAAAACGTTATGTTTTAATTGACATTTTCAACTAGCTATACCGTCCTTCTACCCTTTGGTTTTTTCAGTGAAAAACATATACACACACATACACTCCCTTCATTGTGCTGTTCCTACTGTTCCCAGGCAGTCTATAAAGTACATGGATTTATTGGCTGCTTATTTAATTCTTTAAGAAATCCACACACTATCTATATGCATTTTCAGCACACAGATTAGAATAGTTAATCCAAAACATTTATCTCTGAAGAGGACACTCCAAAGGGAGCGTGCGTATAAAGTGTTTTAATAAGATAAGGATTTCACAAAAGCCACTATTCCTAAGGCTGTGTTTGATAGATAGACAGACAGACTGATAGATAGACAGACAGACAGACAGACAGACAGATAGATAGATAGATAGACAGAGAGACAGACAGACAGACAGACAGATAGATAGATAGATAGACAGACAGATAGACAGACAGACAGACAGACAGATAGACAGATAGATAGATAGATAGATAGATAGATAGAACGAACTATTTTTGCCAATTCATTTTATTTTCCAAATAGCAATTTTTATATATAGTGACAATGCACATTTTGCTACACTAACATGAGCTCATTGGTATGGTATTTGTGTATTTCCAATGAAATGAAACATGTTGAAAGTTATTTTTCTGTTTCAACATTCGAAAGGTTGAAAAGATTTAGGGGCCTATTTATCACGAGTTTGTGACACGTTTGCACCAAGGAATGTTGTGCATGTGTGACGCAAACACTAAAATATGATTTAAAAAGCCACGCAAGGGCACTTTGCGTTGCTTGATAAATCAGGAGTAACGCAAGGCAGTGCAAATCATTGCTCCGTGTTACTCTGCCTTGGGAAGGAATTGCATGGGTGGTCCCATGCAACTTTGATGGATTTTGATGCAGTCCCACATTTACCATCACTGGTAGACATGGGAATGAGCCAAAAAGACACGTCTTTCCAGGTGCCCCTTTCTCCACAAAAACAAGCCTGTATGCAACACAGTCACCTTTGCACCATAGTGCAAGGGTGCTTGCGTTGGCATTAGGCAGCTCATTGTGCGCCAGCTCTGGGGAAAGGACAGGAATACGCTGTATTGTAATAAATATATCACATTCCTGCCCTTTCCCTGTAACGCAGCACAGCAAGCAGACTTGCTGCACTGCGTTACTTTTTAATAAATAAGCCCCTGCATCTAGATGGCAAAAAATGCACATTTTGCATTGTTTAAAAGTGGTGCAGAGTGACAGACTGTTTTCCTCAAAGGGGAATTGTTTTTTCTCATGTCTGGGTCATACAACCATTTAGCGAACTACAAAAATACTATTTATTATTACATCATTTATATTTAGTATAATTTGTGCTTCTGTGTGCTATGTTTTAAGAGAATTGCTGACATTCAGTACGATTTTGAACTTAGTAATTAACCTGAGTATCTAATTTTAAGAATTGACTGTTAATGTGAGTTAATACTTCATTTAGCAGGGTGTCTCCTTTACTAATAAAGCCAATAAAAGAACTGCCTACTATGCAGGTGAGTGTGTAGGCTGCCAAACTGCTCTCATGAGTTAGCATGTGAAGAATGAAGCAAGGGGAAGATTATTGTTGGATTCCCCTAAGCCCAGTAATGGAGGCTTCAAAAAGAATGGGTATAGCCTGTTCCAAGTACATGCCTCACTAATCCCAGATAGAAATATATGAAGAGCAAGAACAATAAACTGGAAAGATAATAGCACTCCAAATATATGTTTTGTGTCTTTGACGGTGTTTCAGGTGTTGGCACCTTCCTAAAAAGGATGTTCTACCCAGAGTTAGAAATAGAGTAGTGCAATTGGGGGAAAGCAGTATAAAGTTTGCTATTAAGAGTCACATCTCCCTCAAATACAAAAAGGATGATGTCTCCAACCTGGGGAGATCATCCCTTTCGAAGCTGGTCTAATGCTTAATCACGGGTAACCAAGAGTGAAATGTATAGTCTAGCACTACAGCCCTGGTCAAATAAATAAAACATGAATACACTAATGTGTTAGTGCATTTATTAGTGAAACTGCAATATAATGCATAACAAAGTTAATAGATCGACATCCAAAATGGCAGACTAATGAGGGAGGGAAGAAACACGTGGCTTTATGAAGCGGGCCTATGAATGTGCGAAATGATACATTTTTTGTGCATCCAATGTTGTGCTTTTGTAACATGGCACAGTTCATAGGAAAAGAAGAGAAGCAAAAGAATTGAAAATAATTTCCATGTTCAGTTAGGTAGCTAGGTTACTCTTATGAGGTTGGCAATGGTTTTATTTTCAATTAAAACATAAAAAAACATGGTACAGAAAAAGTTGGATAACAGTATTAAGAAATATTTAAAGTTGCTCCAGATCATATCCAGGAAAAGTGATAGTAGGAGGTGAATAGGCCGTAATTGTCAAAGCAAATCGGATGCCAACTTTCACAATTACAGACACATTTTCCATCTCCAACCCTGAAGGAAAAAAACTGCAAATGTGCAAAGAAACAACCGTCTGCAAAAACACCTACATCTGTGAACACAGATGCAAGAACAGTCAATTAAAAATGTGCCAAAAGCACGACTGTCACTGCCAAGAAAATTGCCCACCACATATGTTTATCAACAAACAACATAAGGATGTGAAAAGCAAACACTTCTATTGATGGTAAAATAAGGAATGAACAGTAGCAACACTTACAAACTAATATAACAGATAAGAGAATCGAATAAAAAAAATCTGCCTTGGGGTGAAATCACATACAACCCTGTGTGCCCTATCTAGTCACCCACCGACAAATTCATGAAGGTAAAGAGGGTAGGAAATTTACCAACCCACCCCAATAATCCCGGCCCCATTGGTATACCTCCGTAAAAAATTGTCCAGAAATTTCCATTTTTGATTCGTGTTATTGGATCATTAGAAAAGTAATTTCGCTTGGGTGGACATTGCTGATCCGTGCCAAATTTTTATGGAGGACATTTTAAAAATGTCGGATGTGTTACAGTGATTATGTCTTTTTTGGAATCATGAGACCTATATGCTTCATTTCGGTGTCAAAACATAGATTTTGGGGGTCAAGTAGTCTTTTAAAGACAGAAAATAACTCCTCAGAGCAACCCTTCCACCATTTTCCAAAATGACAGCTATATTAGAGGAAGAAGAGCCATATATAGAATTGAAACAAATAATAATGTTTTTTAATCCTTTTATCTGTACACCAAACAATGTTTATGATCTAAATTTGGAAAAAACGCTTGTGGTATATTTGCAGAATGTTGAACATTTGAGAAGAGCATATCGTCAGGGACATCTTTTTGTAGCACAGGTTTTGCAAGTACATGGACGTGTAAGTGCAATGCATTGAGGCTTTAGACATTTTGTAGGCTTTAGCACCCCATTAATCTCATCCCAACCACATTCACAGGGATCTTTCTCTACATATGCATGATACAAAACATTTACACATCTTCTGATCGAGTAGAATGCTCTTTTAATATGTCCACACACAGAATATGACATTGGTGGAAGGTCACTGAGGGGGAATGATCTCTTGAACTCACTGTACTGAAGATCGTCAAATGTGTGACAGTCAGAACTCATTTCGCACACATGCAGAAGGTATTTTTTGACGTCTTTAAAGTCACATTCCTTTTCTGTCTCAGCAAATGCTTTTGGAAACTTCACAGGTTCAGCAGTTAAAGCTCCAAGCTTTGTTCCAATTTTGCTCATAGTGTCATCACCCGTAAGAATATGTGCCTTGATGAGAACACTGGACATCTCTGAGTCAAGTTTCTTGTACAAAACATGAAGTGGGATTAAGTGTCTTTTCTTGCCTGTTCCATAACGTATCCATAACTCTGACAATCCTTGACTTATGAACATTGCAACAAATCTAAGTAGCGCAATAATAGCATCTGTGTCATTTGGCAGTACAATGACTCGATTTGAACCATTTTGAACAGCCCACTCAACATGTGGCACAACAAGAAGGTCAGCTTCCTCCAATTTGCTGTTAAGTTCTTGAACAATATGGCCTGTACCTTTTGAATATATCTCTGCAGGCACCAACTCCTCACTGACAATTATTCCACTTGCAATAATTGGAAAATCATTGTTCACTGAAGCATCAGCAATGTTTTGGCAGGTTAACATATCCAAGTTCAACTTGTTCGATGTTGATGACCAGAATTTATCAAGTTGCACAGGTATAGGTGTCGAATTCTTGATGCAGACAAGGTCAATTGTTCCTCTTGTAGACATTTGTCTGATTCTCTCACATTCTTTGACAGATAGTTAAAGATAACTGTCAAAGACAATGCGCAGTTCTTGCTAGGTGCACACTGACTTTGATATCTGTAGAACAGTCTGAATGACCTCTTCGAAGTTTTGCATGGATGAAATCTTGACCATTTGCAATTGTGACATATAGTCTACAACAACCGCAGTTTTCAAGCGGACACCTTTTCAAATTGAAATTCTTCAGGTGAAAGTTTTTTTTCAAGCTCTTGTACGAGATTGTACTTCACTGGTTTGGTTGCAGCATCTCCATCAAATAATGCGTTTGTTGGAAGAAGATCACGCGACAGAATGTCCTTGATAAATTCACCCCTTTGTTTTGCTACATCCTTCTCTCTATGTGCTTGCGAAAGTTGTTTTTTAGTAACCTGTTTTGCACTGGCTGGTTGGACGAAACTCTTACTAAGGCAATTAAAGCGTGGAAGTTTAGCTTTAGTGTTTATGTCAAACAGTTTTTCTCTTTCAATACAAATCTCTCCTGCTTCAGTTCTGTGTATAGTTTCGATTCATGTTCCAGGACATCTAGTAGGCGTGTCTTTATATCATTATCCACATATTGTTTGGTTACGAAGTTGTGTAGTTGTAGTAGTCTTTTCCAAGGAGTTTCCTTGCTGCTGCATGAAACAAAGAAGGCTGTCAATATGTTTATTAAAACGTTCCTCTCTCTTTCCCACAAGTTCGTGGTGAGGAACAGTTTCACAAAGGTCCATTAATTTTGAATTTGTCATCTCTCTAAAAACATTACTTTGTGGGTGGCATATTTATCCAGCTTCGTCTGGAGCGTGGATCATTGCCCCTTCGGCCCGACATGGCGCAGTAACACCCGTGGGCTCAAGCCCCAGTGTTACGTGATGGTGTCCTGTGCAATATCTTCTCCGCGCCCGTGCAAGTGCCGTCAGACGTGAGGCACCAAACAATAGGGGTGTTGTCCACAGCGCTTCGGTGGTGCACCAGTGATCAATGTACACCTCTGTGCATCAATTAATAAAGGCCTTTGGCCCCGAGGTTCTGAGTTGCGGCCCCAGTTATTGGTATCACGCACCCACCTTGGCCCGCGAGCAGAGGTCCCTTTTACAACGTTTTTGGGGCTTCCAGAGGTCGGCCAGGAGTTTTTGTCCCAAAAGCAGAATGTCCCACCACGTCGCGGCACAGCCACCCCTTCGTCAATGTTCCCTCACCTCCTCTGGATGGGTGTGTCTCCATGCCGGTCAATTTCACCCTGGCTGGATCCGTGCACTTTCACTGGGTTTTAGTTTTTGGTGATGATGGCTTGCCTCCTCGCAATCACCCCCTTCAAGGCGCCAACAGAGGTGGGGCGGTCTACAGACCGGAGCTGCACCACCAGGCTCCAGAGTGTTCCCGGTCTTGCCGCAGTTTGCCAGCCCCCCGGATGGTATAAAGGGGGGGGGAAGCGGGAGGAACGTCAGTGTCTCGGCACCAGCCTCGGATGGCGCAGGATATTGGCCGCCTCTGTCTCGGGCCCCGCTGCAGCCCAACAGCCGCCGCCACACCCCACACGAGCTCCGGCCCCCGGAGCGGCCCCGCAGATCTCAGGGCAGGATGGACCCAAAAAGGGGGGGGAGCAGCGAGAATTCCGTCGCAGGTGCGGCACTTGCCTCTGGGATCCGGCGAGACAGTGCCGGTCGCGGGTCCTCCAGGCACCGACACAGTTCCACAGCCGCCCCGGATGGAAGTCTCGGCGGCCGTCACGCAACTTGGGCTCAGGGATCCCGGGCCTAACCTCTCCACGACTTCCCTTCTCTGCGGAGCCCCGGCACCGGTGTTGCAAAGGCGAGGGGGCCACCGCGGGTAGTCAGCATAGACTCCGCTGTAGTTTGGGGGAAAAAACGGATCGGTGTGTCGGATATTAATGCGGTCTCAGGCCCTCAGTGTCAGGAGCCTCACTGCCTCGCGGCCATCGCGCTCGGCGATCAAGCTACGCCCCCTCGGGTTTAACTTTTTTGATGGGCTTGCTAAGGAAGCCATCGATGTCTTCATATTGGTCTATTAGTCGCTTGATGGCAACGGCTATATTTACCGCAGTCATGAGTCGTGATCGATATTTGCTTCTGCTTCGGATGCTGCATTTTGTCGATAATGGTCACAAGATCACCCTGATTGGGACCGTCTTTTTAAGATTCGGCCTGTCATTGATCACATTGTAGATCGATTTTCTGAGATCTATGCTCCAGGGAAAGAAATAGCTGTGGATGAGTCTTTGGTCTTGTTCAAGGGCCACTTGGTTTTTAGGCAATACATTCCTAGCAAGAGGGCACGCTATGGAATTAAGATGTATATGCTGTGTGACAGTAGGACTGGATATGTCTCTAATTTCAGGGTGTACACCGGTAGGGATTCCAGGATTGACCCCCCTGGTTTTCCGTCCACTTTTGGAGTGACTGAAAAAATTGTGTGGGAACTTGGTAGAGGACATTTTAACAAAGGTCACCATTTATATGTAGATAACTTCTACACTGGTGAGCAGTTGTTCAGCGAATTGGCCAAAGCGGATACTGTTATTTGTGGCACAATCCGCTCTAACCGTAAAGGTTTCCCAAAAGAACTTGTTTGTCAAAATCTTTTGCGGGGACAGTGCAGTGCAGTGCGTAGCGAGGAACTTCTAGCTGTGAGGTTTGCAGACAGGAGAGATGTCTACATGCTAACTACCATCCATGATGAAAGCACATCACCTCTGACTGTTGGGGGTCAGGTTGCTGAAGTGCGCAAACCTGTGTGCATTTTAGACTATAATAGGCACATGGGTGGTGTTGGTAGAGTAGATCAGAGGTTGGAACCTTACACTGCTCTTCGCAAGGCTACCATTTGGTGTAAGAAGTTGGCTATCCATCTTTTCCACTTGGCAACCTTTAATGCTTTTGTTGTTTTTAAGGATTGTTGTCCTGAGTCAAGGATGACTTTTGCTAAGTTTCAGGAGTCTGTAATAGGCAGCCTTGTTGTAGTGGAACAGGTAAGTGTTCCTAGAGTTGGAGTGGTGGAGGATGTGGCTAAATTGAAAGATCGCCACTTTCCTGATCACATTCCTCCCACACCCTCAAAAGACTTTCCCAATAGGAGATGTAGAGTCTGTTGGCGAAGAAGTATGTGGAAGGAGACTCGTATGTACTGTCCCGAGTGTCCTTCTAACCCTGCGTTGTGTGTTCCTGCTTGTTTTAGAATGTACCACATGTAAAATAATTTTTGGGAGCATCCAGGAGTGGTAAAGTGAACTGCCTGGTCTGTATTGTTTTATATTTTTTGTTCAGTTTCAAGGTTGGCATTAGTGCAATGTATTTAGTTTCAGATTTTATGTTAGTAGATTTGTATCTACTTACAATTTGTTTGTGTTTTCTTTTTTGTATAAAAAAACCCTAAATGTGATGGCGATGTGTGTAGGCTGGCGCTTGGCTGGCGGTGTGCGTGGACTGGCGCTTGGCTGGCTGTGTGCGTGGACTGGCGCTTGGCTGGGTGTGTGCGCGGACTGGCGCTTGGCTGGCGGTGTGCGTGAAATGGCCTCCTACAAATCTGGAAGAGATGAAGAAGTTCTTGTGTTTAACTTTTTTGATGGGCTTGCTAAGGAAGCCATTGATGTCTTCATATTGGTCTACTAGTCCCTTGATGGCAACGGCTATATTTCTGGCAGTCATGAGTCGTGATCGATATTTGCTTCTGCTTTGGATGCTGCATTTTGTCGATAATGGTTTAGTGTTGCCACAAGATCACCCTGATTGTGACCGTCTTTTTAAGATTCGGCCTGTCATTGATCACATTGTAGATCGATTTTCTGAGATCTATGCTCCAGGGAAAGAAACAGCTGTGGATGAGTCTTTGGTCTTGTTCAAGGGCCGCTTGGTTTTTAGGCAATACATTCCTAGCAAGAGGGCATGCTATGGAATTAAGATGTATATGCTGTGTGACAGTAGGACTGGATATGTCTCTAATTTCAGGGTGTTCACCGGTAGGGATTCCAGGATTGACCCCCCTGGTTGTCCGTCCACTTTTGGAGTGACTGAGAAAATTGTGTGGGAACTTGGTAGAGGACTTTTTAACAGAGGTCACCATTTATATGTAGATAACTTCTACACTGGTGAGCAGTTGTTCAGCGAATTGGCCACAGTGGACACTGTTACTTGTGGCACAATCCGCTCTAACCGTAAAGGTTTCCCAAAAAAACGTGTTTGTCAAAAGCTTGTGCGGGGACAGTGCAGTGCGTTGCGTAGTGAGGAACTTCTAGCTGTGAAGTTTGCAGACAGGAGAGATGTCTACATGCTGACTACCATCCATGATGAAAGCACTTCACCTGTGACTGTTTGGGGTCAGGTTGCTGAAGTGCGCAAACCTGTGTGCATTTTAGACTATAATAGGCACATGGGTGGTGTTGATAGAGTAGATGAGAGGTTGGAACCTTACACTGCTCTTCGTAAGGCTTACATTTGATGTAAGAAGTTGGCTATCCATCTTTTCCACTTGGCAACCTTTAATGCTTTTGTTGTATTTAAGGATTGTTGTCCTGAGTCAAGGATGACTTTTGCTAAGTTTCAGGAGTCTGTAATAGGCAGCCTTGTTGTAGTGGAACAGGCAAGTGTTCCTAGAGTTGGAGTGGTGGAGGATGTGGCTAAATTGAAAGATAGCCACTTTCCTGATCGCATTCCTCCCACGCCCTCAAAAGACTTTCCCAGTAGGAGATGTAGAATCTGTTGGCAAAGAAGTATGCTGAAGGAGACTTGTATGTATTGCTCCAAGTGTCCGTCTAACCCTGCGCTGTGTGTGCGTGCTTGTTTTAGAATGTACTACATGCAAAATAATTTTTGGGATCATCCATGAGTGGGAAAGTATTTAGTTTCAGATTTTGTGTTAGTAGATTTGTATCTACTTACAATTTGTTTGTGTTTTCTTTTTTGTATAAAAAAAACCCCTAAATGTGATGGCGGTGTGTGTAGGCTGGCGCTTGGCTGGTGGTGTGCATGGACTGATGCTTGGCTGGTGGTGTGCGTGGACTGGCAGTTGGCTGGGTGTGTGCGTGGACTGGCGCTTGGATGGCGGTGTGTATGAACTGGTGCTTGACTGGCAGTGTGCGTGGACTGGTGCTTGGCTGGCGGTGTGAATGGACTGGTGCTTCGCTGGCAGTGTGTGGGAACTGGTGCTTGGCTGGCAGTGTGCGTGGACTGGCGCTTGGCTGGCGGTGTGTGAGTAGTGACTTGCTGCTGGTCACTACACACACTAGTAGCCAAACACCAGTCCACACAATCCGTCAGCTGGTGTGGTTGCTGTGTCAGGCATGTGGGCGTGTGAAAGTGATGGGCCCTTGAATGGCCCTGTTTGCTGATGTGAGTGTTGTAATGTGATGGGCCCTCGGCTGGCGGTGTGAATGGTTTTGTATGTGTCACACGTATGAAAGGTGTATGAATGGCCTGTAAAGAGGTTGGTGCCTTTTCGTGGCTTTACAGCTCACAAGCTGTGAGTCAATGGTTCTGTTTCTTGTCCTTTCAATTATTTAAAAAAAAAAATCTTTTTTATTGATTACAGGTGAGATTCAAAGACCATGCGATTACATATCGCTACTTTTTGCACATTGCACGCCTTTTGGCACAATAAACCAATTAATCAAAGACTATACAGTTATTACTTTTGCAATAGACAACCTCAGCTGGTAGTGTTTCTGTTTTCATTCAACTCAGCTTGAGTCGGTGTCTGACTCAAGGGGGGTGGGGTGCAGATGTTTCCCCTATAAGTGTTCCATGATCCCCACATTCATTCCTACTTTTTGGGGCATCCACGATGGATATATACTGCCCTTTCCGCTACCATAGCCCCATCCATGTCTCTACACCACTCTCGGTATGACGAGCAGGTTTGGGCACCCCAGTGTCGAGCTATATTGCGTTTGGCGAACATCATGCCCAGTGTTGCCTAGTCCTGTGCCATATGGTTAAGGTCAGTTGGCTCCCAGACGTTTAAAAGACACCTCTTGGGTTCTGGCTGGACGGTTACTCCGCTAACTTGTGTGATGGTTCGCATAATTGTTTCCCAATAGGTCGTTATCATAGGGCACTCCCATATCGTGTGGTAGAATGTGCCAACCTCCCCACATTGCCGCAAGCAGAGTGTATTCTCGCCCTTTCCTATCCTGTGTAGTGTCACTCTTGTGTAATATGTGCGGTGCAAGATCTTTAGTTGTACTAATCTTAATTTGGAAGACACTGCTACTTCGCGCGGAGAGGCGAGCGCCAGTCGGTATCATCTAAGTCCCCCACCTCCGTCCGCCATTTCTCGCTGAGAGATTCCGCGGGATCTGGCCGATTATTGACAATTTTGCGATATGTGAGGGAGATAGCCTTCTTTGCCATGTATTCCGTCAACAACCTATCTTCCAATGGGGAGGCCTCAGGGAGAGTAGTTCCTGCTGGAAAGCTGCCTCCAGTGCATGCTTAATTTGAGTACATCTAAATGCCTCTGTTGAGGCTAGCTCTTATTGATTTCGTAGGTGGGCGAACGTGACAACGTCACCTTTGCTCCACAAGTCCCCCACCGTAGAGATTCCGATGGAGTCCCAGCGTTTGAAGCCTTTACTATTCCCAAGATTACCCAATTTTGGTGTGTCCCGTAGTGGGGTGAGCTGAGTTATAACCTCGTTCCATCCCAGATTCCTACGGGCCATCTGCCAAATTTTGATTGTGTGCGCTGTAGGGCCTAGCAACAATGGGTTATGCTTCGTGGCGTAAAGCGCCCTCATTATTCCTCCCTCTCCCAAGTTGTGTCTGTCTGCACTAAATGCTGGGTCAGTTCGTGGAACATGAAGCCATTGATTGATGACGGTCAGTTGCGATGCCCAATAGTAGGTTTGTATATTTGGAAGGGCGATGCCCCCATCGTATCATCCCTCATCAATTTATGCATGGCTATGCGGGCCGGTTTCCCCGCCCATAGCAGATTGGTCACTTCTGCCTCGATTGCCCTAAAATAGCTGGGGGGAACCAGGAATGGGGAGTTTTGCAGGGCATAAAGAAACCTGGGGAGCGCCATCATTTTGAAAAGTGCGGCCCTGCCGAGTATCGTTAGCGGCAGGGATTGCCAATGTTTTGCATCTTGGTGGAGTCTCTTCAAAGGGGGCTGAAGGTTTTTGTCCATAAAGTCCCCTTGAAGTGGTGTGATGTTAATTCCCAGGTATTTGAAGCCCTTTTCCGTGAGTTTGAGATTGCACCCTTTGGGAAGTTGCGGCGGGGGGCCCTGTAGAACGTAGAGGGTTGATTACGCCCAATTGATGGTGTACCCCGAATATTTGCCGTAGCTTTCAAAGATATCGAGGATGCAGCTAATGGAGCGTCCGGGGGACGCCATATACAGGAGTACATCGTCCGCATATAGGGATATGCGGGCTTCCCAGCCCTCTGCTCACCTGAGTCCTCGGATGATTGGGTCTCTCCGTATCCAGGCTGCTAGGGGCTCCAATACAAGGGCGAATAGGAACGGTGATAGGGGGCAGCCCTGACACGTGCCGCGCCCCAAAGGGAAGTCCGCGAGACATGGCCATTTACTGCCACGTGTGCTAGGGGCTTTGTATAGAGCAATTGGATCCAGGCACAACATTTGGGGCCGAAACCCATATGCTTAAGGACCGCAAACAAAAAAGGCCATTCGACCATATCGAAGGCCATGCGTGCGTCTAGTGACAAAAGAACTGCTGGTTCCTGGATTGTGGGCTTACGAGCCATGACACCATGCAGTCGGCGTAGATTAAGAGCCGTGTTCCTTCCCGGCATGAACCCTGATTGATCCGGGTGTATTAATTTAGGGAGATGTGGCGTCAGTCTTGCCGCGAGTGCTTTAGCGAGGATCTTTGCCTCTGCGTTTAGTAGGGATATAGGCCGGAATGATGTACATTCGTCGGCTGGCTTGCCGGGTTTATGTATATTTATTTATTTTATTTATCCATTTCTAAAGCGCCTGGTTACGCCAACCGGCGTGCCCCGCGCTGAACGGACTCGCTTAGCAAGAAACGGCCCTAGACACGTCACTTGAACTGCCTACCGACACACTCCTGTCACTATCATTCACTTTAGGATGTAGAGGAGAATAGCCATGTTTTTAGCTGTTTCCTAAATTTTGTTTCGCATGGTTCCATTCTTAGGGTTTCCGGGAGCCCATTCCAAGATTTGGCCGCAAGATATCTGAAGGACCGTGCCCCCATTCTTGCCCTCTGCACTCTTGGAACCTTCACTAGCGCCCTTCCTTCTGATCGCAGATTGCGGCCTGGAATATATTGTGTTATTAAAGGATGCAGGTACCGCAGGCCTTTTTTTGCAAGAATTTTATGGCAGTAACACATTGACTTAAACAGAACCCCCTTCTCCACCGGCAGCCAATGTAAGTCCTGCAGGGCTTTCCTAGTGGAAGCTCTTCTGGGAAGACCCAGTACCAACCGTGCCGCAGCATTTTGCACCACCTGCAATTTGGCTAGCCCCTTTTTGGGTATTCCCAGATACAGTACGTTCCCATAGTCCAATTGGGCAGTCACCAGGGCATGCACTATGGTTTTCCTTGCATTATGTGGCAGTAGGTCCAGAATTTTTCTCAGAATTTTTAAAATGCCAAAACATTTACCCACTACTTTCCGTATTTGGGCATCAAAAGACAGTTTAGGGTCGAACCAAACTCCCAAATTTTTTACTTCCATTTTGGGAGTAGGTACTTGTCCCAGTGATTCTGGCCACCATGCAGAGGACCATATATTCGGTGCATTGCCCACTATCATTACCTCTGTTTTATTCCCGTTCAATTTCAGGCAGTGGTTAGACATCCATCTTGCTACCTCTTCTAAACACCTAGTAAAATTGATCGCTGTCTGTTTATTATTTCCTGATAATGTCACAATTAACTGAGTGTCATCAGCGTACGATACGATGGTAACATGATGTTTTTCCACTAGCTCTGCCAGTGGTCCCACATATAGATTAAATAGCGTGGGACTCAGAATTGATCCCTGTGGGACTCCCTGGGGCAGTAGCGACTATAGCCACTATAGTCGTTGTATGTTGGTCCCTGGGGAGCTCTCCTGCGTCTAAGCTGGCTTCATACATACTCAATAAATGCGGCGTAATACTAGTGGCCATCGGCTTATAGAGTTCTATAGGTATGCCATTAGGCCCTAATGCCTTCCCTGATTGTATTGCTCCAATAGCTAGCAATAGTTTGTCTGTCATGAGGTCTACGTCAAGTGTCCGAGCCTCCTCTGATGTGAGTGTGGGCATTTGGATATCTTTTATGAATGCCTGTGCGTCTTCGACCGTGTTGGATGAGGTCGATGTATAAACTCGTCTATAGTGCTGCGCTAGTGTATTTGCTATGTTCTGCGGGTCAGTTATGATCTCTCCTTCCTCCGTTTGGATTTGCGCCACCCACCGACTAGCCCGCTCCTAGTTGTCCAGCCAAGCTAGCAACTTTCCCGCCTTATCCCCAACCTCGTAGATTTTGTGTTGTGTGGCTGCGAGCCTGGCCTTAGGTTCCTCCCATGCGTACTCCCTATAGGCTTGTTTTTTCAAGTGGAGATCCTGAGCTGTGTCCGCAGTGTTGTTTAGTGTGTGTAGACTTTCCGCCTGGGCCACGTCCTGTTCTAAGGCTTCGATCTGTTTTCGTTTGTCCTTCTTATGGCCGGAAATTAGTGAGATTGCCTGGCCCCGGAGAACTGTCTTGTACGCTTCCCATAGTATCACTTGGGACGTAATCGAGTGTTAATTTTCCTGGAAATATTGTCGCGTCATGGCCGCCATTCCCTTCCTGATCTGAGGGTTTTTAAGGAACCCGGGATATATTGGGTAAGTCCGTCGCCGGGCTGCAGCGTGACGCGTGTATTTAAGCAACACCGGGGAATGATCGAAAATACCCCTAGGCAAATGAGTTATGTTTTGTATGTTCCCCAAACTATCCGCTAGTGTGAGTATGTAATCAATCCGGGATAGAGTGTTGTGTACTCCAGAGTGGAAGGTGTACTGGCGCTCTGAGGGGTAGCGGATGCGCCACGCATCCACGAGGCCAATAGTCTCAAGAAATTCCGCGAAGCGGGAGGGTGCTGCATTAGGCTCCCTAGGGGGTTCATGGTCTAGCCGCCCATCGATGATGGAGTTGAAGTCTCCTCCTATGAGGAGTTCTGCTTCCGGGAGAGTGAGTAAAAAGGCACCAAAGTCAGGGAGCGCCATCGAATGGAGAGCCGGGGGATATATACTGAGACTATATTATATGCCCGTCCCTCCCATTGGCAGGTGATAGCAGCAAATCGCCCCTGGTCGTCCTTCCACTTCTGTTTAATGACCAGTGGAAATTGTTTCCGCACAAGAATACCCACTCCTCGTGAGCCCGATGTGAACTCCGAGTGTGCCACCATCTGGAAACCCCATCTATATAAGGCCTTACATGCAGAGCCCACCAAGTGCGTTTCTTGGATCAGGGCCACTGCCGGTGCATGACGCTTAAGATACTGCAGGACTAGCCCTCTCTTTATTTTATCCCCTAACCCGTTCATGTTCCATGTAAGCAGCGAGAGGTAGGAGCTATTCACTGGGGCCGCTATTGTCGTGGTGGTGTCTTCACTCCCCAGCCCTGTCGTCTCTATCATGTCTTGTGGGTCTGTAGTAGAAAACTGTATAGTCATATCGCGTAAGCGTGGCGTGCATGTAGTGTAATCGTAACATGACCTGTTGCACACCTATGAAACAAGAAAACAATAAACTCCCTGCCTCCCTGCATGACGGACACCTAGTTACCCACCTCCCCAACTTCGCAGAGTGCTTTAGTCCCGTCCCCAGTACCTTGAAGGGGGGTAGAGTCCTCCGAAGCCCTTCCAACACCCCCAGTTCTACCATGTATAGAATAGGCAGAATCACATTGTTCAACTAATAGTTGTGGTCCATAAGTGGGCAAAGTTTAAGTAGACTTATAGTTCGCAACGTGCACCCAAGGGTATGTCCGCGCTCGGTTAGTTTCTAAGAGGTGGCTGCTCCAGTGTCTCCACGGCGATGGTGCTGATCTAGGCCACTTCTCCTGTGTTTTGATTATTGGTCAGGCAGGCCTACTCTGGGTAGTCTCTTTGATGCGAAAGCAGTCACTCCTCTATGGCCGCCTGCTGCGAACTTCCCTGTGTCCTCGTCTTGATGGAGTCTCCTGACGCTTCGTCCAGACGGCGTTGCGCGTGGGTTCTATGAGACCGTCCAGAGCCGGTGGCTCGGCGCCATCCCTCCAGCCATTCCTGGGCCTCTTCCGGCGTACAAAAGATCCATGTTTTGCCTTCTGCTTCCACACGCAGCTTTGCCGGAAACAACATCACATACTTAAGCTCCCGGTTCCGGAGTTCCTTTTTTACCTCCAGAAAACCTCTCCTTTGTTTCGTGACCGCTGCCTTGTAGTCTGGGAATATTGTGATTGTACTGTTCTCAAATCGTATCGGAGGGGCGACACGTGCCATCTGTAAGATCGCATCTCGATCTCGAAAATTGAAGATGCGAGCCAGGATGGGCCTCGGGAGGGCTCCCGGTCTGTGTCTCCCCCCCGGAACCCTGTGGGCCCTCTCCACCGAAAAGTAGTTGGAGAGACCTCGTGGCTGGAGGTGGTTCTTTACTAGATCTTCTACTAGTAAGTCAAGTGCTGTTCCTGCCAGCTGTTCCGGCACACCGATAAGTCGGATATTATTCCGTCTGGAGCGCCCTTCCTGGTTGTCAAGTTTGGCGGCTATGATCTTGTTCTCTGCTTCCAGTTGGTGCACTTGTTTTTTAAGAATGGCTGTTTCGCTAGCGAGATTTGATGTCGTCGCTTCGACCCCCGTCACTCTGGTTGACATTTTCTGAAAGTCCGTACTAATCAGGGAAAGTTCCATCGAGAGTGATCCTATCCGCGAATCAAGAGAGGAGTTCACATTTTGTAGGGTCGTCATTATGTCTTGCAGCGTGACTCCTGTGTCAGCCGCCGTTTTGGGATTTGCCGCCTGAGCTGAATCTTGATCTGCGGGCTCAGATTGAGTCTTGGAGTAGGCATACTTGTCCAGTTTCACGTGCTGCGCACCTCGCTGGCCCCTGCCTCCCATCGCGGCCAGTCTCGGCTTGCCGTGCTCGTATTAGGGTAGAATCGGAGGTGGTACTCACCGACGCCTGCCTGTGCGCTCCATGGCACACGCGGCATGTCGGGTTTCCCACTCCCCGAGTCGCTATTATTTTCTCAGGTCAACAGTAGTCTGTGCAGTCCAGTATGAAGATCCCCTCCGGTGACCCTGAGTTCTATGGCCGCCACTGAGTGTTGACAATCAATGTATGGGGGCTGGTTGCGCACTAAGGTACTGTAGTCCAGGAAGGCGCAAAGCCCGTCACAGCTTCGTCTAGGCGTCTTCAGGAGTGGGCGGGGGAAACACCTCCCGCTGCCCTGTCTCTTGCCCCTGCCGGGCCTCAATCACGATGCTCACAATGCCGGGGAAAAGGACAAGCTGTGATTCTCTGAGGAGCCCTCAGGGTAATACGGGATTCAGAACCCTCGGGTCGGGCCGACCTCCACCAGTCCTTCAATATGTCCTCACAGGTGAGGTGCCGCCCAGCCACTAACTGTCTCCCGAGTAAAGTGATACCTCACTTGTGTCAGTGGGCTAAAGGCCTGTGACTGGGAAGGGCCAAAAACATAGGGATTAAGGGTATATCACCCAAATTCTAAGCGCTACATTTAAAAAGAAGTATGTTTTCAGCTGATTCTGCATTGGACAGCAACATAAGTGAGGTATAATTTTACTCGGGAGTACAAGGGGAACGCTAGGTGGTAGTACATTTGTGCCGGCACGGTGATCCCACACAAAAATGTGTGGAAAAAGGGATTTATTCAGCTAAATTTGAGGTTTACAGGGGATTCTGGGTAGGAAAACGTTGGGGGATCCATGCAAGCCATACCTCACTGGACTCCCCAGGGTGTCTAGTTTTCAGAAATGTGTGGGTTGGGTAGGTTTCCATAAATGGCTGCGAGCCCGGGGCTAAAAAACAAGGTACCCCCCCTGCAAAACCAGGTCGTTTTATGATAGGTAATTTTGAAGTCTCCACAGTACGATTTGGGCCATTTCCTATTGCGGCCACTATGCCTACCCACACAAGTGAGGTACCATTTTTATCGGGAGACATGGGGGAATGCTGGGTGGTAGGAAATGTGTGTCAGCCCAGTGATCCTACAACTTTCCCACACAAAAATCTGAGAAGAATTAGATTTTTTCAGCATAATTTGAGTTTTGCAGGGGATTCTGGGTAGGGAAACATTAGGGGATCCACGCAAGCCATACCTCACTGGACTCCCCAGGGTATCTAGTTTTCAGAAATGTGTGGGTTTGGTAGGTTTCCCTAGATGGCCGCTGAGCCCGGGGTCAAAAATCCAGGTGCCCCCGCAAAACCAGGTTGTTTTATGATAGCTAATTTTGAAGTCTCCACAATAAGTTTAGGGCCATTGCCTGTCATGGATACTTGACCCACTCGCATAAGTGAGGTACCATTTTTATCAAGAGACTTTGGAGAAGGAGGGGTGGGTGGAATTTTGTGGATCCATGCAGATTCCAGAACTTTCCATCACAGAAATGTGAGGAAAATGTGGGTATTTTTGGCAAAGTTTGAGGCTTGCAAGGGATTCTGGGTAACAGAACCTGGTGAGAGCCAGACAAGTCACCCCATCCTGGAATCCCCTGTGTAACTTGTTTTCAAAAATGTATAGGTTTGCTAGGTTTCCCTAGGTGCAGGCAGAGCTAGGGTTCAAAATCTACAGCTAGGCACTTTGCAAAAAAAGGGTCAGTTTTCACTGTAAAAATGTGGTGTGTCAATGTTGCGTTTTGACCCGTTTCCTGTCGAGGGCACTAGGCCTACCCACACAAGTGAGGTACCATTTTTATTGGAAGACTTTGGGGAATGCGGGGTGGGTGGAATTTTGTGGATACACGCAGATTCCAGAACTTTCCATCACAGAAATGTGAGGAAAATGTGTTTATTTTTTTACAAAGTTTGAGGTTTGCAAGGGATTCTGGTGGGAGCCAGACAAGTCACCCTATCCTGGATTCCCCTGGATGTCTAGTTTTCAACAATGTATAGGTTTGCTAGGTTTCCCTAGGTGCCGGCAGAGCTAGGGTTCACAATCTACAGATAAGCACTTTGCAAAAAAAAGGTCAGTTTTCACTGTAAAAATGTGGTGTGTCCATGTTGCGTTTTGGGCCGTTTCCTCTCGCGGGCACTAGGCCTACCCACACAAGTGAGGTACCATTTTTCTCGGAAGACTTTAGGGAATGCGGGGTGGGAGGAATTTTGTGGATCCACGCAGATTCCAGAACTTTCCATCACAGAAATGTGAAGAAAAGTTGTTTTTTTGACAAAGTTTTAGGTTTGCAAGGGATTCTGGGTGACAGAACCTGGTGAGAGCCATACAAGTCTTCACATGCTGGATTCCCCTAGGTGTCAAGTTTTCAAAAATGTATAGGTTTGCTAGGTTTCCCTAGGTGCCGGCAGAGCTAGGGTTCAAAATCTACAGCTAGGCACTTTGCAAAAAAAGGGTCAGTTTTCACTGTAAAAATGTGGTGTGTCCATGTTGCGTTTTGGGCCGTTACCTGTCGCAGGCAATAAGCCTACCCACACAAGTGAGGTACCATTTTTATTGGAACACTTTGGGGAATGCGGGGTGCATGGAATTTTGTGGATCCACGCAGATTCCAGAACTTTCCATCACAGACATGTGAGGAAAATGTGTTTTTTTGACAAAGTTTGAAGTTTGCAAGGGATTCTGGGTAACAGAACCTGTTGAGAACCAGGCAAGTCACCCCATCCTGGATTCCCCTGAGTGTCTAGTTTTCAAAAATATATAGGTTTGCTAGGTTTCCCTTGGTGCCGGCAGAGCTAGGGTTCAAAATCTACAGCTAGGCACTTTGCAAATAAAGGGCCAGTTATCACTGTAAAAATGTGGTGTGTCCATGTTGCATTTTGGGCTGTTTCCTGTCGCGGGCACTAGGCCTACCCACACAAGTGATGTACCATTTGTATAGGAAGACTTTGGGGAATGCGGGGGCAGTGGAATTTTGTGGATCCACGTAGATTCCAGAACTTTCCTTCACAGAAATGTGAGGAAAATGTGTTTTTTTGACAAAGCTTTAGGTTTGCAAGGGATTCTGGGTAACAGAACCCGGTGAGAGCCAGATAAGTCACCCTTTCCTTATTTCCCCTGGGTGTCTAGTTTTCAAAAATATATAGGTTTGCTAAGTTTCCCTTGGTGCCGGCAGAGCTAGGGTTAAAAATCTACAGCTAGGCACTTTGCAAATAAAGGGTCCGTTTTTACTGTAAAAATGTGGTGTGTCCATGTTGCGTTATGGGCCGTTACCTGTCGCAGGCAATAAGCCTACCCACACAAGTGAGGTACCATTTTTCTTGGGAGACTT
Organism: Calotriton arnoldi; assembly: GCA_963921515.1. Classification (NCBI taxonomy): domain Eukaryota; kingdom Metazoa; phylum Chordata; class Amphibia; order Caudata; family Salamandridae; genus Calotriton; species Calotriton arnoldi. Next base: position 45,981 of record CAWUFW010013084.1, read on the forward strand.
TGGGGAATGCGGAGTGGGAGGAATTTTGTGGAGCCACGCAGATTCCAGAGCTTTCCATCACAGAAATGTGAGGAAAATTTGTTTTTTTTTTACAAAGTTTGAGGTTTGCAAGGGATTCTGGGTAATAGAACCTGGTGAGAGCCACTCAAGTCACCCGATCCTAGATTTCTATGGTTATCTAGTTTTCAAAAATGTATAGGCTTGCTAGGTTTCCCTAGGTGCCGGCTGAGCTAGGGTTCAAAATCCACAGCTAGGCACTTTGCAAGAAAAGGGTCTGTTTTCACTGTAAAAATGTCGAGTGTCCACGTTGCGTTTTGGGCCGTTTCCTGTCGCAGGCACTAGGCCTACCCACACAAGTGAGGTACCATTTGTATTGGGAGACTTAGAGGAACACAGAATTGTAGAGCAGCTGTTATTACCTATTGACTTTCGATGCATTTCTTACTTCCAAATGTAAGACAATGTGTAAAAAAGAAGTCACTTTGAAAAATGTCCTATAATTCACATGCTAATATGGGTACCCACAATTTCGGATATGTGCAAATAGCTACTGTTTCTAAACTCTAAATTGTGTTCCCATTTCATAAATACATAGGTGTCTTTCATACCGATTTTTCACTGTTTATATTTTCCCAAATGAATTGCTATATACCCGGTACACAATAAAAAACTATTGCAAGACGCTGCTCAGTTATTGGCTCTGGGTTCCTCGGGTTCTTGGTGAACCTACAAGTCCTATATATCCGCACAACCAGAAATGTCCAGCAGATGTAACAGTATATTGCTATCAAAAATCTGTCACACTTAGAAGAAGTTACAGGTGAAAACATTGGCACAAATGGCTGTTTTTTTCAACTCATTTTCAATTTTTCCTATTTTCAACTGTTAGTTTCTATTAAAAAAACCTTGAAGGATCTACACAAATGACCCATTGCTGAATTCAGAATTTTGTCTACCTTTCTGAAATGTATAGCTTTCCAGGATCCATTATTGCTTTCATATCCATTTCTACCATTAACTGGAAGGAAGTTGAAAGCACAAACAAATAGCAAAATTAGGCTGTGTCCCAGTAAAATGCCAAAACTGTGTAAAAAGAGTTTGGTTTTCTGACAAAAGTCTGTCAGTCCCGGAAAGCTGGGGAGATGGTGATTTCAGCACCACAAACCCTTTGTTGATACCATTTGCAGGGAAAAAAACAGACGCTTTCTTGTGCAGCACTTTTTTCCCATTTTTAAAAAACAGAAAAACATTTAGCTGTATTTTGGCTAATTTATGGGTCCCCTCCAGGGGAATCAACAAACTCTGGGTACATTTAAAATCCCCATGATGTTGGAAGAAAAGGACGCAAATTTGGCGTGGATACATTATGTGGTCAAAATATTACAGGGGCCTAAGCGCGAACTACCCCAAATAGCCAAAAAAATGCTTAGCACAGGGGGGAAAAGGCCTAGCAGCGAAGGGGTAAAGACCTCTTGTAAAAAGATCCCCACTATTAGTGAAATAATGATGATGCACAGGACAGGATTTAGGAGCTCAACCTCACCCCCTACCTCCATCTAGAGATGAGGGAGTTAAGGTCTCTGTATAGACTTAAAAATATTTCCATGGGATCCCGTGCCTCCAAGGTAAAGCTCCAGGAGCTCTTGGCAGAGTATGCAAGGGACCACCCTTCTGAGGGGGGAGATCCCGATTAAGGAGATGATAACATTAGTGATGTGGAGGACAACCCCCACACTCCCTCACTAAATAGGGAGCACAGGGTCCATGTGCCCCCAGACCCCAAGGTTAGTACTCACAGCACCTAGATCCTACACAGGTGGGTAAGGTCTTGATGAGATAATTAAGGACAACCTCAATGAAGAGGACATCCTTCTAGCAAGGATGACTTAAAGAATAGATCTAGAGACTAGACTCCTGGCTCTTGAAAAAGAGAGAGCAGAGATGGGCTTACCTCCCATCAATGGTGGCAGCAAACCAAATAGGGAAATAGAGCAATCCTGCGACCCTAAAATCCCCTAAGGGATTTTCCCCAAATATGAGGAAGGTGATGACATCATCAAATGGTTCACAGCCTTTGAGAGGGCCTGTGGCATGAGAAAAATGAAGAAGTCCCAATGGGGAGTATTGCTTTGGGAACTGTTCACTGGTGACTGCAGGGGCAAATGCTGAGTCCTATGACCTCATGAAGGGCACCCTTATTGAGGGCTTTGAACTCACACCTGAGGAGTATAGGATTAGATTTAGGGGGGCTGACAAATCCACGAGCCAGTCCTGGGTTGACTTCACAGACTACTCAGTAAAAAACAGCAGATGGTTGGTTAACTGGAAGCAAGGTGCATGACTATGTTGGGCTTTATAATCTGTTGATGAAAGAACAGATGTTAAGTAATTGCACAAACGAAAAGTTGCATCAGTATTTGATGGCCCTAGGTCTAATTTCTGCGCAAGAATTGGGAAAGAAGGCAGACCATTGGGTCAAAGCTATGTTGACCAAAACCTCCACTGAGGGTGACCAAACAAAAGGGGTTACAAAGCCTCCCCAGGGGAAAGGGGATGATCCCCCCCCAAAGATAAAAACCAAGAGTCTTCTAAAGGCCCCCAAAAACCTGTTGAGGGGTGGGCCCCAGAAGTCTTCCCAGTCCACTAGTGGGTATAAGGGTAAACATTTTGATCCCCTAAAGGCCTGGTATCATACCTGTGGGAAGGTAGGACCCCAAACTAGAGATTCTGCCTGTCCTAACAAGAATTACCCTAGTCCAACTCCAGTTAGCACTGGTATGGCAAATCTCCAGATGGGATCAACAGGGTGCCCAGTGCAAATCAGGGTGCACACTGAAGCTGTTCTAGTTTCTGAAGGGGCGGGAGAGTTGGCCACTTTAGCTGTGTGCCCCTCTAACGTAAGAAAATACTTATAGTACTCCTTAGTGAATGGGACTAGAGTAGAAGCCCTGAGGGATAGAGGTGCCAGTGTCACTATGCTGAAAGATACACGGGTTTACCAAGGACAATACCTAACTGGAAAAACCTACCCAGTCACCAACCCTGACAGCCTCACTATAGACCATTCCATGGCTATGGTGACATTAGACTGGAAGGTGGGGTTACTGGCCTGAAACAGGTAATGGTCTCTCAAAAACATCCAGCTGCCTGTCTGCTTGGAAACGATCTGAAGACCTCAGCATGGGCTGAGGTTAAGCTAAAACCCCATGAATCAATGCTGCAAATACCTGAGATAGTATGTGGGAAGACAAGAGCACAAACTCAAGCACACGGTGAAAAAGAAGTGTTGTAGCCTGGAAGAATGGCCCCACCTTCCAAGAGGAAAGGTAAGAAGACTGTGGGACCAGCTTCTAAACAGCCAAAGACTCAGGACCCCTATCCTCAGGGAGAGGACTTGACAACCCATGAGGGAACTGAGCCAATGGGACTTGAACCTTACCAGGTTTAGCTCCCCGGTCCCGGGGGACCCTCTAGGGAACAGCTGCACCTTGAAAAGCAGGTCTGTCAAACTCTTGAAGGCCTGCGACAGCAAGCTGCTGCACAGAAAAAGGGAGATATCAGTGGCTCCCACAGGACCTATTGCGAGGAGGGACTCCTGCATATTGAGGCCAGAGACCCCAAACCTGGTGCCACTAGGAGAGTGGTAGTGCCTCAGTTGTACAGAGAGTTTCTACTTACATTGGCCCATGACATCCCCCTAGCTGGGCATCTGGGCCAGACCAAGACGTGGGAAAGGCTTGTCAGCCATTTCTACTGGCCCCAGATTTCCCAAAAAGAAAGGAATTTGTCTGCTCCTGTGTCACTGGTCAGGCCAGTGGCAAAACAGGCGGACACCCAAAGGCCCCCTTAATTCCACTACGAGTAGTTTGGGTTCCCTGTGAAAGGATTGGCGTGGACATAGTGGTTTCACTAGAACCACCCACAGCATCAGGAAACCAATACATACTGGTAGTAGTGGATCATGCTACCGGCTATCATGAAAACAAAAGACACAGATGATGGATGGAATGCAGAGCAAATCAAACATTCAACCCCAGTCAAGAAATCTGGGTTAAATCCATTGTTCTTTTGCTCACCATGCCGACCCGGCCATATGCAAACCAGTCTTGACCCTGTTCCTCATGGGAACAGTCTAGCCCGAACGGCCAAGCCAGATCCTCCCTGGACCGGAAACAAGCATCCTGAGACCAGTTTCGGGGCATCACCACTCTGCAGCCAGGCTAGCTTGAATCCAGTGGGACAGTGAGCCCAGGACCCACGTCTGGGCATACCCAGCGCACTTAGGACGAGAAAGCAAAAGGCACACAGATGATGGACAGAATGCAGAGCAAATCAAATATTCACCCCCAGTCAAGCGATCTGGGTTAAATCCATAATTATTTTGCTCACCATGCCACCCCAGTTTAGACCCAGCCACATGCAATCCAGTCTTGACCCTGTTCCTCATAGGAGCAGTCCAGCCTGAATTGCCAAGCCAGGCCCTCCCTGGACCGGAAACAAGCATCCTGGGACCAGTTTCGGGGCATCACCTCTCTGCAGCCAGGCTAGCTTGAATCCAGTGGGACAGTGAGCCGGGGACCCACGTCTGGGCTTACCAGGCGCACTTAGGGCGAGAAAGCAGAAGACAGACGGATGATGGACAGAATGCAGGGCAAATCAAATATTCACCCCCAGTCAAGAGATCTGGGTTAAATCCATCGTTCTTTTGCTCACCATGTCACCCCAGTTTAGACCCAGCCATATGCAAATCAGTCTTGACCCTGTTCCTCATGTGAAAGACGATCCATCATCTCCTTGTGTTTGCTTAGTTCACTCTAAGTTGGCAGGGTATGCCCAGACATGGGTCCCTTGCTCACTTTGCCACTGGATTCAAGCTAGCCTGGCTGATGAGGGGTGTTACCCCGAAACTGGTCCCAGGATGCTTGTTTACAGTCCAGGGAAGACCTGGCTTGGCAGTTCGGGCTGGACTGTTACCATGAGGAACAGGGTCAAGACTGATTTGCATATGACTGGGTATGAACTGGGGTGGCGAAGTGAGCTAAAGAATGATGATGGATTCAACCTAGATATGTGAGGGTGAGTGTCTATAAAGTTTCAGCGCTCCGTCCATCATCTCCTTGTGTTTGCCATCCTGTAAGGGGACCGCTTGCTCTTGCAAAAGAAGGTTGTGAGAGATCTCTCTCCGGACCTAAACAAGATGTGGTGGGCTATGTCCTAGGCCTCCCGGGAGGGTGATCCATGTGAACTGCCTGAAACATTTCAGTGATAGGGTTGATATGTCAATGCTGTTGGTCACTGATGAGGATCAGGAGACAGAGAGTGAACCTCTCCCTGACCTCCTCTCTTACAGTCCAAATGATGGGTCATTCGAGGGAGTTATCTACTCAGGAACCCTCACTGCTAAACAGCAGACTGACTGCAGGCATGTCCTGCAGCAGTATGCTGGGCTCTTCTCCTTAACCCCTGGTCGGACTAACTGGTGTACCCATGGCGTGGACACTGGGGACATCTTACCTGTCAAAACAAAGATCTATCAGCAGTCTGACCATGTGAAGGAGAGCATCAAAGCTGAAGTAAGCAAGATGCTGGAGTTAGGGGTTATTGAGCCCTCTGAAAGTCCCTGGGTCAGCCTAATGGTTTTAGTCCCCAAACCTCACCCCCAGGGTGGAAAAAGAGATGGGGTTCTGTGTGGACTATAGCGGACTCAATGCTGTCACTAAAGGTTCGAGACCTTTAGTGCAGCCTATCTTGATGATATTGCTGTCTTTAGCCCATACTGGCAGGATCACCTGGTTCACCTGGGGAAGGATTTACAGGCCCTGCAGTCTGCAGGCCTAACTATCAAGGCATCCAAGTGCTAAATAGGGCAGGAAACTGTTGTATACTTGGGCCACTGTGTAGGTGGAGGCCAAGTGCAACCTTTGCAACCCAAGATCCAGACAATTTTGGACTGGTAGGCTCCAACAACCCAGACCCAAGTCAGGGCATTCCTTGGCTTGACTGGGTATTACAGGAGGAAGGGGTATGGATCCACTGTGACCTCCCTCACAGAACGTACCTCCAAGAAGATGCCAAAGAAAGTGAACTGGACAGTTAGTTGTCAAAAGGCTTTTGACACCCTGAAAGAGGCAATGTGCTCAGCACCTATTCTCAAAGCTCCCGACTACTCCAAGCAGTTCTTTGTGCAGATTGATGTCTCTGAGCTAGGGATAGGAGCGGCCGTATCCCAGACCAATGATGAAGGCCAAGACCAACCTGTTGCTTTTAAGCAGGAGGCTACTCCCCAGGGAACAGCGTTGGAGTGCCATTGAGAGGGAGGCCTTTGCTGTAGTTTGGTTCCTGAAGAAGCTGGGACCCTACCTGTTTGGGACTCATTTCCTAATCCAAACTGACCACAGACCTCTCAGATGGGTAATGCAAATGAAAAGTGAAAATCCCAAACTGTTGAGGTGGTCCATCTCCCTACAGGAAATGGACTTTAAAGTGGAACACAGACCTGGGATTGCCCATGCCAATGCAGATGGACTTTCCAGGTTCTCCCACTTAGACAATTTAGACTCTCTTGGGAAAAGTTACTCTCATCCTCTTTCACTTGGGGGTTTGAGTCGGAAAGTGCCCCTTTTTGCATGGTTACCCCCTAGCTTTTTGCCAGATACCTGATATCAACTTGACAGAGTGTGTGCTGGCACCCTGCTAACCAGGTCCCAGCACCTGTGCTATTTCCCAAAACTGTTCCTTTGTTTCCCCGATTGGCATAACTCTAGGCCACATGTCAGTCCCTTGTAAAATGTACCCCTGGTAACAAGGGCCTTGTGACGAGAGAGGGCCGCTGAGGATTGCAGCATGTATTTTGCCACCCTCAGAGACTCCTCATCTTAACACTCACACACTGCCACTGCTGTTGTGTAGTTCCTAATAATACATAGGATCTGTGCGTTTAGACAACATAAACTGAGGGATTGGTGTCCAGACTGATTCCAGACACCCCCAAAGGATATGTTAGTCTTTAGACCAGCTAGCTCACAGTGCCACTATAAACCCCCTAACCTTACCAAGGAGTGAATAGTTTCTGGCAACTATCGAACATGACAACCCTTGTTCCTTCAGGGATCATGGACCCAGTACAGTACTTTTCTTTTAGTCACTCGTGCTCACTTCTTCTCAGAGAGATATACAGAATAAACAATGGGGACGTTTTCAATAAGCCTTTATTGAACCAGCGTCATTCTAGTATAAAATAGGTGTGCTGCGACAGCCATTAGACAGAAACAGATATATACGATTGCAAGCACCGACAGAGTAAATAAAAGGTAGAATTCTTCCATGGTGCTAAAACAGTGCATATATGCAGGCATATAGATACATGGCAATAATCAAGCGTACTCCTAAGATGCGAACCCTAGCTAAGTGTACCTAGCATGTATGTAGGTGTGAAGCCAAGAATACCCCTAGGAAAGAGCCAACCCCATTACTTGATGGGAAAGAACGAAGGACCCCGTCTTGGTCTCGAGTTGCACACCCCGCAAGGGATGTCAGACCACTGCGAGCTGGAGGTTCTGCGTGTAGGGACTCCAGCGTCTCGTGTCAGCATGGAAGCTTCTCCTCTGGTTTTCCCAGCGAAGATGTGGTGCTTATATACCCAAAAGGTACCCTCAGGGAGTCTACCTAGATGTGTAATGGTACTGTGGGCCTGTCGATCAAGGATGACGATATCTGTGGCTTTTGTACAGAGTTATTATACAGAAGATGGTAATCCTGCTGTGTGATACTAAGAATCCTCATGCATAATAAATTAGGCTAGTTTTCGAAGAAAACCACACATTTATTTGGCACATAACTAGGTAAAAGGTCAGCGCCAGAGCCGTTATGTAGAGCAAGGTCGGACAAATATAGGTAAAAGGTCGTGTATCTACCTAGGCATATATTGGGGTACACTGGGGCTCATAACACTACAGGCTGTGTGTTTTGTTGCAGACCAAACTAAATAGTCGACATGGCACACCTCCCTGTGTGCCATGCCCCCCAAGACTGCCTGTGGCATAGGTAAGTCACCCCTCTAGCAGGCCTTACATCCCGAAGACGGGGTGCACCATACCTCAAGTGAGCGCATAGATGCATGAGCAATATGCCCCCACCCTGTCCGTGTCATTCACAGACATTGTGAGTGCAGTGAAGCCATTTTGAGTGCATGGCCTAGGAGGTTGTCATTATGAACTCCATGGCTTCATGATGGCTTTCCTGAAAACTGGGTCGTTTGGTACCAAACTTCTCAGCATAATGAAGCCACACTGATGCCAGTGTTGGATTTATTATAAAATGCACTCAGAGGGCTTCTTAGAGATGCCCCCTGAAAAAAGACCGACATCTAGTGTATTGGCTGACTGCTCCCCACCAGCCAGCCACCACCAGACAGGTTTCTGACCTCATGGGGTGAGAGATTTTGTGCTCCCGGAGGTCAGAAACAAAGCCTGCTTTGGGTGGAGGTGCCTCACACCTCCCCCTGGCAGGAACAGCCACACTTGGCCGTGAGCCTCAAAGGCTCTCACCTTGTGATGTGCTTATTTGGGCAGCTCCAAGGAGTGGAGATGCCCACCCCCCTGTCCAGGCCCCACTTTTGGTGGCAGGACAGGTGAGAAAATTTGTAAGCAGAGTAGGAGTGTCCACCTTAGCCTGGCACACCCCTAGGGGTGCCAAGAGCGGAGGTAAATCCCTCTCAGAAATTATCCATCTTGAATTGGAGAATTAGGCCCAAAAGAAACAGGGATGTGCCCCTCTCCCCAAAAGGGGGGCACCCAAAGTGTGTAGTCACGCTAGGGGACAGTAGCCATGGGATACTGCCCCTGACCTCAGTAACGCCCTTAAATTTAGTATTTAAGTGCTCCCCTGAACCTTGTTCCTCAGATTCGACGGACCAAAAAGAAGAAGGCGGAAGACCACCGCTGCCGGACCAGGAACTGAACTGCTGCAGACAGAACCCGGCAAGAACCCCGCCGCCTGTAGCCGGTTCGACAACTGGACCTGTTGTCCTTCCAGAAACCCTGCCAGGCCTCCAAGAAGCCCTGGAGACATTCCAGCCTTCAACCAATCTCCAAGAACCTCCCTTTGGGCTAGAGGCTCTAGTCCCTGGCATCCGCCGGTACAAGAACCGCAGTGGTTGAGGACCGACATTTGTGTCGACACGACTCACCACTTCCAAAAGAACCCTAAGACCACAGTGGTAGAGGACCGACACTGGTGTCGACGCAACTCTGCCCGGCCAGAAGAAAGCACTGCAGCTGTACGGCGGCCTCTCTGAGACAGCCCAACATCCCTGGAACTCCTCCATTCCCTGCGCATCTCCATCCTGGTGGTGCCTCCCTTCGACCTATAGTGACTCGCTGATGACGATTGCAACTGTACCGGGGTCGGTGGCCCACTGACTTCCATTCATCCCCCTTATTCTCCGCTGACCGCAAGAGCAAACATCATTGCCGGCATCGACAGCCACGGCTTAGATACTGAACTCTGCACCCGGCCACCCCAGTGCCACTGGTGGTGTAGTGCCCAGCTCAAATGGACCCTTGCCAAAGGTCAGACTAACTCTCAGAAACTGGCAATGTAAGTCGTGTACTTACCCGCTGATGCATAACACTGTTTTCCTTCAATAGGATTGCATTGCACCTTATCGATTACCTGCAACTGTCTATCTTGTGCCAGTACTGAATGTAACTGTTTTTGAATCGACAATACCAAAGCACCTCCAAGACCATAATGTATTCCTACTGCCATTTCGAAAGTATTACTTACCTGTAACTGAGTTCAACTTGGTTCATAGAAATAAAAGTAAACAAAGTAATACTTTTCTGCAAACATTGGCCTGGAGTCAGTCATTGAGTGTGTGTTCCTGCCTGGTATGAGTATGTACACTAAATGCATTCACCCTACCCTCTGATAAGCCTAACTGCTCAGCCCAGCTACCACTAAATTGAGAGTAAGGTATTATCTACTTTAACCTCTGCCATACTTTTGGGGACTCACTGGACTGTGTACATTATATCTCTTGTTGGTATAGTATATACAGAGCCAGCTTCCTACACACTTGCAGCAAAATATTATCTTACATTAATTGCTCTAATGGAACTGCTTCTACCTTACATGCGTCTCTCGTGCTTATATGATTACTTGCGTAACGTTTGTATGCGATATTGTGAGTTTTTTAGGGTATGTTTGCTTCTGAAGTAGAATACATTTCATTCTGCTTTTTTATTAGAATTAGGATTTTGAACCCAGTATAACTTGTACACAGATAATTGAATGCGAAGGAACCATTGGTCTATGCTATTTCAATTACACAGTTTCTCATTGGAATACGGCTGTACCCTTTCACACATATACTATCCCTAACATATGGCGTGTACTTCGCCCATTTGACTATAAAGCAGTCGCGGCTCCTGGAAGGAGTGCTGCGGGGCAGTGGAGGGACAGAGTGGGGGGTAGTAAACTCCGGCATACGGCCGAACGGAGGTAAGTACATAAATAAATAAATAAAACGGATTACATTGCGCACGTCGCATCGCCATTTGGCGTTGCAGCGCGCGCAATGTGGAGAGGTGTGGTGCAGCGGCCAGGGCAGCTGACTTCGGAGCACAGGGTTCACGGTTCGATCCCCGACTCCGGCGGCAGCTCAGCTCAGCACCATGTGACTCTGGGCAATAGCTCACTTAATTTCCACTACGGCCCCCAGCGCCTTGAGACCCGTAAGGGTGAGTAGCTGCGCTATATAAAAACGGACTTACTTACTTACTTTCCGCTCGTTTTTCTGCCCACTTCTGCCCTCTATTTTTGCCTCTTTCCGCTCATTTCTGACCTATATTTTGCCTTTCTGCTAGTTTCTGACCCTGCCTTTTTCTGCTCGTTATTTTTGCCTCTTTCTGCCTCTTTTTGCTCATTTCTGACCTGTATTTTTCCTCTTTCTGCTAATTTCTGACCGTTATTTTTCCTCTTTCTGTTTTTTTCTGCCTGTTATTTCTTCCTCTTTCTACCTCTTATTTTTTCTCTTTCTCCTTGTTTCTGACCTGGCTCTTCGATGGAGATGTTGCATCGAGAGCGCCCAGATACCCCCACGGGTTACAGTGCTGCGCTTTACAAATGCAGATTGATTGAACTAATAAGGTTAGTTCTCAAAATACCGAATTGTAGAGGGTCACAATTCGAATTACCTTATTAATATGCATGAGGTAGGTCTCAAATTGCAACCCGATATTATTGGCCACTATGACAGGATGGTGATCAGCCGGGGTCAGCAGACCACCATGTTTGTGATTGCTTTTAAATAAAGCAAACTTTTTTTTTTTAAATGCAGTCCAATTTCCTTAAAGGAAAAAACATGAAAAGTTACACAAACCTTTTTCAAGAGTTGACAGTATTCCTATTGATCACTGCCTACTCCTAAGAAATTATTTTGTAAACATTCACAAAGGGGTAGGGGTTACCACCTCCTTTGAGTTGCTGATAAAATATTAATGTTTTGCAACCGAATTTCGATTGCAAAACATTAATACATACCAAGAGGGATAGGTATTCCCTTTCAAATACCGATTTCTTGTTGTTTTCTTAACCTATTTAATGATTAGTAAATACCTTTTCTAAATTGTTCATTGGGTTAAGTGCATTCCAACAAGTGTTTAGGGATCACAAACCCTCAGATCTGTTAGTATTATCTCTACTCAGTGGGTTGGACTGGCCGATGACGAAGCATGGGTGAGGGCCTTTCGAACCAATATCTTTATTCTTTGTTGTAGCCATTTTCCTTTGACATAGTGTTTTTCTTGCTTTTTCATTGGAAATATTATGGGAAAATGTCCCTGCTATACCAGTTGTGTGATATAGAGTATTTGTGGAAGATGTATGAGAGGTGTACCTCTAGCTCCTTTTTGGTGTGATTTTGAAAATAAACCTTTTGCCAGGCACAAACCTTCCTTTTTAATACATACAAGTACCCCATAGGGTAGGCCCTGGGCAGCCCAGAGGGCAGGGCGCAATGTATTTGAAAAGCAGGACATGTACTTGTAAGGTTTCCATGTCCTGCTAGTGAACAACTTTTAAATTCGGTTTTCACTACTGCAAGGCCTAAAGGATAACATTGGGATTACCCCATTACATTCTATAGGTGAAATTTCCAAATGGGAAAAAAATAACTGGTCCAAGTTTGGTGTTTCTGGAATTGGAATTTAAAATGCTAGCTATTGGTGAAGTCGGATTTTAAATTTCAATTCTGAAAATGCCACTTTTAGAAAGCTGGCATTTTCTTGCCTTACGCATTGGTGCCTGCAGCCGGTCTCTGGTCAAATGACTAGGTGTAGTTGGCAGTTGGGCTTTGTGTATTCCTCCTAGACAGCCAGACACAATGGGAGCTTAGGTGTGACTGGGTGGGCCATCACTGGCAGGATGGGAGGGAGGAGCTGGGACCAGCCTCATTTGCACCTGAAAAGGTTGTGTCCTGTTCCCATACAAATAGCTGCATACCCACTGTAGTTAGTCTGGAACCAGGGCTGGCCAGGCAGGACATCTGTGCAATTCAAAGGCATGCCTCTAGAAGCTTCCTTCAACTTCAAAGGCACAACTGTGTATAAAAGAAGGACCTCAGACACTACCACTTCAGTACACTTTTGGACCTGTGAATACTCTGCCAGGAAGAAATAATGCTGTACTGCTGAAGGACTGCCACTATGCTGGACTACTACTCTGCTGGACTCCTGCTTTGCTGTGCTGACCTGCTGCCCTCTTGCCTGGGTGATAAGGACTGTACCTGCATCTCTTAAACCGAGAACCCAGAGTGACTCCAAAGGCTAGTTGGCTGGCCTCCTGATATGAAGCCTCAGAGACATAACAGGCTTACAACCATCTTGCACCTGGACCTGGACTCTGCCATCTGTGAGTCTGCCCTACCAAGTGGTGCCACTCCAGTCATGGACATTTGGAAGTAGGCCTAAAGTGCTTGCCAGCAGAACCAACGCATCTTCTCTGCTTAGAGACGCATCCCTGAGCAGAACCGATGCATCTTCTCAGCCTAGGGCGCATCCCCGAGCAGAACCAACACATCGCTGCTGCTGCATGGATTAGACCCATTGTAGAAGACCCGCATCACCCTCACAGTTTTTGAAACTGATGCATCACCGATGGCAAGGCACATCTGCGATCCAGGTCTTTGCATCTCTCGTCAACGGCAGACTCGACGATGCCGGACTCTGCATTGCAGCCTCGCAACTTCTTGGAACCGACACATTACCACTTGTCACTGCATCCCCGATGCCAGGACTTTGCGCAAGCCCCATCGATGGGATCCTCGATGTCGACGCAACAGGACCTCGCACTGCAGTCTCGCTGCAACTCGGGTCCGACGCATTGCTTCAGCTTCGGGAGCTTCTTCGGCCATGATCCATGCAACACTCCACAACCAGGATTTAGGTACTTTGCTCAGCTGGCCTTACAGGGTCGCTGTAGCCGGCCCATGCTCCATCGTGGTTGGCCTGAACGTATGACTTTGTCCCGGTGTGATGGGGCAGATATCCCCAATAGGCGCTTTGTGCTTTTGTGGCACTATTTCTCCTTATAAACTTTAAAATTGAATATCTCCAATTCTACTAATTGAATGTTTGTCGTTTTGGTCTCGTTTTATTTTTTAGAACTTACTCTATTTGTCTAAACCGGTTGTGGGCTCCTTTTGGGGTCTGTTGTCACTGTTTTCCTGTTTGAAGTGTTACACAAATACTTTCCACAGTGCCTCTAAGTTAAGAATGACTGCTCTTTGCCAAGCTACCAAGGGGGGTGAGCACAGGTTAATTTGTGGTTGCTTGTGCATTACCCTGACAAGTATTGTGGTTGCTGCTTGACCAGGGCTTACACCCCAGTCAACCAACAACCCAATTTCTTACAATCGGCCTTTTGGTGCAGCAGCTCGTGCTGTTGTCCCACTATCTCTAAAATAAGTGAGGTAAGATAACAGGAGCTTCACTTGTCAGGAAATGACACCCATAACCTAAAGGTAGATAGGAGGTGAGGTAGTTGGCATCTAGCCAACACAAAGGTAGGCAGAATGGCATGGATCACATTCCAAAGGCCAGAACCAGGGTGACATGGGCCTTTGGTGCAGGCTGATCCCAGCCATATTGTCTCCTTGCACCTGTTGGGTTACAATAGATGGTGCGACTATCCGGAGAGGGCTTCTCTTTGAAGTTGAGAGGGAGGCATGTAACTAGAAAGGACAAGTCCAAAGGTAGGCTTAGGCAGCTCAGTAAGCCAAGCGGGCCTGATGATCCCTCCACCCATTTTGAAATAGCCCTTACAGTGATAGCTTTATCTATATGGCAGAAGAAATGCTGAAAGGTTTGGGTGGGAACAGTCTGGGGACTTTGCAAGGATAAGCTTAGTGATCTCTGCCATTCACTGCCATGTTACCCCTATAATTTGGGGTTCCATTAACTGAGTGAGGAATGCTGTTTGAAAATGAAGAAGACCATAAAAGGGTGCAGAAGGCTTACTTCGGTCACCTGAGAAATAACTGAGAGAAACATGATTCTTGATGAATCTCCAGAGCTTAAAGTCATTCTCAAGGACAAGGAAAGCTGGTTCCTTGACTCCGACAAGGACAAAAGGGGTGCTCAGGACTGATCCAGGAGAGCCACTGCTGTGTACTAAATCTTCTAGGGTTGAGAAGTGAGAAAAGTGTCCCAAGAACAGTGTGTTGAGCTGCCTTGGAGGAAGTCGGCAGGACCAGGTGGTACTGGACTTTTGCCTGTGGTCCTGAAGAAAATGGTGGCGAAGTCTGCCCTCGACTAAAATCCACAGCCTGGTAACACAAGAGAGGTTCCTGTAAGGATGGGAACACTTGATTACCCAAGAAGAAGTGATTCAACGTTTGGTGAAGTTGGCACTTACAGTTTATTTATTCATGGATGACAGTGATAAGATGCCAAGCCTCACTGAAAAAGAAGCAACACCAGCTCCCACTTTTCCAGGTTTGTCCTACTTGTGGGTTTTGAGTGCAAAGTTCACGGCTACTGCGAGTCCTCAAAATTAAGTTATCCAACCTGGCATCAAAGCTCGACTATAATACCTTTGAGCCTTTCCCCCACTCAAGGATTGAGGGCCAAAAATTGTTTTTGTCCAAAGGTAAAAATGTTGACCAAGATGAACCATTGACCCGTACTTGATACTCGCTTCATTGCCTGCGGGCCTCACATGCCATATTGTTTATTGACGGTTTCTTCTCGTTTTTACTAACTTGGTCTGAGAAGTGATTCAATGTATTTCTTTATTGATGTTTTGGTGCTGCTGAAATAACAAACCTGTATTTTGTTTTCTAAGGGAAGCTTGTCACTTAAGCCACCGTTACAAAGAGTAAGCCCAGGATTCTTCACAGACACCTGCTTTTGCTATTTAGGAACTAGATTGTTTAACTGTGTGGGAGCTCCACCACAGTTAGTAGTAGGAAGTAAGCAACTTCCCCCTTAGTTAACTGACCAGCCACAGGGCATGAATGCAGATGTAGTATTTCGTGGTGCATTGTTGAATTATCTGCTGCAAGCCAATTAATGGCATCTTAGAGAGGCAGGTGAATGCCTACCATGGCAAGCCCTGTTGTATATTCACAGCTCTATAAATTGTTCATACAACTATATCATTCTATTGAAGAATCCTAGCTTGCCTTGCTAAGATCTAAAAATAGTGGACTTAACCGACAAAAAACAATGTCTGCCTAAAGTAAACTCTGTAGATGTTTTCATAACATTTCAAAAGCAAAAAGAGGAGAGCAATGTTCTGCCATAGTAGCTACTTTTATGGGAAACAATATTCTCCCCACACAATAGTTTTAATGGAAGAACATAAACCAAGAACATGTTTGCATTATAACGCAACAGAAATGCTGTGTAAACAATATCAGCAGCTATGAAATGGCATTTCATTATTGCAGTATGCAGCTCTATAACATCATCGCTATAGTCAACAAGAGAATACAAGCCGCCCATATATATTTTAACGTCTAAATCTAATTTCTTATTTAATTTGTCAGATCAATACATGTTTCAATTTATTTGAGTAATTTTCTCACATAGGCTCCAGTGAACTGCTTTATAAATAAATTTTAAAAAAACACAAGCCTCGCTGTTAAACATTCAAAGAGCCCACTCTTCCAAAAGAAATACAAGGCAAGATAAATCCGACAACATATTGTTGTATCGAACATTTGTCTCTCATAGCAGAATCAGCAAAGTAATATGCAAACGTCGTCTACCTCTGGCAAAAGCAAACTCTCAGAATGTTGGCAGTAGTCAATAACAAATAATGGCAGACATTGGTTGGCATTGTTGGAGGGGTGCCAACTTCTTATACAAACCTTCCATTTTAATAGTAAATCATGATACACTGGACTGAAGAGTACGTGGAAAGGACATGTGGATGTGTGTGCATACAGAATAGAGAGGTATATATGTATGTGCACACACACATGCACTCATACATGCCCCTTTGTGTCTGTGTGTGTGCTCGTTTGACTTTTAGTCAACTGTGCTCATAGCAGATTTAATAACATTTGAAGGCCTTATAAAAATAGTAGAAAACTGGCCCTCACATCATCACGAGTAACTTGTTAACTCTAAACTCTCAATAAAGTGGCAAGCATTACTGATTTTTTTTAAAATCAATACTGTAACTGTGAACGCTGATTTTATTTAAAGACAGAAGAGTCAGCTCAGTTGGAAATAAATATTAAAAAGTTAATTTTTTTACATTCTCCAAGTCTTTTTGACAGTTGCTTAATTGCTAAACTGTACGATTCATTTGAAGAGGTGCTGAGAAGTCTGAAGCTGGGCGCTTTCTGCTTTCTCCACACTCCAGGGATGTATTTGCTTCCCCATGCTATTCCCATGCTCCACCTAGATCAGCCATTCTTTTTTGCTCTCGTCAATGGTCTCAGTAAAGTTCTGATCATTGTTCATAATGGCGGCATCCGCAGTGTCGGCTGACTCGGCTCCCTTGGCCTCATTCGTGTGATAGGTCCCCTTGTGGCGGAACATATAGCGAATTAGGAATACCAGGGTGCACAGGATGGTGAAGATCACAACAGCAATGACACCTGTGGGGAACAGAAAAAACATTTCAGAAATAGTAATAAAGCGAAAATATTCAATGGGCTGCAATAAGTTTACATTAGGATTCTTGGCTACATTTTGTTTATAGCCTTTCAAATATACACAAGGACATAAGCATCGATTTCCCTTTAATATGTGTGTCAAGAACAGGTTCCATGTGTGCTTGGCAGGATGCGCTCTGTTCATATATGGACAACCAGCTTTCAATTTAAATATGTTGGGTCCAATTCACAAAAATAGTTATGAAGAAGGGAAGCAGTACTGCTGAAGTATTCTCTTATACTTTTACATGGCTTTGTGAATTGGCGTCCAACTTTCTATTAGTAAAAGTGCAACGAGGGCACGGTCCTTTCTACTTGTACTAATTATATATGAATAGTCCCTGAGTATGTATGAGTAATAAATTATTACTACAGGACCCAGTAGCTTGTAAGAAGAAACCTCCTGCTGTATTCCCCTCTCTCCCCTCAAGATGCTCCTGGGTAAAGGTTAGGACGGATATCCAGTCTGCCGTATTACCCGATTCATTATATCCTATGGAACTTGTAATATGGCGGACGGGATATCTGTCATAGTTGTGATGGAGTATCCCATTCGCCAAGATCATAATCAGGTCCATAATCTTTGCCTAGTAGTCTTCAAACCACAGTATACTGTTGCTGAATTGCATGTTCCGAAAAACTTTATGGAAAAAAACAATGGATAAAGTATGTCACAGTGGTCACCTGAAAAATTTGTGTACTTTGAGAGACAATTTTGACAATGCATTAGTGAAAGAAGTATCTTGAATGTATATTTAATGAGATGGATTTTTCTTCGAAGGTACACTGACTTGCATCACTTAGCGGCTGATTTAGAGTTGGCGGATGGGTACTCATTGCTAGGGAGTGGGACAAGTTAATTGTGTTATTACATGATATAATGCAGGTGTAATAAGGTGGAAGGGATATCTGTCAGGTTTCTGATGGAGTGCCCATCCACCAAACTCTAAATCAGGCCCATGGTCTTTTGCACGACCAAGGCACAGGGTTAAACTGAGTTGTTGGATCTCACAAAAGGAATAAAATATTGCATGTGAAAAGAAGAAAGCAGGACTTATTGGAAGAACATAGTGCACATTTACATGTCTTTGTATCGTTAATGTAAGTATATTACACATGTAGAACCCCCCTACATCTTAAAAGCAAAGAAATATATGTGATTGTACAATTATAGAAATTGACCCTATACGTGGGGGTGGTGATGGGGGGATAGCAAAATATTGTTGCCTAACCAAGAAAGCCTAAAACAGACACGTGACATTTGTTACATTGAATAAACAGGACGAGTTTCATTCAACAAATGTATACCATACACATATGCAAACACTAAGATCAAAATAAAGTGTATAGGCATATTGTAAAATTAGAAACATTTCTACACCAGCTCATCCATATGATAAGTCTGGATGGCCAAACAAAGACACAGTGGACAGTCGCTTCGTCATAAGTAAAACGATTCAGAATGTCATCTGGGGCTAGATCATATACTGTTAGTACAATATATATTAAGACTCTTTTTAAGTATTCCATGATCATGTATGTGCCACCAGAAGTAAAATATGCTTCGCTCGCAGATATTTGTAAACATGTCGGATACTAGAACTCTTGGGTATATATCCTAAAATCTGAACATGATATAATTAACTGAATCTCTTAAACTTTAAGACATTCTTGCAAAGCAGAAGAATACAATTTCAGAAATTAGCCTGCATTCAGCAGCAATACAGTTGCCAGTCAACACGTGTTTCAATACCATAAGATGGGCCACAGAATCTTCCGTCTTTAGGCTATAGATACTTAGAGAGAAAGTACAATCATGCCTCTAGGTCTCTCAACACACACCATCCAACTTATCTAGTGCATACAAATATACCAGACATGCAAGATCAATAACAAAGTGCAGCAATCTGTACTGTCTAAAGAACAGCTACATACGACGACTAAAATGAGTACTGCATATGATGTATATACACGATACCGCAGGTAATACTAGAGTATATAAAGGCCTCGATTCATTAAAGTTAGGTCAGGCGCTTGCTCCATGCTAAACCGTTCAATCTGACACAATGTGGCGCAAGCTACACCATTGATGATCTTTCGCACGCAAAAGCATTTTACGTACTGTATGTTGATGCGAGTGCAGCACTGAAACAGCATTGCATCATACAGAGTGAAACCCCTGATAATCTATGCAAAGAGTGTGTTAGGAGCCTGGAACAGTGCAAACACCCCTAGAATTCTACACAAGGCTTTATCAAATACATTCACCCAATGTAGCGCAATTTAATGTCAAATAAAAGCATTCTGAAACAACAGAGAAAGGTTAAATCACTTGACATTTATATGCATACTGTTAACAAAATTAATCATGCTACACAATTCACTCTTAGTCTGTTGTCTGGTTGTGGAGGTTTGTACCGGAGGGTGGGCTTTGAGTACAAAACGTACACAAGAAACTGCTTACTCACCTTTGCACCACAGCGAAACACTTAATTGTTTTTAGCATTGTACAAATAAAGTATTTTTAGCACCAGTGTGACTGATGATATCATTGGCATGTTATGCATAGTGTCAGAACCCCTTTCAGAGGGCTACGGGGCATGCAGGGCATGCAGGGCTACTGGGCACGACCGTGGTGGTTGAGGCCTTTTACTCCAGATGTCCAGGGCCGACCTACTATCGATCCTGCTCAACTGGGCTAAGTAACTCTTCTGCACTTGACTCTCAGTGGTAGCTGTGGTCGAACAGTCAAGGCTCCCTCGGGTGGGATGTACATACAGGTCTGTTGTAGGAAGGTGGAATCTGACTATATGGTTGCCCCCACTTTTTTATGGTGTTTTGCTGGTTTATGACTTAGTTGGACTGGGACCCTGCTATTCAGGGCCCCAGTCTATCTGCTCTCTCTAAATGACATGGAGTGCACTCTAGGTGCACTAGTGATTGGATACTGTGGTGCCTTATGAGTCCCTAGTATATGGTACCTTAGGTGCCAAGGGCATAGGTACTTCACAGGCCTACCAGGGGCTGCAGCATGTGTTATGCCACCCCTGGGAAGCAGTCTAAATCTGACACCACAGGCCTGCTACTGCAGCCTGGGTGAGGTGATGCTAGCACCCCTCACTGAGATATAGGTTTCCTATATCTCTCCTGCACACACATATAAACCTATCAGTCACCCCTAAGGCAGGCCCTATCAATCCTGAGGGCAGGGTGCTTGGCTTCTATGTGAGGGGTGCCTCTGCCTGAGCAGGGCCCCTCTGCAGCTCTCAGGGTCTATTCTCTGGTGCTGTTTGTGGATGCGGTTAAACCATATACTCTTAAGTGCATTATATCCTCGCGGTAAATGCTAACTTTGGAATGGCTGCATCAAAACATGTTGTGTTTGGTGTCAAACATCTTGGAATACTACCCCCCCCGCCAATCTTGGCGGCGGGGGTAGCATTCCACCCTTCTAGAGGGAGAAGACATGTACCTGCTGTGGAAACGCGGTAGAATCCTAAAGAGCCCTGGCATCACAAAATGGATGCCACCAGTCACAGACACTGGGCTGCCCTCCTGCTGATGACCGAAACTTGCAGTGGAGGAAGCCCAACAATAGGCATCCTGTCACAGGGAGGTGTAACCACCTCCCAGACAGGGTTTAGTGTATTGGGGCTGGGTGGGTGCACTCTTAGAGTGCTTTGAAGTCCTGCACTGGGGGAGCAGAAGGCTCCTCTGTGCATATGCCAGTTCAAACCAGCTCAGGGGCTACCTGCCCCTGCTCTGGCGCGAAACTGGACAAAGGGAAGTGGGTGTAGCCACCCCTCCCTTGACCCTCCCATAGGTGGGGTCATAGAGCTAGTCCATCCCCTCTTTTAGTATAAGAGGGGGAACCTTGCCATTGCAAAGCAGATAACCCCTGGACGACGCTCTACAGAAGAATCCTGGCCCTTCGACGTTCCACTACCTTTGGAAGACAGAAGAATCTCCCTTGGAGTCAAGGAGTGACTCCCCTGCTTGGCAGGCACCAAAAACGACAACGACGGTCGCAAACTACGCCGCTCCCGCCGGAGTCCGAAGTCCCTGCAGCCCAAGAAGTGGATTTCCTGACCTCTCCCAGGCCATCGTGAGTCCCCAGCGAAGCTGAGGCAAGTGGACCCCACGAGTAACGAGGAACCACTACCCCTGGGTACCGTGCACTATTGTCGAGTGCAACCCCTTCACAACGTTCTACGAACTTGTGCTTTGGACCACGTGTGGTCCCGACCTCCAGCAGGAATCCCTCCGAAGATCAGAGGCCTAGACCGTCCCGAGTGACCGTGGGCCCCTGTTGAGTGATTCCGCCCGAGGTGTCTTTGTGATCCCTTGCCCGCCGACTTGTGGGTCCCCAGAAGACTTCCTAAAGAAACCAAAGGGCTCCCCTGGTTGCTCCAGGCCTGCCCTGACTTACCCTCGCTGGGTGAGTCCCTCAGACCTTGCGGGTCTGTGCCATCGACTTTTCTTCATCTCCCCGAGACTTGCTGCTGCCAAGGCTTGTTGGCTCCAATCGAGTTGCCGACACCGCAGTCAGCTGCAGACGTCGAGGGACCCACCGAATCCAGCTCCTGGTCGTCGTCGACACCTCCTGGACCACGTGGCTGAAGAGTCAAGGCACCCGCAACCGACCTGAATCAACCGACGACGGTGGGCATCCATCTTCCTTGCCCCGGGTCACTGCCAAGTGACTTTGAACACTGTCCCCTCTGCTTTCAGGTCATCCTTCTTCAGAATCCAGGCTTGGATTCCACCGGACACTTCTTCAGCTCCCGCAAGCAGCAAGTCTTCTTTGTTCGCCATTGAAAACGACGCCGCGACCCGACACCAAAGGACACCTATGCACCCGGCTTCCCTGGGTGAGGTAACTCCAGCACTACGGTGCTCCTGTGGGTGTGGGCCCTAGAACTACTTACCCTGTAAGTGACTTGCTTGTAGGTTCTCCCGAAGTATCCTAAAACTCTTTATTTCCAACCGCGACTTGCCCCATTGAAGTTAACGGCGATCCGCGCCTGTGTATCCACACGGCACGCGTCCCCGTGGGTCCTTTACTTACCTGCCTTGGGTGGTTTCGTGAGGCCCCTGCACTTCTGAAGGCCCTAGGCCTTGTCTCCCTGCAAGTCGTTGTCCCTAAGTCTCTTACTTAGTATATGGTCTGGTACGCCCCTAGGGCCCCAGCCATATTTTGTGCTTAACTTATTGTGAAACGTTGATTTGTGCATATGTTTGTCTTCTAATCTCATAAAGAGATTAGTAGAGAGTTATTTAGAAATAAATACATATATATTTGATATATATACCTGTGTGGTGTCTTTTCATTTGGTGATTCAAGAGATTATATGGTAAAACAAGCTGCTTTACATTCCTTCAAGACTTAGCCTGAAGGCTGCTCTCCACAGCTACCACTAGGATAGCTTTCTTTAAAAGGTTGTCTTAAACCTATCTACCATAAGAGTCGATTTGCCCTGGTGCAAGGTGTCCACTTTAATTAGTGAACAGCATATACCAGGCCAACTTCTCACATCTGTGTACACAACTGGTAACTCAAAGTGCAAACAGTATGAACAATAAATCAATGTCCAGCCAAATACTTTCATAAGAAAAATAGTATTTTATTTCTAATTCTACACATGCAACGTGGTGCAACATTCAGAAGCAACAACACAATCCCCCTTGAGGTCAGAGCCCTAGTAGCTGTAGGCCACCCCCTCCCCCTCACATAACGTGTTCAGGATTTTTCTCCATTCACCGGTGGCCACATCAGGGAGTGCTAGCTATTAGGCTGGACTTAAGAGTTACCTTTTGACTTCAGGATAGCAGTCAAAAGTGTCTATGGTGCTGCAGGACCTTCAGCAGTGAATCCACTGGGGGCCCCAGAGACTATAGTTCAAGTCTTAACTGCAGCACAGAAGCAGTTGGCATTACAGCGGGTGCAGTCAGTACAGGCACTTACAAGGTCCGATACTGCTCGGAGAAGTGAGGCTGTTCGCGATACATGTAGCAGCATCGGGTGGGCTCAGACTCACTCTCGGGAGTGGTGCTGTCCCACTCCCTAGCAATCAGAGCAGCTTCCAGTTCACAACGGTGCAGTAATTGAAGTTCTCCCCGGCTGGGGAATTCAGTCATTTGGCTCCCAGGAGGAGTCTGTGAGGTCACGTCATCCTCTTCGGCATCCTCCTGGTCCACGGGGGTCAGTCAGGGCAGATCCCGCTGGTCACAGTCTCACTTCAGACCCAGGCGACGGCCCATAGTCTTAGATGATTTGGTCCCAAAAGCCTCCCTCGGCATACGGTGTTGCCGCAGAACATTCCGGACAGAACACAGACTCTTCAGGTGCAATCATCCACTCCACACCTCGGCAGCCCCTACTGGCATATGGCTTGCTGCTCAAGCATTCACAAGTCCTGGCATGCTGGTAACACTTCTCCACTGGTGGCCCCCTCTGGCATATGGGGTCACTGCAATGAGGCTATGGTGAGGCTTGGTGCCTTCACACAGCACTTGATACTTGTCACTGTCTACGGCGGCCCTCCTCTGGCATATGGGGGTCGCCCAAATCAGTCTTACACAGGGCTACGGCCCGATTGGGACACAGCCAAATCCTCACACCTCACACAGGGAGTCCTCATGGCACGGCTCCCTACTACACCTCACTCCCTCCAACGCTCTCTTCGTCCTCACACTGAACACTGGTCTTGGCAAGCAGGCAGGCGCTACTGCTTCAGGCTCCAGTGCACAAGGTCTTGGTTTCCCTGGGTGAGGTCCCCTCACCAAACAGGGAGACTAGCAGGCCTTTGCCCCCAGTCCTAGTCACAGGCAGAAGTCTTACAAAGCTTCCTCTTCTCACACAGCTCGTCTGGCTGCTTGGCAGATGACTAATATTTGGGGACTCAATCGCCCCCTCTTATAGTACTTTTCCAGACACCAAATATAGGGTCTGGGTCTTTGAAGTTTTATGTTGGGATTCTGCTTTTTAAGAAGTGGGAACGTCTCCTTTTTATCTTCCTTCATGAAAGATCTCTATCACAGCAGGCACAACTCTGAAGCTGAATGTCCACAACAGAGTTCATGGGAGTGACCAGAGTTCACATCTGGATGTCAGCCACAGTGATATGTGTGTCGGAAGGTTAATCCCAGACCCCCCCTCCTACTTTTTATGATTCTTTTATCAGCCCCATCTCCCTTCCTCAGATGTGCGCAGTCCCTTTTATTGTGATCTATCACTGAATCAAAGAGCAGTCTTTTGAAATGTAAAGGAAGTCTCTTTCTTTTCTCTTCGGCATGTCCTTCTCCAGATCACAGGAATGCAGCAATACGCAGTCTGGGGGATTCCTCTCTTCATCCTGTCTTTACTAGGTAGGCCTGGGCTTCTCAAAATGGAAGCCAGAGTAATCCATATGATGCACCATTGCAGGCACACTCACTCAGTGTACTTTCACAGTTTGGGTCCAGCACCATTACCTCTATGCATTGTACCCTTACATGTACACATACATTCAGTACAAACACTCAATCTGCGTGCAATGTTCAGCACTGAAGCTTTTCTATTTTTAACTAGAGTGTGCTCTTTACAAACACACACACTGCCAGCACACACACACACTAAGTGCATGCTTCACAATTCTTCACCCTTCATGTATTGTACTTCGTGCAAGCATACATACACCCAGCACATGCTGTCCCTGCTCACGCACTGCACAGCACTACGTCTCTCATTTAATGTATTCCTCTCAAGTATACATACACCCAGTACATGTACTAACCGTAAATGCATTGCACAGTACTGCTCCATCCTTGTACTTTACCCTTACCAGGCACACATACAACTGACACAGAGTCACAACTCCTGCGCTATGCAGCGCTCCACATCTACCTAATGTAGGGTAAGGGCGAGTTAAGCACACAGCAGTAGAACTCCAGTGATACAGAGTAAAAAGGTCCTGTTTACTCCTAATGATCACTACACAGTATGCTGCCACCACTGCACTTGTGCGGCTTAACTCCTGGTGAAGGCGGTAGCCTTCCACCACTATGAGGGTAGCGTTTTGGCCCCCGCTCATGATCCAACAAGACCACAATCCATGAGACAGGCCTGTGCCATGGCGCACACCGATGACCCATATTCGCCTATGACAAAAAAAATCAGCATTAGGGATCCAGACAATAGTACAGTTGGGCACTCAGGTTAGCGGCACTCGTCTCTTACCATGCAGAGGTAACATAGCAAATATGGCGCTGTATAATTTTTTTCCATTTGTGCAGCACAGCCCAGTAGATTTCTTTGAGGCATTGTGTTGTGCAATCTTAGTAAATTTGGACCACTGTGTCTTCTGATTTTTTTTTTGAATGTACAATTCATGTGATACCCCTACTTGAACACTAAAATATGTTATGATAGTAGTCGTTCTTTTGTGCAGATATGAATTGTGGCTATCTTAAAAATAGTAATTATTATAACCCTAATAACAAGTTGTTTATTATCTTGTGTCTTACATTACATCACTGCTGATTCTACGTGCTGCATATGGACAAAATCTTATTTCCATGTGAATCATGATCGTTTTAGTCTCAGAAGAATGTACACCAGCAGCTGTTAGCAGATACGGTTAGCTTACTGAGCCATCTATCTGACACTCCTATCAAAAACATTGCACTAAAATGCCTCCAATAATTACACAACAATATTTCAGAAGCCATTACATTTTACTACAGAAAGAAAAATGTTGGCCTATACTATACGTTTACCTAAGACACAACATTGGTGAACAGAAATGCGTTTTTCTGTCACCTTATTGTGAAATGAAGAACTTGTTTACAAATGAACAGTTTGTAATAAGACTAAACTTAACGACTCAGATCAAGCACTAATAACTGTTAAAGGAAGCACAAGATGAAAGTGGATGGAATAAAGATGTATGCCGTCATATTCGCAAACAAGACAGGTACTACGTCACAAACATGGCGATATTCCATCTCCTTATTGCAAGTGCCATGGTATATAATGCACTTGTAATAAGTCAAGCGTGACAAACATCATGTTTGTGATGGAGTAACCTGCTTGACACTCTAGAACAGGCCCTAAGAGACCAAAAACTCCATGAGCAGCTGAAACTCCCAGACCGAAGAACTCGGACACCCACAGAGTCAGAGGACATTTGTGGCCTAATAAACACAAGGTGGCCCACTTCATTAGTAGTGGCCTAAAATGCATTTGCTTACCAGTGGATGCACTTTTGCCACAGAGATCCCTGTCTGGCAGTGGTTGAAGCGCATCAAAAAAGTATGAAACTGATTGTAAGTGCAATGGGTGTGGGGCCAGTTAGTATGGGGGCATGGCTAAAAAGGACAACATATTCTGTAGCTATTTTGTGGGTCTTCCACTTTCAGGTAACTGTATATCAAATAATACACACACCTTAAATGAAAAATAAACACAATTAGAACTTTGGGAAATGCACTAAATTACGCTGTGAAAGCTTTGTTGGTTAATGAAGCCACTTCAGATGCCTGTGTGTGTAACCTGAGAGCCACAACTTTTAATTCTGGTTGATGTAGTGGGGAATATTGACTTGTGAATTTTTTGTGCTACCAGGTCCCAGCCTGTGACAGAAAGCAGAGTGAGTTTGTAAGTAAGCATTTTAAACTTGCGCTACACATAAGTGCAAGAGAGACTGCCACAAAATGTACAAAAAGATTATGGTTTAACATAAAAAGGTGATTTCAAAATATAGATTTCAGTACTATGCAATAAAACTGTCCACAGTTGCTGCACTTAGCTCTTTCTGCAGGGTCATCCCCAGACTTTATGCCTTTACCCTCCTCGTTCTGAACCAGTTGTTGTTGACTTTTAGGACTGCATACTTTACCACTGCTAACCAGTGCTAAAGTGCTTGTGCTCTCCCCTTGGTAGAATTGGCTTACAACCAATTGGGTCATTTAATTTACTTTTAAGTCCCTAGTAAAGTGGTACCACATGTGCCCAGGGCATGCAAATTAAATGCTACTAGTGGGCCTGCAGCACTGATTGTGCCACCCACTTGAGTAGCCCTTTAAACATGCCTCAGGCTTGCTATTGCAGCCTATGTGTGCAGTTTTTAAACAGTCATTTCGACCTGGCATAACAAACCTTTTGCCAGGCCCACACCTTCCTTTTTAATACAAATAAGGCATCCCTGGACAGCACAGAGGGCAGGGTGCAGCGTATTTAAAAATGTAGACATGTTCTTTTACGTTTACATGTCCTGGCAGTGAAAAACTCTTACATTCGTTTTTCTACCTCTCCCAAGGGATAACATTGGAGTTACCTCATTAAATTTAACCATTGATAATTTTCAAATGGGAGCAGGTGACCAGTTCATGTTTGGCGTCTTTGGAATTCTAATGAAACATCCTCTCTCATGGTGAAGCCAGATTTTAAATTACAATTTTGAAAATGCCACTTTTAGAAAGTAGGAACTTTCCTGCCTTAGCCACTGCTTGCAGTGCCTGAAGCCTGTCTCTGGGGCACATGACTGGGTGTAGTGGACAGAAACACAATTGAGAGCTTAGGTGTGGCTGGAAGGGCCATCACTGGCAGTATGGGAGGGTGGGGCTAGGTACAGCTCTACCTACACTTGATTAGGCTGTGTACTGCCTCCACACTAAATGATGAATACTCCCGGTAGTTAGTCTGGAACTAGGACAAGGAAAGCAAGAAGCCTGGGGACTTTAAAGGGAAACCTATAGAAGCTTCCCCCCACTTCAAAGGCACAACTGGGCATAAATATTAGGCGTCAGACATCAATTCTTCAGTACACTTCTGATCCTATGGATACTCTACCTGGAAGAAGGACTGCTGTGCAGCTGAAGGGGCTGATACTCTGACTCAGCTGGACTGCTGCTCTGAAGGACTACTGCTCGGCTATGCTGACCTGCTGCTGTTTTGCCTGAGTGGGAAGGACTGCATCTATTGAACCCAGAACCCCAAAGTGACTCCAAAGGCTAGTTGGATGGCCCCCTGACTAGAGCCTCAGGGACAGAAGGCTTGAACAACCTTGAACCCAGCACCTGGACTCTGCCACATGTGAGTCCTACTCTACCAAGTGGTGCCATCACAGTCCTGGAACCATGGAAGTGGGCCTGAAGGTGCTCTGCCATCCCATTCATGGATCCAGCAGAACCAAAGCATCTCCTATGCAGTGAGGCGCAGCTTCGGAAGATTCTGCGCATGGCCTTTTCTGCTCGCCACATCGCCTTCGGAACCGATGTATCTACTCTGCTACAAGGGTTCTCCGCAATGCAAGGACTCTGCCCCAACCTCACAGCCCGCATTGCAACCGCCGCTGTGCAACGCATCCTCGGCGCATGCCCTTGCATCCCTTGTCAACTGCAGCCTTGATGACAATGCCGGACTCTGCATTGCAGCTCCTCGAACCAACATATTGCCCCGATTGTGCAACACATCCTCTATGCCTTACTTTGCATCATAAGCCCCGTCGACGGGATCCTCAACGATGCAGGCCTTTATATCACAGCCTCACCCCATCTTGGAACAGACACATCGCGTCAGCTGCATCTTCAATATGGGCCCTCACAACGTTCTGCAAACCAGGATTTGAAGTACTCTGTTCAGCCAACCAAATTTGGTCCCTCTAGCTGGATAGTGGTCAGCCTGAATTTGTGACTTTGTTCTGGTCTGGTGCAATCAGATGGCCACAGTTGGCGATTTGTGCTTCTTAGTGCTTTTTTCATTGAAATCTTTCAATTTGCATATCTCTGGTTCTGCTGAATGGAAGGTTTTTGTCTTGGTCTTGTTTTATTTATTAAAAATATCTCTATTGTTCTAACTTGGTGTGGGATCCTTTTTGTGCGGTAATTTCCACTTTATTACTATTAGAAGTGTTGCACAAATGCTTCACACATTGCCCCTAAGTCAAGCCTGACTGCTCTGTAACAAGCTACCACAGGGTTGAGCACAGGTTAATTTAGGGTTGGTTTGTGCCTCACCCTGACAAGCATTGTGGTTGCTGCTGCAGTAGGGTTTCAACCCACTCAACCAGTAACCTAATTTCTTACACTAGTGCAAATATTTTTTATAAGTGCTCATTAAAAGCACACACTCAAAAACTCATATAGTGATACCCTTACATTTCATCTAAAAAGGAATACATTAGTGTCATCATGAAGCTTTAAGTGATTTATCAATTAAAGCCAATACTGGCATGAAACAGCCTTATGTTTACAGATTTGCACACATTTAAATTTCTTTCGGATATCAAGCATCCTGGTGAGAAGACTTATTTCTTCTTTGGCTACCTACCCCTCCCTTTGCTCCTTGGCATAGGAGACCCACTTACTTTCCCTTTCAGCCAAAGCATTTCAGCTGTTGGAATTAACCGTTCAAGGATATTTGTCTGTTAACTAGGACTGAGAGAAATGTTAATTATGCTGGAGAAATTGGTGTAAGTTTGGTAATTTTACGTCATGACATTTAACAAAATTACTGAGATTGCGCCATTACACCACATCGCAAAACTTTGAGGAGAAAGTTTAACACAAGATGTACCATTCTGGTAATGTTTAAGCACGAGTAGCATCTCAGGTAACTTTTTTACCTGAGCTGGCCCATCAGGGAATTTATGAGTGTAACAAATTTGGTTCTATGGGTGAGGGGATGAAAGCCCCACTCAGACAACAGCCACAATCCTTGTCAGGGTGAACCACAAAAATCAATAAATTAACCTATGCTTAACCTTCTGGTAGTTTGGTGCAATAGCAGTCAGGCTTAACTTAGAGGCAAAGTGTAAAGTATTTATGGATCACACAAACAGTAATAAAGTAAAAACACAAGAAAAATCCCAAATGAATTTAAAAAAATAGAGTAAGTTCTAATTAATAAAATATCAGAATGACAAAAATCAGTAGAACCGGAGATATTCAATTTTAAAATTTCTAGTGAAAGTAACACCTAGAAGCACAAAGCGGCACTTGCGGTCATCTGGCCGTGCTAGACCAGGGAAAGTCACAAGTTTAGGCTGACTGCTGTAGAGCATGGGTCAGATACAGGGACCAGCTTAGTCCCACTGAAAAGTTACCTTCTAAGTCTGACATGAAGAGTTCCGTTTGCGTAGGAGGAGGCTGCAAGGAGCAGGGAGAGTGTTTCAGATGGTCGGTACTACAGCCCGAAGAGCAGGCCAGGTGTTGTGGGCTGTCGCTGCTGTAGCACAAAGAGCTAGTTGAGCATCGCGGACAGTCGCTGTAGCTTTGCGCTGGCAGTCACCTCAGGCTATCATCCTCAGTTATTGCTGGTGGTTGCTGTAGCGAGAAGAGCAGGTTTCACCAGATCTTTGCATTAGCACTCATCGAGGCAGCAGTTTCTTGGTGCCAACGGGCCTGTTTGCAGTTGCAAGGAGCCCAAACTTCAGGATTTTAACCTTTTCTTCAGCAGAAGTGCACTCTGATAGTAGTAAAGGATCTAGGAACTGGAGAGGCACCTCTTGGAGATCACAGCCTCACTCCAGCAGAGGTCAACAGGGATCAGGCAGGTCCCGACAGGTCCAGTTGCAGCAGATCAACTGGCCAAGTTGCTGCGAGGGCTCTGAAACTTGCTGTGTGCCTGTAGCTCACACAGGAGGTCAGCCAACCGACCCTAGGAGTCACTGTCGTTAGCCTGGTTTGAAGGCAAGTAGGTCCAATCTTCCTTTTTGGACAACAAGGCAGACCTTCAGGCAGCAGGGCACTCCCTCTTCTGTAACTTTCACAGATCAAGGAGCGTTCTGAAGAGTGGCTCTGGAGGTCCAATATTTATACCTGATGTCAGCCTTTGTGTGGGGATACTCCCTGTTCAAACACCGCATCTGGTTCTAGAAAGGACTTCCACTGTCTAGGCTCCAAACTGTGTGGGGGTGACAAAAGGCAGGGCATGCCTGGCGTCAGATTCCTTTGTGTGTGCAGAAGGCAAAGCCCTTTGAGGTGTAAGTGGGGCTAGGTAAGGTCCGCCCAAGTCATCCTTCCAGGATGGCCCATCCTGTCCACACCTAAGCCCCCTTTGTGTCACTATCTGGAAGCAATACACAAACCCCAACAGCAGAGCCATTCTCAGACATGTGATCCTGGACACTGGCAGAAAGCACAAATGGTTGGGACCAGAAAATGCCAACTTTCTAGAAGTGGCATTTTCTGAATTGTGACTTAACATCCAACTTCCCAATTGAGTGCTGTTGTCTACTATTAGCATTTAATTTATAAGCCCTGGGTACATGTAATACCATTTACCTAGCAAATTAAAGGCACCAATCAGCTTTATGCCAATTTTACCATGTCTAGAAAATCATCTCAAGAGAGTCAAACATTATTTTCTATACTTGGAAGATGACCACCCTTCTTTACATTTGGATGCAGCATGGTGGACTTCTATAAAGTACAAAAAATAATGTAATAACATGACTGCACATTTGCTTTGCCTTTGCTTGTAAATTTGCATTGAAAGAATGGACAAAGCTATTAGTGGTGGATGGTCAATTGCATCTGTAAATAGTTTTTGAAACAAGACTAGCCCGGTTTCTAGACTGACAAATTTAGTTGATTTAGTGGATTAAATCTAAAATTCGCTTTGCTGTCATGTATAATGTATGCATTTGTTTAAACCTCAGTGGCTTTAATGCACTCTTGAATAACATGATTTTAAATTAGGTTGCTCTTTAGCACTCTGCAGTGAAAAAATCATTATTGGAGTATGCACCTACATTATATTCATTTAGGATACTGAGTTCATAGGATAACACCAATTGGGTGGGCAGTTACTGGTGTTCGGAAACAATAACAGTACAAAGTCCTATGTTAAGTACGGAATCTGTTCCAAGGGAAGGGAAAGGCAATTGACGTGTTTGCCACACAGCCGTTACATGTGTTCAGTTATTAGGGGAAATACACACTTTTCTCCCATTTTGAAGACATTTTGTGGTGGATTTTCCCCTAAAACACAACGAGGCATGCTTGGCACTCATGGAAACATTGGACTATATCATAAGTGCTTGATCAGACCTGCCTGTATACATGTTTCTTAAGTCAGTTTATCTGAAAATTGACTATAAAGTTCACTGTTTAGCCCTGTTGTTCAAACTTTTCTCTCAATAAGTACCACTCCAAATCCCTCTAGAGGGGTTGCTCAGTTCAATTCAGGGTGAGATGGCAATTTACACCACTCCACACATCACTTTTTACACATGCTATTGATATAAGGTGTGCTTATAGTAAATGTATAAAGCATAGATCTCTACCTGTCTTGATTAATTACATTGGAACAAATTAAATGTGCAAACAATAAAGAAGAAAACTGAAAACTAGGAGGTACTTTTTTGTTTATAATACACTCCATTTATTCAGTCTTGTCCCAGTTACACCCAGCTACTCTCCTGACAGCGATAAATGGGGCTTCATTGACTCCTGGAGGGCCCACATACTTTGGGCTAAGGAATACCCTTAGTTTTCTGGTATGCATGACGTATCAGTTTTACTCAGTATTTTCTTCTGCACAGCACAAATGGATGCATGTATATTGTGGACTGAGTGCCTTGCGCAAACGCACTCAGACCATAATCCGCTGCTGCTGGAGCTCGCCTGGGATATTCCCAGAATTTGCATTCCAACCTGGAAACTTAACGTGGTGGCCCTTGACGACCTTGCCTTTAAGGCCACCCTGGGAGACACCATCCGCAATTATTTCACCAAGAATGAGTACATAGCCTCTACCCCCTTGGCAGAGCGGTAGGAATTCAAATTGGTTATCCAGGGCCATTGTACTGCCCACTCAGTAGGGGTTTGCGCCCAATTGCATGTTGAGATATCTCAACAAGAAACACTTAAATGGTTTGGAGATGCCTAGATCTTGCGCCTACGGGGACCGGTTGAGAGTCGAACAGGGAAAACCCCTGATGTTGCTCGAATGGTTTAAACTATATGACTATTGCACTTATGTTGGTAAGGCACATAATGAGCACGATAAGGCCAGGAGGTTAAGGGCCTTGTTAGCCAACCCCGACAATCGCTGCTCTCTGATCCTTCAAATAAATGATGTGAATAGTAGCCTATTGTACACCCAACTAGGTTCAATGAGGTCTTACTGACTTACTTTACACATCTGTATGCACAGCAAGACACAACCAATGTTCCCACACTCCATGATTATATTATAGCTGCCGATACGCCTTGCCTACCTGTTGTGGTGGTATCTGCCCTGGCACAGAGATCACTGTCCAGGAGGTGTGAGGTGTCATTAAGGCATTGGCTAGTGCCAAGATGCCCAGATCGGATTGCTTGCCCATTGAGTACTATGCCACTTTTGCTGAGAATCTCACACCTATCCTGACAAAACTGTTCAACACAGATAGAAGTACCAGTTGTCTTCCTCCGACGATAGGGGAGACCTTACTTGTCTCCCTCCTGAAGAAGATCAAGACATGTAACATCTTATAGACCCCTCTTCATATAAATGATGTGGAATAAAATGTGCTTAGCAAAATACTGGTCAACAGGTTACTACCCCCTGTAAGCATTCTTAACCATCACAACCAATCAGGTTTTATTCCCACGCGTAGTACGATCCCCAATATCCGGCAGTTTGTGCAGATATTACACGCCCTGCTGGCCAAACTTCCTAAGGTCCTTGCACTCTCCAATGACATCAAAAAGTTTTTCAACTCTTTATGATGGGATTCCTTGTATGTCATATTGGCTAGTATGGGGCTGAGTGGGGATTCATCGGTTCGTGCCAAGACTGGCACTGTCATTTCTCAACCCTGCGGGGTGGAAAGCAGCATGTGACATGGCTACCCTCTTTCACCGGTGCTCTTTGTTCTGGCCATGGAGTCATTGCTCTTCACGCTTTGCAGGGGTCAGCGCTATTGAGACCTCCAGTCTGACAGCTGCCCCCATTTATGCGAATGACCTATGTTGTACCTACAGGGCGAACACTCAGATGTGGAGGGGACCTTCGTAGCACTGGAGAACTTTGGCTGCCATTATTGCTTATGAGTCAATAGCGACAAATCTAATACATTTCCACTGTAAGGTCCAATGTCATGGACACCACCCCCTGAGATAGGCCACACCCTTAGATAGGTGCCAGACATGTTCCACTACATGGAAATCAATGTTTATCCTTCCAAAAACCAAGATACTGGAGGGCACCATCAGAGCTGCAATAGCTTCCTTTTGACTATCAGTACACTTCTGGTTGGCTCCTCCACTGCCTCATTGGAAGTGTCACATTGTCTAAGATGGTCTTTTGCCTCATGTATATTTTTTCTTAGCTCTTCCAATCCACATTCCTATGTCCCTCTTTCACAAGGTAGATGGACTATTGAATGTTTTGGTGCATGAGCCATCACAGAATTTCTCTTACGAAGCTTCGACTCCCCACCAATGAGGGTGGCATGCTGGTTGCTGACATGGAACTCTATTATCTAGCCAAACAGCTGAAATGGGTGGCCACATGGAGAGATGAACTTTGGAGAGAAGAGACTATTAAATTAATAAAGGGTTCACCCCTTCTTGGGCTGATCTGTTGCTATGCTATGCTAGGGATTTGTAAAGTGTACGGCTACCCAACCGGCCTCCCAGCACTGAAGGTCAAGTCCATCACATAGTGCAAAGCTTTCCAAACTCTGTGTCGAGACACGGTACTGTGTCGCCTGCAAATGGTGGGTGTGTCGCGGGATGATGCCGGTACTGCGACGTTCGTATGCCAGACGTACGTGGAGAAAGGAGGAGACCGTTAGGCAAGCGTGTGCGCGCCGCACGCGGCACATGCGGAGTTTCGGGGACGAGGAGGAAACGGCGGGCCCGGAGAACAATGTGGTGGCCACAGCGTAAGAAGGCCTTGACATTCTTGACCTTCTCACAAGTACGGGTGTTCAAGTTTCTGAGGTACGGCATAGTGTGCGCCTTTCTGCCTGATGTGTTGAGAAAGCAATGATGGTCTGGCTCTGTTTTTCCCAGCTGTGCTGTCTGGCACGTATACATTAACTCAAAGGAATTTTGCTTTAGAAAGTGCAATGGATAAATAAAAACAAGCACACAACAAACACACACCTGCATGATACAGTACGTCCGACGTGGTTTTAAAATAGAGTGCAAAATCTTCTAGGTAAAAACAATTAGCTGTCCACGTCCAATCAGCGAAGAGCTAAAACCGATTGTGTCAATTTTTTAGAACGGTGCTAAGTTCTATATATAAGAAGCAGTGAAAAAAGATAAAGGGTTTCCGTCACAAAAACAATTCTCTTTCTTGTCATCTTTTTCCACATTAAAAAATGCAGTGCTGCATTGGAAATTAACCCTGCAATCTCCAAAGCTTTGAAAGGCCCTGGCTGGCAGCAGGACTCTTTCATGCGTTGGGCCAGTTTTTGTCATCCTCAGCAATGCTCTGTTTGCTGGCTTGGCAAGCTGCCCAGGTATTATTGTTCACGACTGAGCGTCGATGTCACAACACATGGGCGCAGAAAAACAACACTAAATTTAGAAGGCAGGGCCTGAGAGTTTGGTCTCCAATTAATCTGGCAACAACAAAACATTAGTTTCACCTCGTGTGACAGCACCTCAAAGGATTTTGCTAGAGCGCTTGTGAAACAGCACTTGTCAATTATTTCTATAGATTTGTCTTTAAAATTGAACATTGTTACATAAAAAAATAGGTACATTGAAGTTACCTTTACCGTGGTGTGGCTGGGGGGGGGGCGGTCCGCCCCAGGCAGCACTCTTTTTGGGGGCAGCCACCTAAATGAAGCTCACAAAACTGTGGTTTACGCCTTGCGCCTACGCTTGCCTTTTAGACATAGGTTGTGCCATAGAAGTCGATGTTCATGCTTTATTCTTTCATATATTTTATTTTTACTTGTGAAGTTTGCCATTGTCGTTATAAAAGGAGGCAGAAGTTGATGCACAATTTGAGTTTCTGATACAGATATGTTGTACCTCTGTCTATTTTATTGTTTGGTAATCAATTTTCACGGCCAGGCAGGTTGCGTTTTGCCATGTCAATTCTGCATGATGTCTGCTACATCCGCCGTCTCTCTTGATCTTAACATGGAATAAAACCCAATCCAAGATTTGTTATTTTTAAGAGGAGGTCTTTCTTCAAATTCATAGTGGTCTTGCCCCAGCTATATCCCTTCTTCCAATGCAGACATTCAGAAAATGCCACTATTATAACTTGTTTTCCGTTTCAGACATTTACTGTTAGGATTTGGGAAGTTGATGCACAAACCGTTGTGATCTTTTTGACCCAGACTCATCACTTGCTCCATATTTTTTTGGGGTGGAGTTTTATATAGCGTAAACTAGACCTGAAGGTATCAGAGCGCTTTACATGAGCACCAGTTACGTGCAGTGGAACAGTCAGCTATGCTTAATACAAGTTTCCAGACGTTTCTTTGAATTGAGGCTGTAAGAGACCTCTTTGCTTCCTTATATTTAGGAACAAGAGGGATGTAATGTGCCTGGATTACATTACAATGCCCAAAGAGAAAATTACATCACAGAATAAGACTTTTTATAGGAAAGAAGCGCTATGACTTATGAAGAATGTGGTATTCAACTGTACATAATGCTGTTTAGTCGTGTTACTCTGTCACTCACTGGACATTGTTACAGGTTTCCCACAAGAGAATGGTCAATGGTTAATCAGGAAAATTCATAGCACTTTATCCTGCTTCACTGAGAAATCTCACTACTAGGAACTTGGGGTGAAGTCAGGTTTTCAGGACATTCTTGGTGCAGTGTCTTTCTGTGACTGAAAACATCAGTCAGAATTACAGCAAGATTGACTTACCCGGTTGGTCATTGTAAGCTGTTTACCGGCTTGGAGGATGGGAAACATGGCGGCTGGCTAACGTCCGTCGCGTGACCTCGCAAACCCGGAGAGAGAGAATCACAGTAATGGAAGGATTCGGCGGACCTCGACGGATTCAAACCTGCATGGTTTGAAATCTCTACAAATCGGCATTTCGACGGAAATTTTCTTTTTTTGTTAAAAACGAAACGAGACTTACTACATATGGGTGTAGACTTTGAGTCTCGCATCGGAGGAGTCTGGAGTAGAGCGGCGGCCCGCTGGAGGGAGACGCGGGCTGCCTCACTTCTGGTCGGATTCCGGGTGAGAGGAGGCAGCGTCAGCATCGGACGTGGCAAGCGGCCAGGAGAGATACGTCGGGACGGCTGCTGGGACGATAGCGACAGTAAGGAGGAAGATCAGGAGAGCAGCCAGTCGATACTGGGAGAGAGTGGAGGCCCTGCAGAGGTCTGGAAACAGATGGATGTGCCCCCTGTATTGAGGTATCAATTGTGCCGGATGGTAGGCTGCAAGTGAGAGGAGAGAGTGTATCTCCTGATACGGCCATTGAGGTAGGCAAGTGCTTACAGGGGGAGTTTATGGACTACAGGGGGTGACATACAGGGTGGATCTAGCAGCCGCAAATTTAACTAACGAACGTATACTCGGGGAAGATCCACCTGTGGAAAGAGTCTCCAGAGTTTTTGGAGCAGGAGAGAGTATTGGACGAGATGTGATAACTTCACAAAGTAAAAACAGGTATCTCTTGCGCTCCCTTCCGGAGTCAGCTCGAAGAGGAGGAGGACAAGTTAACGGGAAGGGTGAAAGTCAGGAAGTCTTGGTTCCAGCCCCGGTCACAACAAAGAAAAAAGGGGTAAAATCAGGAGGAAAACCTAAAAGGTGTGGCCCTAGGGCGACACGGAATTCAACAAAACCCCTTCCATCTTTACGCTCCTACTTTAAGATAATGGAACAGATCGCAGCACCATCTGGGGAGGGGGAAAGAGGGCAATATCTACTGCCCCAATACAATTGGAAAATAGATTTTCTGCTTTAGCAGAAAAGCAGGACAAGGAGGGACAGGGGGAAAATAGGATTGAGAGGGAAGAGGTGGAAGAAGTAGAAATAGAGTATCATTCCAGCGCTACATCGTCTGATACCCATGGGGCATCCTCTTTTCCCCCACTCAAAGAAGTAGTATAAGAAATGAGAGCTTGAGAGATCCTGAGAATCAGCAACCCCCAAACGCAGGCATGGTTTTAGTTGAAGATGTCGAGATATGTGTCCCGATAGGGATTACCCCTCAACTAAGGTCAGTCGATGGAGAGGTGGTGGAAGGGGCAGTAGGAGGGATAGAGTCTCAGGTAGAAATAATGTTTCGGAGTCTAAGATTAGATATTTTGAAAAAATTTGAGATCTCGGAAAACAACCAGAAAGGAATCCAGGATAAATGCGAGACTCTAGAAGGAAAAATAGATGGTATAGCACAACGGACTGGCATACTGGAAGGGGAA
Organism: Calotriton arnoldi; assembly: GCA_963921515.1. Classification (NCBI taxonomy): domain Eukaryota; kingdom Metazoa; phylum Chordata; class Amphibia; order Caudata; family Salamandridae; genus Calotriton; species Calotriton arnoldi. The sequence goes on from CAWUFW010013084.1 coordinate 84,484, forward strand.
CTGAAGGAGCTTTCGGAGGTAGTAACTCAAAATTCAGGAGAACTAGAAAAACTTAAAAGACAGAATAGAGCATTGGAGGAAGACATGGAGAGGCTGGAGATGCAGGCAAGACGTAATAATCGAAGACTTCTTCAGGTACCAGAAGGCTCTGAGAAGGGAGACATTAAAGCATATATCTGTAAACTATTAAGAGAAGGGGTCTTGAGAGATAGACCGGACATAGAATTGGAGAATGAGATCCAAAGAGTCCATAGGGACCCGTTCAGATTGAACTCAGCAAGGAAGGCACCGAGAAGAATCCTGATTAATTTTCAAACATATGCAGTGAAGGAATTGGTGCTGGGAAGAGCTTTGAAAGAGGGAGTACAAAAATATGAAGGGTTTAGTTATCAAATAAGGTCGGATCTGGGCAGGAGAACTGCACACAGACAGTGGGAGCTGGGATCCCGAATGAGTGAGCTTCGTAGTAAGGGTGCCCAGGTGCAGATGAGATTCCCTGCATTGCTGAAAATAATGTGGCGTAACAAGATGTATAATTTTCAAACTCCAGAGGAAGTGGATCTTTTTTGGTACAGATGGAGGGTTGAGTATTTTTTGAGTATCTCTTTTTGGATATATCTAGATATAGTTGTGTTATAATGGGATAGTAGATAGTAGGTCACGTAGAAATTGTAAAATAAAAATAAAATAAAAAATAAAACTAAATGTACACACACAGGATGATATAAAGGGCTTATGTAGACGCCGTTTTTATTTTTATTTTGTATTTAGAATTTTTTTCTCTTCGGGGGTGGGGGGTCACAAAGGGCAGAATACAGTGCCCAGGGAGTAAAAGGGGGTTTCCCGGGGGAGGGAGGGCACAGGGTGAGGGGAGCATAGGGGTAAAAGAAAAAGAAATGTCCTTAAAATGCTGAACTTAAAAGGGGAAATGAATAAGCAAAGTAGGGTAAAGGATTCAGGCAGAAGGAGTCGGAAAGATGTGGGGAACTGTGGGGAAAGTAGAAAAATAGTAGAGGATGGATAATCATAAAAAAATATGTTTTTTGACATGGAACGTAAACGGTCTAAGGGGCCGAAAAAGACATGTAGGGTGCTAGAATTTTTAAAGCAAAGGGATGTACAAATCATTCTCCTACAAGAGACCCATCTAGAGAGGGAGGAGTGTAGACAGCTTTTTAGTAAAGCGCGTTGGGCCCAAGAGGTTCTGTGTTCAGATCAAAGGGGAAGTTCAAGGGGTGTGGCTATTATTATAAGGAAAAATTATGGAATTCGAGTATTGAAATATGAGACAGATACTACAGGGAGATGGTTAGTAGCCACAATATTAATACAAGATAAGCCCCTGGTGTGTGCTGTGTACTATGGGCCGAATGAGGACAATCAGGACCCTTTAGCAAAGTTGGAAATCTGTCTGTTAGAAACAGAAGCACCTATAATCCTGGGAGGAGATTTTAATTTAGTTCTTAATAAGGAACTAGATAGAACGTCACGTGTGAAGTATGTTACCCCACCAAAAGCTTTTGCCAGATTAAAAAGCATGATACAAGAATTTAATTTGGTAGACATTTGGCGTATTAAGAACAAGGAATTACGGGATTTTACTTACTATAGCAAAAAATATAGACATCATTCCCGCATTGACTTCTTTCTTGTAGACCAAGTTTTATATACGGATATAGAAACTGTATTACATATTCCAGCAGTTTTATCTGATCATTCCGGAGTGGTAATGTCTGTGGATTTCCATCAAAAGCAAGGGTCAAGAAGGTGGACGTTGGATAGGACCCTATTATTAGATGAAATGGTAATTAGAGAATTGGGAAAGAAAACTGAGGAATATTTCTTAACTAATATAGGCTCTGCGAGTGAGCAACTTGTTTGGGATGCTTTTAAGGCCTATTTACGGGGAATATTGACATCTATAACCAGGGGGAAAAGAAAGCTATTAAAACAGGATGAGGAGAGTAAAATAAGGGAGATTAAGAAGAAAGAGAGAGATCTACAGAAGGCCTCCTTAGATGGTGCTATGAATATATCCCTCTTGGCCAAAGATCTAGAAAATTTGCAGGCAAAATTTCAGGCGCAATTAGATAAGAAATTATCTGATAAATGGAAGGTTAGTAAGCTTCAGCATTTTGCGTATGGGGAGAAATGTAGCTCTTTATTAGCATGGAAGGTGAAAACAGATAGAGCTAGGAACATAATAAAATGTCTGAAGAGTAGAGAGGCAGGGGAGGAGCTATGTGCAAATGAAGAAATTGGCCGGGAGGCTAGTGAGTTTATGAGTGAGTTATATAAGGAGACTGTATTTCCTAATCAAGAAAGGATTGAGAATTGGTTAGGACAGACTAGGCTCCCACAGTTGGATGAAGAGCAAAGGAGATATTTGGAAAGAGAGATAACAGAAGAGGAGGTCAGTATGCAGTGTAGAAGGATGGCGAGGGAAAAGCAGCAGGGCCAGATGGCCTTCCGGTGGAAGTATATCTCTGCATATTAGAATATATAGTACCCGCTCTAACTTCCATGTGTAATAGGCTATATTGTAGGGGAGAGAGTATCCCCACCACTTGGTCTGAAGCTACCATTACTTTAATATTAAAACCCAATAAAGATCCGCTAAAGATTGATTCGTATAGACCTATATCCCTTATAAATGCGGATTATAAGATCTATTCCGGAATTATGGCATTGAGAGTGTCTAAGGTGATAAAAGGGGTTGTACATCCGGATCAGAGAGGTTTTATCCCTGGGAGGCAACTTAATGAGCTAACCTTCCAGATGATAGGGGTAGTGGATATGGTAGAAGAAAAAAAATCCCCTGACGGTAGTGGCAGTAGATGCTGCCAAAGCATTCGATCAAGTGAATTGGCAATATTTGTGGGAGGTCTTAATCTGTTTTAATTTCCCCAAAAATATGGTGGAGGCAGTAAAAAATCTGTATCAAAATCCCAGGGCCAAAGTGTTGATTAATGGAGACTTAACAAATTGGATCAGTATAACTAGAGGGACAAGGCAAGGCTGTCCCCTGTCTCCGCTTCTATTTAACCTATAGATAGAGCCTTTCGCTAACTCAATCAGGGCAGATATTGAGATCCTTCCTATTAATTTTAATGGGTTCGAAGTAAAATTAGGATTATATGCTGATGATCTGATTGTATATACTACAAATCCCCAGGAGGCGATACCCATTTTGATGAGAAGGGCTGAAGAATTTGGCTCACTTTCTGGGTATAGGATTAACACAGATAAAACTGAGATCATGCAATGGAATCAGAGAACAAATGTTTTAGGGATCAAAACCCAAATGAGATATTTGGGTGTGATAATCACACAAAAGTTAGAGGATATCACAAGGGTGAATTGGAAGAAAGTGAGTCAAGAGATATCAAGTTTATTGTTAAAATGGGCGAATCTACCATTAACCATTTACGGCAGGGTAAATCTTATAAAAATGGTTATACTTCCGAAGGCTACCTTTCTTTTTAATTCCATTCCCCTAACTTTTAGGAAAGAGGATATAGCTAAAGTACAGGGAAAAATTGGGAGTTTCATATGGGCGTCAAGGGGACCCAGGATCGCATGGAGGAAGTTGAGAGGAAAACTTGGAGTAGGAGGATTAGCATTACCCGATTTGCTTGCCTATTGTTATGCCTTCCATTTTAAAAATTTTCGTATGTTGGCAAATAAGCCCGATAGGTCATCGTTGGGCTTATTATTTTCCGCAATGCTCGGGGAGGTTAGCCAGGGCCAGCACTATTTCCTTTTAAGTATGGAGACCGAAGTTCTTTAAAAAGGTCAGATTAAAAGTATTAAATACTGCATTGAAAACATGGATGTATGTCCGGAAAAAACTGCGATTCACATATTATTCTGCACGGGCACCTATTTGGGAATCTCCAGGTACCCCTGAATGCCTGAAAGATAAATTGAGCCAACCATTAAAAGCAGGGGGTATATTTCACTGGGCAGATCTAATGAAGGATAACAGGTTAGTGAGCTGGGAAACACTTAGTAACCTGACCAGGGGGAAATTGACAAGGTTCAAATATTATCAATTAGGCTCCTGGTGGGAAACTCAAAAATGGACGCACGAGGAGGAAGATTCGAAGTTAGATCAGCTTGCAAGAACAGATGATTGGAAAAAGGAAATTTCTTTTGGTATTGGTCCTTCGTGGAAGCAGAGGATACGTTTAGTACGGACATTAGAAACCTATGGGGTGAAAAATTTAGAGAGGAGGAAGCCAAGACTCTGTGGACGGATTCTTTCGATATGTTACGAGTAGTTGTAAAACCTGCCTCGCTAAAACGAAATCATCTGTTTACTGTCCACAGAGTTTACTGGTCCCCGTGGAAGTTGTCGAAGGTTACTGGTAATCAATATTGCTGTCCAAGATGCAAGCATGAAGAAGCTGATGACTTGCATATGTTTTTAGAATGCCCAAAGATTACGCAATATTGGTTGGACATATGTAATTTTCTAGGAGATGTTCGGGGAAAAAGATGAAGGTAAGCCCACATCTAATATTTTTGGGCTTACGCAAGAAGAAGGGATGAAGAAGGAGGTGGGTTGTATGTTTACCTTCTATGTAGTAATATTGGCAAGACGCGAAATATGTATTAAGTGGAAATCTGAAAATTCACCGACCTTTGCTGAATGTTTAAAGAATGTTATATCAGCTAGTGAATCAGATATGGCCTGTGATCCAGAAAGTAGAGACAAGATCTGGGCCTTAATGTTGGGATGGAGAGAAAGGACAAGCGGGTCCAATGATTAAGCCTAATAGTGCTGGCGGTTCTGGTATCTCTAAGGGCCGTACAGGTAGAAGTGGAGATGGGACTAGAAACAGCATTTCTCTTAGAGAGTACTCCATTTCCTCTCAGACGGTTTTCATACGGAATGTAGGGAGAGAGGAGGAGACTCAGTATGAGCGTTGGCAAAATGAGGACAAAAAAAAAAAAAAAAGATTGACTTACCCTTCCATACTTCCAAAACATTGGTAACTATATGGCCTGTATTTTACAGCACTTAGAAACCTAACCTTACACCCAGTTTTGCCAGTCACTGTCTTTGTTAGAACAGATTCACAATTGCTTTATTAAGCTTCCTTTCGGGGGGGGGGGTTGAGGGGGGGGAGAACCCCTCCGATCCCCCCCTTAGATGGTTCGGGCTCGCTTGCCACGCTTGCTCGCATTACCGTGTCACAAAATCATAAATGTCTAAAAAGTGTGTCACCAACATGAAAAGTTTGGAAAGCTGTGACATAGTGGTTAAAGCAAGCCGATCATCCAAAGAGATGAGTTTTAAGTAGATTCCTAAATTTTGTTTCTTCCTGGGCCACTCTCAGAGATAAAGTCAGAGAGTTCCAGAGCCTTGGTATCAAATAGGCAAACGAACCCCCCCCCCCCCCACTCCTTGCTTTCTTTATTTTTGGTAGAGTGAGTGTGAGAAAGGGCGCTCTTTCTGCATGGTTGCCCCCACTTTTTGCTGAATTGCTGATGTGCTTTGACCGAGTGTGCCCTGGGCTCCTGCTAACCAGGTACCCAGGGCCTATGTTCTTTCCCTAAAATTTGCATTGAAGCCTAAACCCAATTTACAGGTCAGTCCCTGGTAAATGGTACCACAGGTACCCAGGGCACTGTGACCAGAGAAGACCCCCAAGGGCAGCAGCACTTATTGTGCCACACTTAGAGGCCCTGTACCACTACACTCACACACTGCCTTTGCAGGCTGCGTGTTTTGGTGCAGAACAAAGTGAAGAGTCGACATGGCACACATCCCTGTGTGCCATGCCTACAACCCACTGCCCTGGCATAGATCAGTCACCCCTCCAGCTGGGTGCACTAAACCAGTGGTGAGGGTACAGGTGCCTGAGCCCTACAGTGTCTAAGTCCATTCTTAGACATTGTAAGTGCAGTGCTGCCATTAAGAGTATATGGTGCTGTGTGTTTTTCATTATGAACTCCACAGCACCATAATGGCTACACTGAAAACTGAGAAGTTTGGTATCAAACTTCTCAGCACATTAAACTCACACTGATGCCAGTGTGGGATTTAATGAAAAATGCACACAGAGGACATCTTAGAGATGCTCCCTGAAAATGAACCTACCACTAGGGTCCAGGCTGACTGACTGCTTTCAGCTGCCACCACCAAACATGTTTCTGGACCCCTAGGTCGAGAGCCTGCTGCTCTTGGGGGCCTAAAACAATGCACGACGAGGTGCCAAGCCTCCTCCACCAGGATGGGCAGGGTTCACGGAGGGGAAGCTTCCCCAGGCCACTTGCTGCTTTCAGCAACTGGTCCCCACTGGTTCTGACCCCCCACTTTGGGCGGGAGAACCGGCGGGAAAAACAAGTGAGGAAGAGAGGTGTGCCCACCTCTGCCAACTCCACCTCTCAGGTGGGGGAGGCGAGGTGAAGCACAACTCTCAGTCCCCACCATCTTGAAGATGGGGGACTCAGCCAACCAGGGAAAAGCTTATGCCCCCTCCAACTGGAGGGTGGCATAATAGGGGCTGTACCCACCCCAGGGAAGGGACCCATTGGTCCCAACCTTTTTACCTACCTGCAACGCCCCTAAATCTAGTATTTAGGGGCACCCCTGAACCTTGATTCCTCAGACCAGAAGAAACTACAAGAAAAGAAAAAAAAGGACCAAACAGCTGTGCCAAAGCTAACAAGAGGAAGACGCCCACTGACTTGGCCCCAGCCCTATCGACCTGTCTCCACCTCGAACCTGCTCCTGCGAAATCCCAGTGTGTCCTGCAGCCAGCAACCTTGAAAATCCAGGAGGACCTGCCTGCCTTCAACCGCAAAGACTGTGTCTCCCGTGAACACCGGATTTGTTCATCTGCAACTCTGGCTCCGGCCGGACACCGCGGATCCGCCCCACTCTGCACCCGCCGTCCACGGCCCGAGCTCGAGTGGGCAAACACCACATGGACGTCCCCCCAGTGATCCTAAACCGAGATCCGGCGACCCCTGACCTGCCTCAAGCCTTCAGCCAATGCCTGCAGCCTAAATCCGGAAGGTCCCCCCAACCGCGACCAGGAGCTGGTAAGAAAATCCAACCCTAAAAGGCACCCCTGCACCAGACGCCCCACGGCCTTGGGTGGCCCAACCGACAGTGTCTAACCAACCCCCAACTTCCCATCTTACCTCTAGAAGAGGTGGTCGCACCCAGAAGACCTTCGTCCCCAAGCCTGCAGTGCCTTTGCAAACTGGAGATTCCCTATTGCAAACAACAGGGCGCCCGACGTCAAAACAGCACCCTGCACCCGGCCGCCCTAGTGCCGCTGAGGGTGCACCTTTGGTGCTACTTTGTTTCCCCATTTGCCCTGAGCTAAAGACCAGGAGCTTTACTCCCACAACCAAGTGGCCTGCTCGTCAGCAGTCACCAACCGGAGGCCCCCTATCCCCCATTGGATAACATTGGGCCGCAGCACTCTGCACCCGGCCCCCCTAGTGCCACTGAGGGTGTAACCAGAGTGCATCCTTGACCCTGGTAGACCCCTGAGTCTACCCCCAGAACCTCAACTCCCACTACCAAATACTTACCCTAAAACCGATAACAATATTTTCCTCCATAGGATAACATTGACTGTTTTTCTTGGAAAAGTTTCTAAGTGTGGAGTTTGAAAACCTAAAGAAATTCTTTAAAATTGTACTGTTTAACAAAAAAGCTTTTACTTACCTGTTTGGGGGAAATGTCCCAGTGTAGTAGCCAGGTACTACACTGAGTAAGAAAGGTAATCTAAAAAGTAACTTACCTGGTATTTTACGGAAAAGCCCATTCAAGTCTATGTACTGTATTTACAAAGTATTGCATTTCTCTGCAACCATACTGTAAGTCAAAACAAAGTGCACATACAATTACAATTCAAACTGTTTACAAACTGCATTACTACTGGAAAGTATTTATTGCTTACCTGAGCCAGGCTTGCTTGCTTCTAGAAAATAAAATAACTAAAAGAATAATTTTTATACAAAAACAATTGATCTGGAGTTCAGTCTTTGAGTGTGTGAATTCATTTGCTGACTGAGTGTGTACAACAAATGCTTAACACTGTCCTCTGATACTGCCTTACTGCTCGACCACACTACCACAAATAGAGAGTGAGGTGCTATCTAACTTTACCTCTGCCTACCTTTGGGGTACCACTGGGACTCTGTGCACACTATACCTCACTTTGGTATAGTATATACAGAGCCAGCTTCCTACATTGGTGGATCAGCGGTGGGAAATACAACTTTGCATTTGTTGGACTACTTGGTTACCACCTGATCACACGACAGAACTCTTAAATTGTCTTTAGAATTCTGATTTTTTTTAAATTGGCATCTTTGCAAAATTACTAAAAGTCTTGCTAGGGCCTTGGTTAAGTCCCTGTAGAATTTTTGAACAATAAAAAGTTACTTTAGCTAGGGTTAGAGGGGTTAGAAGTTTTTTTTTTTTAACAATGTCTCAAAACAAGAACCCAGCTGTTAGTGAAACTAACCACAATGTCATGGAGGACCTGGTTGACGAGCTTGACCTCACCCCTTACCTTCACTTGTCTTTCAAGGAGGTAAGGTCCCTTTGCAAAATTAAAAACATAGCCATGGAGTCCCATCCCACCAAACAAAAGCTCCAGGAGCTGTTGGCTGGGTATGCTAAGGACCACCCATCTGAAACTGGTGAAGACCAGTCAGATGAGGAAGAAGAGGGTGAGGGTGACCAGGTAGATCAATCTCCCCACTTCATAAGGAGAAAAGGGCCCCAGTGGCCCTGACTCCAAGAATCAACCTCTCAGTACCTAGATCTCACACAGGTGGGTCAGGCACTACTGAGGACATTGAGGAAAGCCTCAATGAGGAGGACAGCATTTTAGCAAGGTTGACCAAAAGACTGGATCTAGAGACCAGGTTGCTGGCTCTAGAGAGACAAAGAGGAGAGATGGGCCTAGCACCCATCAATGGTGGCAGCAATTTACTTAATAAGGATAAAGAGCAATCTTATGATCCTAAAATCCCCAAAGGGATTGTCCCTAAATATGAAGAGAGTGATGATATCACAAAATGGTTCACAGCCTTTGAGAGGGCTTGTGAAATGAGAAAAGTGAAGAAGTCCCACTGGGGGGCACTCCTTTGGGAACTGCTCTCTGGTAACTGCAGAGACAGACTCCTGACCCTTTCTGGGGCAGATGCTGGGTCTTATGACCACATGAAGAGAACTCTGATTGAGGGATTTGGACTCACAACTGAGGAATATAGAATTAGATTCAGGGGGCTCACAAAACCCAAAACCAATCCTGGATTGACTTCAGTAGACTACTCAGTTAAAACACTAGATGGTTGGTTAACTGGACACAATATGCATGATTTCAATGGACTTTGCAATCTGTTTATGAAAGAACATATTTTAAGTAATTGCACTAATGAAAAGTTACATCAGCATTTGGTAGACCTAGGTCTAATTTCTCCCCAAGAATTGGGAAAGAAGGCAGACCATTAGGTCAAGACAAGGGTGACAAAAACAACCACTGGGGGTGACCAAAAGAAAGGGGTTACAAAACCTCCCCAGGGGAAAGGTGGTGAGAATCCCCAAGATAAAAATCCTGAGTCTTCTAAAGGGACCCAAAAACCTACAGAGGGGGGTAGGTCCCAAAACTCTTCCCAGTCCAATAATAGGTACAGGGGAAAGAACTTTGATCCTTTAAAGGCCTGGTGTAACAACTGTAAGAAGTTGGGACACTTAACTGGGGATGCTGCTTGCCCAAACAAGAAGCCCCCTAGTCCCACTATAGCTACTCCTGGTGTAGCAAGTCTCCAGATGGGATCAACAATGTGCCAAGAGCAAATCGGGTTGCACACTGAAGCAGTTCTAGTTTCAGAAGGGGAAGTTGAGTTTGCCACTGTAGCTGTGTGGCCACCCAACTTAAAGAAGTATTTGCAATACCCTTGGACTAATGGAACTAGGATAGAAGCTCTGAGGGATACAGGTGCCAGTATCACTATGGTGAGAGATACACTGGTTTACGCTGAGCAATACTTGATTGGGAGAACTTACCCAGTCACCAATGCTGACAGTGTTACCACTAACCATGCAATGGCTATGGTGACATTAGACTGGGGGGAGGAGGGGTACTGGCCTGAAACGGGTAGTGGTCTCTCCAAAGCTACCAGCTGCATGTCTGCTTGGCAATGAGCTTGAAACCTTAGCATGGGCTGAGGTTGAACTGAAAACCCATGCAACACTGCTGGATATCCCTGCGATGGTGTGTGTAAAAACAAGAGCACAGAGCAGAAAACAGGGTGAAAAAGAAGTGTTGGAGCCTGAAAGTATGGCCCAACCTTACAAGAGGAAAGGTAAGAAGACTGGGGAACCAGCTTCTGTACAGCAAAACATACTTGTTCGGTACTCACTTCCTAGTTCAAACTGATCACCGACCTCTCAGATGGCTAATGCAGATGAAAGGTGAAAATCCTAAACTGTTGAGGTGGTCCATCTCCCTACAGGGAATGGACTTTGTAGTGAAACACAGACCTGGGACGGCCCATGCCAATGCAGATGGACTTTCCAGGTTCTTCCACTTAGAAAATGAAGACTCTCTAGGGAAAGGTTAGTCTCATCCTCTTTCATTTGGGGGGGGGGTTGTGTGAGAAAGTGCCCTCTTTCTGTATGGTTGCCCCCACTTTTTGCTTAATTGCTGATGTGCTTTGACTGAGTGTGCCCTGGGATCCTGCTAACCAGGAACCCAGGGCCTATGTTCTTTCCCTAAAAACTGCATTGAAGCATAACCCAATTGGCATCTCTGGCCACAGGTCAGTCCCTGGTAAATGGTACAACAAGTACCCAGGGCACTGTGACGAGAGAAGACCCCTAAGGGCTGCAGCACTTATTGTGCCACCCTTAGAGGCCCTGTACCACTACACATACACACTTTGCAGGCTGCGTGTTTTGGTGCAGAACAAAGTGAAGAGTCGCCATGGCACACATCTCTGTGTGCCATGCCTACAACCCACTGCCCTGGCAAAGATCAGTCACCCCTCTAGCTGGGTGCACTATACAAGTGGTGAGGGTACAGGTTCATGAGCCCTGTACCCCTATAGTGTCTAAGTCCATTCTTAGACATTGTAAGTGCAGTGCTGCCATTAAGAATATATGGTGCTGGGAGTTTGTCATTACGAACTCCACAGCACCATAATGGCTACACTGAAAACTGAGAAGTTTGGTATCATACTTCTCAGCACATTAAACCCACACTGATGCCAGTGTGGAATTTAATGAAAAATGCACACAGAGGGCATCTTAGAGATGCCCCCTGAAAACTAATCTACCACTAGTGTCCAGGCTGAGTGGCTGCTTTCAGCTGCCACCACCAGACATGTTTCTGGACCCCTGGGTCGAGAGCCTGCTGCTCTTGGGGGCCTGAAACAATGCACATCCTGGGACGAGGTGCCAAGCCTCCTCCCCCAGGATGGGCAGGGTTCACGAAGGGGACGCTTCAAAGGCTTGCCGCCTTTGTGAGGTTCCCCAGGCCACTTGATACTTTCAGCGACTGGTCCCCACTGGTTCTGACCCCCACTTTGGGCGGGATAACCGGCGGGAAAAACAAGTGAGGAAGAGAGGTGTGCCCACCTCTGCCAATTTCACCCCTCTGGTGGGGGAGGCGAGGTGAAGCACAACTCTCAGTCCCCGCCATCTTGCAGATGGGGGGACTCAGCCAACAAGGGAAAAGCTTATGCCCCCCTACCACTGGAGGGTGGCATAATAGGGGGTGTACCCACCCCAGTGAAGGGACCCATTGGTCCCAACCTTTTTACCTACAAGCAACGCCCTTAAATCTAGTATTTAGGGGCACCCCTGAACCTTGCTTCCTCAGACCAGAAGAAACTACAAGAAAAGAAGAAGAAGGACCGAACAGCCGTGCCGAAGCTAACAAGAGGAAGACGCCCACTGACTTGGCCCCAGCCCTACCGGCCTGTCTCCACCTCAAACCTGCTCCTGCGAAATCCCAGTGTGTCCTGCAGCCAGCAACCTTGAAATCCCCGTAGGACCTGCCTGCCTTCAACCACAAAGACTGGGTCTCCCGTGAACACCGGGTTTGTTCATCTGCAACCTCTGGCTCCGGCCGGACACTGCGGATCCGACCCACTCTGCACCCGCCGTCCACGCCCCGAGCTTGAGTGGGCAAACACCACGAGGAGCTCCCCCCGGCAATCCTAACCTGAGATCCGGCGACCCCTGACCTGCCTCAAGCCTCCAGCCGACACCTGCAGCCTAAATCCGGAAGGTCCCCCCAACCGCGACCAGGAGCTAGTAAGAAGATCCGAACCTAAAAGGCTCCCCTGCACCTGACGCCCCACGGCCTTGGGTGGCCCAACCGACGGTGCCTAACCAACCCCCAACTTACCTCTCGAAGTGGTGGTCACACCCAGAAGACCTTCGTCCCCAAGCCTTCAGTGCCTTTGCAAACCGGAGGTTCCCCATTGCAAACAACAGGGCGCCCGACGTCGAAACAGCACCCTGCACCCAGCCGCCCTAGTGCCGCCGTGGGTGCACCTTTGGTGCTTTGTTTCCCCATTTGCCCTGAGCTAAAGTCCAGGAGCTTTGCTCCCACAACCAAGTGGCGTGTAACGAGAGTGCATCCTTGACCCTGGGGGACCCCTGAGTCTACCCCCAGAACCTCAACTCCCACTACCAAATACTTACCCTAAAACCGATAGCACTATTTTCCTCCATAGGATAACATTGGCTGTTTTTCTTGGAAAAGTTTCTAAGTGTGGAGTTTGAAAACCTAAAGAAATTCTTTAAAATTGTACTGTTTAACAAAAATGCTTTTACTTATCTGTTTCCAGGAAATGTCCCAGTGTAGTATCCAGGTATACTACACTGAGTAAGAAGAGTAATCTAAAAGTATCTTACCTGGTATTTTACTGAAAAGCCCATTCAAGTCTATGTACTGTATTTACAATGTATTGAATTTCTCTGCAACCATACTGTAAGTCAAAACAAAGTGCATATACAATTACAATTCAAACTGTTTACAAACTGCATTACTACTGTAAAGTATTTATTGCTTACCTGTGCCAGGCTTGCTTGGTTCTTAAAAATAAAATAACTAAAAGAATAATTTTTATACATAAACAATTGGTCTGGAGTTCAGTCTTTGAGTGTGTGAATTTATTTGCTGACTGAGTGTGTACAACAAATGCTTAACACTGTCGTCTGATACTGCCTTACTGCTCGACCACACTACCACAAATAGAGAGTGAGGTGCTATCTAACTTTACCTCTGCCTACCTTTGGGGTACCACTGGACTCTGTGCACACTATACCTCACTTTGGTATAGTCTATACAGAGCAAGCTTCCTACACTGAGGAGTCTCTGATTTGCAGAGTGTAATGAACTTTTAGGGTTGTATGGAGTTAACAGCGATTGAATCAAGGGAGAACATTTATTGTATATCACTCAGTGGGCCAGACAGAGATTTAAATGTGATTCTCTTGAAAACCGGCAACCAATATAACCCTGCCAAAGATGAAGAGACAGAGTGATGCTTGGGAATCTTTAGGAGAATGTGGGCTGCAGCATTCTGAATAATTTGAAGGTGCGTGATCATAGACAGGGGGCTTCACAGGTAGACTGAGTTGCCATAATCAAGCAGGAAAAGCAGTGGCCTGAGGTATCCAACTCAAAACCTTCTTAAGGGTCCTAAGTTAACCAAAGCAGCAGCCTGCTAACTTCTCAACTTGGACCTCCATGGTAAGGTGGCAGTCGATCCAGAAGCCCAGACTTTTTATATTGCCTAAATATTTGGGCCACGGTAATTCAGTCCAAAGAGAGGAATTGTTACTGACCACTAAAACCTCAATCTTATCTCCATTAAGTTTCAAGCAGGACATCCAATCTGCGACATCTCTGGGGCAAGCGTTAAGCTGGGTGGAAAGAGCTGTTGTGTCAGGTGTTAGGGAGATGGTTATCTGAGTATCATCGGCATATGATACCATTGAAAATCCATGTCCCATTATGATGTCTGCCAGTGGTTTAAGATAGGTATTAAACAGGGTGGGGCTCAGAGAGGAGCCATGTGGCACCCCGTGGTCCAAGGTGAGCATATTCGAGCAAAATGCTTCCTCATAAACCTGAAAACTTCTGTTTTTTAGAAATGTGGTTGACCATTTAAGGGCATTGCCAGCTATTCCGGCATGAAGACCCTTGGTGATTGGTACACTAATGGCCAACTATGGAGTTTCCGCTACCTGTTGGATAAATGTGTGCTCCCCTGTGACACTTTTTACTGTATGGTGCAATGACATGTGCCATGCGACGTGCCTGGAGGGTAGGTGGCCAGGAACTGGCTGAACATTGTTGTCTATGAGAGATGTACATGACTGCTGAGCGCACCCAGGCAGTTACCTTACTTTATAGATCGCTACTGATACATGCTAAGGTGAAGCTAACTGAACTCCATGAGCAAAAGGCCACAGACACGGGTCTGGCGCTTACAGACCGGTTCAATGTCCTGATGCACACCTCTTGTACATCCCGAAATGCATGATTCAAACTGATCCAATACTACTACCAGCATAGGGTTAATGTGACACCCAAACAAAGCACCCTCTTTTTTCCCCAAAGCACACACAGCTTGTCCCGGGTACCAGCTGAAAGGGGTAGACTTTTACCATATGGTATAGGACTGACCTATTCTCACACTCTACTGGAACACAGTACTGAACCAGAATAACATCTCCACGGATCAAAACCTGGACAAGTCACCGGTGGTCTGCCTGCTGAGAATGTATTCCAAATCGACTGCTAAACTAGTAACCACAAGATTCACAGAGCTGGTCCTTATTCTGGTATGTAGACAAATGTCCATGTCTTGGAAATCACCCACAGGCCCTACTCTTGAGGCATGGAAACGTGAATTGACTAAATTGTCTGAGTGCAAAGGATCCCAAGAAATTGAAAGCACAATGGGGTTTGTGCAGCCCGAGCATGCGCAGATTTGGGATATGATTGTGCAAGACTGCCTACTAATAGACAATGCTGAGTGACTGATTCTTCCCCCTGACGGAGGCCTTACAGCTGTATTATTCCTGATGGAGCCCAGGGTTTAGAGAGCCACGTATTGCTGAGTGTTCGAACTCGGCTAAGGATGGGGGTCAGATTTACGATGGCGCCATGGGCTCTGTCCTTACCCTCTCTCCAAATTACATTTTGACACTTTCCTAGCCTTCTAATGCACCTCAGTGGAAGCCTGTTGCTATGCGGTTTGTGTTTCACATTTTACTTTGTTTCCCCTTCCCCCTTATATATGTCTAATGTTGTTTTTTCCTTTTTGATGTACCATAATTTAATATTCTATCTTTCCTCATGTGTACAATGGAAATGGATCTTTATTGGTAGATTATTTCTCTGGTTCACAATTGCTTTTAACACTATTGTATATCAATGTGTATTCTAAAATTGTTTTATAGCTCATGGTATGGACTTTTTTGTAGGCCCAGCATCAAACCTTGTGTGTTGACATACCTTATACCATTAAATCTCAACAAAATGTTTTTTTTTTAAAAAAGGGATGCTTGCCTTTCATCAGGGATGCACCCCAGATGATAGAAGGCGCTTCAAGATGTATGGAAGGTCCACATTCTGCCAGTGGTGGCCACCCTATGCAAGGGATGGCCACTGTATGACATAGGTGACCATCAGATAGCATAATTGATCACCACATGTCAGGAATGACCATGATGTTCGAGGAGAGGCCATTACATGAAGCAATTCACAAGAAAGGTACACACACACTCCTACTCAGCACTCACATTACACCCTCCAATTCACAGGAGAGGTACACACACACTCCTACTCAGCACTCACATTACACCCTCCACCACACACTTGCTGGACAATCAAGCTTCTCTTTGTAGCTTCCTTCCAATCCCAGGGAAGCATAGCTAATTTACCTTGTGCTGGGCATGCTACAAGGAAGCAGTGTGGAAATAGAGACTGATATGTTCCTTTACTTCTGAAGACTTGCAGAAGACCTTATGCTGGACCTTTTTCACAGACTACAGGAGTAAGAGGTAACCTCGCCTTGTGCCCCAAGAAGGACCTGCACTAGACCAGAGAGCAGCTAGGCCCAGGAGGCTGCAGGCCACAGGTGCCAAGTACTGGAGAGAAAAAATGGTACAGCAGCAGGAAAAGGGTATTGGTAATTGACAGTATCCACATGTCCCTTTCAGGCCTCCACCTCATCTTAATGCCTCTGCCTGTCATGCAGATACAGTCAATGAGGAGAAAAGACCAGGGCCTACAAGGGCCTTTGCCAATGGAAAGGATGACTGCATTATCTGACCTCTTCAGTGATAAAGATTGGTCCGCAGCTCAGAGACATGCACATTGCATACATAACAAGGTAAACCAGTGCACCCTCTCTCTCCACGCAGTTCACATACCAGAGCCATCAAAAAAACTGCTTGTGTTCAGACCAGCAGACTAGTTACTCAGCTGTGGAGGCTAGTAAAACCAGTGGTAAACCACATATTAATGGGCAAAACAGCACTCAAAAATGCCCTAAAACACAAAAGGCATTTCAGATTTGAAAAATTCTTTACCCAGAATAAAATGGCCAAATGTGCTCCATTTTCTCTACATTGCATAAGTCAGTAACATTATTGGCATGGATCACTGTGAGAAATTGGGTCACTTGTTGGGGGTGAAACCCTACTCTAGAAGCAACCACAATTTATGTCAGAGTGAAATGTAAGCAATCCCCAAATTAATCTGTGCTTAACCCTCTGGTAGCTCACAGCAGTAGAAGAGTGTTTGTGCAGCAACAGCAAGCCTTTTGCAGCAAAGCAGTCCTTGTTCAACAGAGATTGGACAGCAGGGCAGACTTAACAGCTTGGCAGTCCTTCTTCCTGGCAGGGTCCACAAGTCCAGATGTGATCTGAAGACTTGGGTTTGAGGGGCCACTATTTATACCTGGTGCCCACTTTGAAATGGGACAAACTTCTAGAGTCCTCTCTTCACAGAGGTGTCTAGAATTTCATGCCTCCCTGCCCTGGTCCCAGCATGTCTGAGAGCACAAAAGACTAGTGTGAAAACCTTTGTGAGTGTGCTGAGTGCTGCAGCAGAGTCTTTGTGATGTACAAGTGTGGTAGGTGACAGCTTGCCCACCTATCAAGTCAGAGATGGCCCGCACTGCCAACACCTAGTTCCTCTTTGTCTCACTGCCTGGAAGTAATACACAAAGACCAACTCCCAGCTACACCTAGTCATGTGTCCCTTGATACCAAATGGCGCCAAATGGTTGGGACAAGAAAATGCCAACTTTCTAACAGTGGCATTTTCAGAATTCTTACTTAAAAGCCGACTATACAATTAAAAAGGGTTTTAAATTGCAATTCTTTAGATACCAAACTCAATATTCCTACCTTCTCCCAACTGAAAGGTATCACTTATTAAATGTAATAAGGTAACCCAATGTTAGCAATGGCAGGCCCTGCAGTAGTAAAAAACTAATGTAAGAGCTGTTCACTGCCAGGATATGTAAAAGTTCAATGTTATTTAAATACATTGCCCTACAGGCTGCTTAGGACCTGCCCAAATGGTGATTTATATGCATTAAAAAAAGGGTTTCGGCCTTATAAAAGGTTTACTTTGCCAGGTTGAGATGGCAGTTTACAACTGCCACACAGGCTGCATTGGCAGCCCTGAGATAAGATTAAGAGCTACTTAAGTGGGTGGCACAACAAGTGCGCCAGGTCGCAAAGTAGCATTTAATTAATATGCCCTGGGTACATGTAGCACCACTTTATTAGGAACTTATAAGTAAACTAAATGTGCCAACTGGGTGAAAGCCAATTGCACCATCTTAAAAGCAGAGAGCACAAGCAATATAGCCCTGGTTGGCAGTGGTAAAGTGTGCAGAATCCTAGGGCCAACAGAAAAACATTCAGCAAAAACAAGAGGAGTAACAAAAAAAGTACGGGGGAAGACCACCCTTAGGATGACAGGTCTAACAATCACATACATGGAACAAAGCATAGTTCTTCATTGTTTATGGCATCATTGGGTATTACTATACAAATGATGTCATATACATTGAATAGTCATGATTTAAATAAGAATAAGGTAGAACAGGATCTTCAAAGGATACTCATTGAGGATAAAAGCTGAGTAAGCCTTGTGGTTGTCATGGGTAGCTGAGAATTTCATGTTAAGTGGAGGATGTTGATTAACCCAAGGATGTGGAAACTTGAGGGGTATGGTGAGGCCCTGAGAGTTTTCCCAGACTTAGGGCTTCTCTTTAGAGAGTGAAGAGAACAGGGACAGATAAGGAATAGATAAATTGAGGTAAAAACAAAAGGATGAACTGCAATGCAGGTATCAATTAAAAACAAAATAATACATTTGTAAGCTTTAAGGTAACAATAAAAGGATGAAATGCAATGCATGTATCAATTAAAAATGAAATTTCACATTTGTAAGCTTCAAATACCTTCGCAATCATATATTGATTTAATGGCCGAGAAAGGATAATAAACGCATTTATTGAAGTAGATGTTCCCCAAAATTTGAATGCTTATGGTGCTGCTGTTGTATGGTGTTACAGCAAACAAATGATGGACGGAATGCTGACAATGCAAACATTCTCCCCCAGTCAAAAGATCTGGGTTAAATCCATCGTTCTTTTGCCCACTACGCCACCCCAGTTTGGACCCAGCCATATGCAAATCAGTCTTGACCCTGTGCCCCATGGGAACAGTCCAGAACAAACTGCCAGGCCAGGTCCTCCCTGGACCGGAAACAAGCATCCTGGGACCGGTTTCAGGGTATGTCACCCTTCTTCAGCCAGGCTAGCTTAAATCCAGTGGCACAGTGAGCAAGGGACCCACGTCTGGGCATACCCATCCCACTTAGGGCGAAAAGTGTTACAGCAAACAAATGATGGACGGAATGCTGACAATGCAAACATTCTCCCCCAGTCAAAAGATCTGGGTTAAATCCATCGTTCTTTTGCCCACTAGGCCACCCCAGTTTGGACCCAGCCATATGCAAATCAGTCTTGACCCTGTGCCCCATGGGAACAGTCCAGACCGAACTGCCAGGCCAGGTCCTCCCTGGACTGGAAACAAGCATCCTGGGACCGGTTTCAGGGTATGTCACCCTTCTTCAGCCAGGCTAGCTTGAATCCAGTGGCACAGTGAGCAAGGGACCCACGTCTGGGCATACCCATCCCACTTAGGGCGAAAAGTGTTACAGCAAACAAATGATGGACGGAATGCTGACAATGCAAACATTCTCCCCAGTCAAAAGATCTGGGTTAAATCCATTGTTCTTTTACCCACTACGCCACCCCAGTTTGGACCCAGCCATATGCAAATCAGTCTTGACCCTGTGCCCTATGGGAACAGTCCAGACCGAACTGCCAGGCCAGGTCCTCCCTGGACCGGAAACAAGCATCCTGGGACCGGTTTCAGGGTATGTCACCCTTCTTCAGCCAGGCTAGCTTGAATCCAGTGGCACGGTGAGCAAGGGACCCACGTCTGGGCATACACATCCCACTAAGGGCGAAAAGTGTTACAGCAAACAAATGATGGACGGAATGCTGACAATGCA
The DNA here is from genome assembly GCA_963921515.1 of Calotriton arnoldi. Lineage (NCBI taxonomy): Eukaryota > Metazoa > Chordata > Amphibia > Caudata > Salamandridae > Calotriton > Calotriton arnoldi. The sequence continues at coordinate 104,094 of CAWUFW010013084.1, forward strand.
AACATTCTCCCCCAGTCAAAAGATCTGGGTTAAATCCATCGTTCTTTTGCCCACTACGCCACCCCAGTTTGGACCCAGCCATATGCAAATCAGTCTTGACCCTGTGCCCCATGGGAACAGTCCAAAATGGGGTGGCGTAGTGGGCAAAAGAACGATGGATTTAACCCAGATCTTTTGACTGGGGGAGAATGTTTGCATTGTCAGCATTCCGTCCATCATTTGTTTGCTGTAACACTTTTCGCCCTAAGTGGGATGGGTATGCCCAGACGTGGGTACCTTGCTCACTGTGCCACTGGATTCAAGCTAGCCTGGCTGAAGAAGGGTGACATACCCTGAAACCGGTCCCAGGATGCTTGTTTCCGGTCCAGAGAGTACCTGGCCTGGCAGTTCGATCTGGACTGTTCCCATGGGGCACAGGGTCAAGATTGATTTGCATATGGCCGGGTCCAAAATGGGGTGGCGTAGTGGGCAAAAGAACAATGGATTTAACCCAGATCTTTGACTGGGGAGAATGTTTGCATTGTCAGCATTCCGTCCATCATTTGTTTGCTGTAACACTTTTAGCCCAAAGTGGGATGGGTATGCCCAGACGTGGGTCCCTTGCTCACTGTGCCACTGGATTCAAGCTAGCCTGGCTGAAGAAGGGTGACATACCCTGAAGCCGGTCCCAGGATGCTTGTGTCCGGTCCAGGGAGTACCTGGCCTGGCAGTTCGGTCTGGACTGTTCCCATGGGGCACAGGGTCAAGACTGATTTGCATATGGCTGGGTCCAAACTGGGGTGGCGTAGTGGGCAAAAGAACGATGGATTTAACCCAGATCTTTGACTGGGGAAGAATGTTTGCATTGTCAGTATTCCGTCCATCATTTGTTTGCTGTAACACTTTTAAGCCTAAGTGGGATGGGTATGCCCAGACGTGGGTCCCTTGCTCACTGTGCCACTGGATTCAAGCTAGCCTGGCTGAAGAAGGGTGACATACCCTGAAACCGGTCCCAGGATGCTTGTTTCCGGTCCAGGGAGTACCTGGCCTGGCAGTTCGGTCTGGACTGTTCCCATGGGGCACAGGGTCAAGACTGATTTGCATATGGCTGAGTCCAAACTGGGGTGGCGTAGTGAGCAAAAGAACGATGGATTTAACCCAGATCTTTTGACTGGGGGAGAATGTTTGCATTGTCAGCATTCCGTCCATCATTTGTTTGCTGTATCACTTTTCGACCTAATTGGGATGGGTATGCCCAGACGTGGGTCCCTTGCTCACTGTGCCACTGAATTCAAGCTAGCCTGGCTGAAGAAGGGTGACATACCCTGAAACCGGTCACAGGATGCTTGTGTCCTGTCCAGGGAGTACCTGGCCTGGCAGTTCGGTCTGGACTGTTCCCATGGGGCACAGGGTCAAGACTGATTTGCATATGGCTGGGTCCAAACTGGGGTGGCGTAGTGGGCAAAAGAACGATGGATTTAACCCAGATCTTTTGACTGGGGGAGAATGTTTGCATTGTCAGCATTCCGTCCATCATTTGTTTGCTGTAACACTTTTCGCCCTAAGTGGGATGGGTATGCCCAGACGTGGGTCCCTTGCTCACTGTGCCACTGAATTCAAGCTAGCCTGGCTGAAGAAGGGTGACATACCCTGAAACCGGTCCCAGGATGCTTGTTTCCGGTCCAGGAGTACCTGGCCTGGCAGTTCGGTCTGGACTGTTCCCATGGGGCACAGGGTCAAGACTGATTTGCATATGGCTGGGTCCAAACTGGGGGTGGCGTAGTGGGCAAAAGAACGATGGATTTAACCCAGATCTTTTGACTGGGGGAGAATGTTTGAATTGTCAGCATTCCGTCCATCATTTGTTTGCTGTAACACTTTTCGCCCTAAGTGGGATGGGTATGCCCAGACGTGGGTCCCTTGCTCACTGTGCCACTGGATTTAAGCTAGCCTGGCTGAAGAAGGGTGACATATCCTGAAACCGGTCCCAGGATGCTTGTTTCCGGTCCAGGGAGTACCTGGCCTGGCAGTTTGGTCTGGACTGTTCCCATGGGGCACAGGGTCAAGACTGATTTGCATATGGCTGGGTCCAATCTGGGGTGGCGTAGTGGGCAAAAGAACAATGGATTTAACCCAGATCTTTTGACTGGGGGAGAATGTTTGCATTGTCAGCATTCCGTCCATCATTTGTTTGCTGTAACACTTTTCGCCCTAAGTGGGATGGGTATGCCCAGATGTGGGTCCCTTGCTCACTGTGCCACTGGATTCAAGCTAGCCTGGCTGAAGAAGGGTGACATACCCTGAAACCGGTCCCAGGATGCTTGTTTCCGGTCCAGGGAGTACCTGGCCTGGCAGTTCGGTCTGGACTGTTCCCATGGGGCACAGGGTCAAGACTGATTTGCATATGGCTGGGTGCAAACTGGGGTGGCGTAGTGGGCAAAAGAACGATGGATTTAACCCAGATCTTTTGACTGGGGGAGAATGTTTGCATTGTCAGCATTCCGTCCATCATTTGTTTGCTGTAACACTTTTCGCCCTAAGTGGGATGGGTATGCCCAGACGTGGGTCCCTTGCTCACTGTGCCACTGGATTCAAGCTAGCCTGGCTGAAGAAGGGTGACATACCCTGAAACCGGTCCCAGGATGCTTGTTTCCGGTCCAGGGAGTACCTGGCCTGGCAGTTCGGTCTGGACTGTTCCCATGGGGCACAGGGTCAAGACTGATTTGCATATGGCTGGGTCCAAACTGGGGTGGCGTAGTGGGCAAAAGAACGATGGATTTAACCCAGATCTTTTGACTGGGGGAGAATGTTTGCATTGTCAGCATTCCGTCCATCATTTGTTTGCTGTAACACTTTTCGCCCTAAGTGGGATGGGTATGCCCAGACGTGGGTCCCTTGCTCACTGTGCCACTGGATTCAAGCTAGCCTGGCTGAAGAAGGGTGACATACCCTGAAACCGGTCCCAGGATGCTTGTTTCCGGTCCAGGGAGTACCTGGCCTGGCAGTTCGGTCTGGACTGTTCCCATGGGGCACAGGGTCAAGACTGATTTGCATATGGCTGGGTCCAAACTGGGGGTGGCGTAGTGGGCAAAAGAACAATGGATTTAACCCAGATCTTTTGACTGGGGGAGAATGTTTGCATTGTCAGCATTCCGTCCATCATTTGTTTGCTGTAACACTTTTCGCCCTAAGTGGGATGGGTATGCCCAGACGTGGGTCCCTTGCTCACTGTGCCACTGGATTCAAGCTAGCCTGGCTGAAGAAGGGTGACATACCCTGAAACCGGTCCCAGGATGCTTGTTTCCGGTCCAGGGAGTACCTGGCCTGGCAGTTCGGTCTGGACTGTTCCCATGGGACACAGGGTCAAGACTGATTTGCATATGGCTGGGTCCAAAATGGGGTGGCGTAGTGGGCAAAAGAATGATGGATTTAACCCAGATCTTTTGACTGGGGGAGAATGTTTGCATTGTCAGCATTCCGTCCATCATTTGTTTGCTGTAACACTTTTCGCCCTAAGTGGGATGGGTATGCCCAGACGTGGGTCCCTTGCTCACTGTGCCACTGGATTCAAGCTAGCCTGGCTGAAGAAGGGTGACATACCCTGAAACTGGTCCCAGGATGCTTGTTTCCGGTCCAGGGAGTACCTGGCCTGGCAGTTCGGTCTGGACTGTTCCCATGGGGCACAGGGTCAAGACTGATTTGCATATGGCTGGGTCCAAACTGGGGTGGCGTAGTGGGCAAAAGAACGATGGATTTAACCCAGATCTTTTGACTGGGGGAGAATGTTTGCATTGTCAGCATTCCGTCCATCATTTGTTTGCTGTAACACTTTTCACCCTAAGAGGGATGGGTATGCCCAGACGTGGGTCCCTTGCTCACTGTGCCACTGATTCAAGCTAGCCTGGCTGAAGAAGGGTGACATACCCTGAAACCGGTCCCAGGATGCTTGTTTCCGGTCCAGGGAGTACCTGGCCTGGTAGTTCGGTCTGGACTGTTCCCATGGGGCACAGGGTCAAGACTGATTTGCATATGGCTGGGTCCAAACTGGGGTGGCGTAGTGGGCAAAAGAACGATGGATTTAACCCAGATCTTTTGACTGGGGAGAATGTTTGCATTGTCAGCATTCCGTCCATCATGTGTTTGCTGTAACACTTTTCGCCCTAAGTGGGATGGGTTTGCCCAGACGTGGGTCCCTTGCTCACTGTGCCACTGGATTCAAGCTAGCCTGGCTGAAGAAGGGTGACATACCCTGAAACCGGTCCCAGGATGCTTGTTTCCGGTCCAGGGAGTACCTGGCCTGGCAGTTCGGTCTGGACTGTTCCCATGGGGCACAGGGTCAAGACTGATTTGCATATGGCTGGGTCCAAAATGGGGTGGCGTAGTGGGCAAAAGAACAATGGATTTAACCCAGATCTTTTGACTGGGGGAGAATGTTTGCATTGTCAGCATTCCGTCCATCATTTGTTTGCTGTAACACTTTTCGCCCTAAGTGGGATGGGTATGCCCAGACGTGGGTCCCTTGCTCACTGTGCCACTGGATTCAAGCTAGCCTGGCTGAAGAAGGGTGACATACCCTGAAACGGGTCCCAGGATGCTTGTTTCCGGTCCAGGGAGTACCTGGCCTGGCAGTTCGGTCTGGACTCTTCCCATGGGGCACAGGGTCAAGACTGATTTGCATATGGCTGGGTCCAAACTGGGGTGGCGTAGTGGGCAAAGAACGATGGATTTAACCCAGATCTTTTGACTGGGGGAGAATGTTTGCATTGTCAGCATTCCGTCCATCATTTGTTTGCTGTAACACTTTTCGCCCTAAGTGGGATGGGTATGCCCAGACGTGGGTCCCTTGCTCACTGTGCCACTGGATTCAAGCTAGCCTGGCTGAAGAAGGGTGACATACCCTGAAACCGGTCCCAGGATGCTTGTTTCCGGTCCTTGGAGTACCTGGCCTGGCAGTTCGGTCTGGACTGTTCCCATGGGGCACAGGGTCAAGACTGATTTGCATATGGCTGGGTCCAAACTGGGGTGGCGTAGTGGGCAAAAGAACGATGGATTTAACCCAGATCTTTTGACTGGGGGAGAATGTTTGCATTGTCAGCATTCCGTCCATCATTTGTTTGCTGTAACACTTTTCGCCCTAAGTGGGATGGGTATGCCCAGACGTGGGTCCCTTGCTCACTGTGCCACTGGATTCAAGCTAGCCTGGCTGAAGAAGGGTGACATACCCTGAACCGGTCCCAGGATGCTTGTTTCCGGTCCAGGGAGTACCTGGCGTGGCAGTTCGGTCTGGACTGTTCCCATGGGGCACAGGGTCAAGACTGATTTGCATATGGCTGGGTCCAAACTGGGGTGGCGTAGTGGGCAAAAGAACGATGGATTTAACCCAGATCTTTTGACTGGGGGAGAATGTTTGCATTGTCAGCATTCCGTCCATCATTTGTTTGCTGTAACACTTTTCGCCCTAAGTGGGATGGGTATGCCCAGACGTGGGTCCCTTGCTCACTGTGCCACTGGATTCAAGCTAGCCTGGCTGAAGAAGGGTGACATACCCTGGAAACCGGTCCCAGGTTGCTTGTTTCCGGTCCAGGGAGTACCTGGCCTGGCAGTTCGGTCTGGACTGTTCCCATGGGGCACAGGGTCAAGACTGATTTGCATATGGCTGGGTCCAAACTGGGGTGGCGTAGTGGGCAAAAGAACGATGGATTTAACCCAGATCTTTTGACTGGGGAGAATGTTTGCATTGTCAGCATTCCGTCCATCATTTGTTTGCTGTAACACTTTTCGCCCTAAGTGGGATGGGTATGCCCAGACGTGGGTCCCTTGCTCACTGTGCCACTGGATTCAAGCTAGCCTGGCTGAAGAAGGGTGACATACCCTGAAACCGGTCCCAGGTTGCTTGTTTCCGGTCCAGGGAGTACCTGGCCTGGCAGTTCCGTCTGGACTGTTCCCATGGGGCACAGGGTCAAGACTGATTTGCATATGGCTGGGTCCAAACTGGGGTGGCGTAGTGGGCAAAAGAACGATGGATTTAACCCAGATCTTTTGACTGGGGGAGAATGTTTGCATTGTCAGCATTCCGTCCATCATTTGTTTGCTGTAACACGCTGTTGTATGGTAACAGGATCATGTCACAAATCTACTGGGCTGTGAGCTCTAAAAGAGTCTGGTATCTTGAGTGTGAGACATCTATGAATTATTGATATACCACTGGTAGGTTCATTTGGAACCAAAAACCCTACATTGAATTATAGGGAAGGGATTAGGTAAATGATAAAAGCCTCCTTCCATTCCCTATGTTATGTTATGTTATGTTATCTGTTTTGTAAAGCGCACAGCTGCCCCAGCTGACACTGCAAACTGTTAGAGACACGGTGGGAAAGACACCAGAAACCCATTAAACAGGAAAGAGATGTGTTTTAATGGCTTTACAGAATAGAGCATGGTTCTTGATACTTGTGATGCAGACAGGAAGAGAGTTCCAGAGTTTCGGGGCAAGGACGCGAAAATAGCGCCCTCCGGCTCGCACTTTCCTCATCTGGGGAACAATGGCTAGGTGTTGGCCCATTGAGCGAAGTTGACGGGTGGGTATGTAGGGTGAGAGGAGATTCGCCACAATATCCTGGGAATGGAGGTTCAAGATTCTGTGGGCGATACAAAGAGACTTAAACTCGATGGGTTTGGCCTCCGGCAGCCAGTGAAGTCTGCGGATGGTGTTCGCAGTGGGACAGACTCTTGGGAGGCCGAGTAGTGTCCGGGCTGCCGCATTTTGTGCCCTTTGCAGGCGGAGGATCTCAGCTTTATTTGCCCCTAGATAAAGTGAGCTGGCATAGTCCAGTCTCGATAAGGTGGTGGCCTGGACAATAACCTGACGGACGGTGGGGTCGAAGAAGCCCAGCAGTGGTTTGAGCTTACGCAGGAGTCCGAAACAGGTCCCCGCTACCATTTTGGCTTGGGCCTGAAAGGTGAGAGCGGAGCCTACCCATACTCCCAGGTTTTTGAACGCCTGTTTAGGGACAGGCGGACAAGCCCAGAGTCGATGGCCACCACCGTTCTCTCCACAACTCAATGTCTCTTCCTACTAGCAGAATCTCGGATTTGCTCGCATTCAGTTGGAGGCAGTTGGTGGTCATCCACTCCACTATAGCTGTTAAATCGTCCCTGAACTTAAGCGCGTCCTGTGTGGAGTCGTCTGATAGTGTCACCACTAACTGGGTATCGTCTGCATACGATACCACAGTTAGTCCTCTGTTCCTGGCTACTGCCGCTAGGGGCTGAATGTATATGTTAAACAAATTAGGGCTCAACGCTGAGCCCTGTGGAACCCCTTGTTGGATTACGTGTGCCTGGGAGCAAAAGGGAGGGACCGACACTTGAAAGGTTCTCTCAGATAGAAAAGAGGCGAACCAGCCTAGGGCCGGGCCCTCAATGCCAACCTCCTCCAGGCGCTGCCGCAAAATCCGGTGGGACACTGTGTCGAACGCAGCGCTCAGATCTAATAATATCATAGCTGACGTGCGCCCGGCATCCAGTGCACCCCTCAGATGTTCAGTTACAGCTAGGAGGGCAGTCTCCATGCTATGCCCTGGGCGAAAGCCATTCTGAGAAGGGTCAAGCAGATTGTTGTTCTCTATGAATCTCGTGAGTATGGAATTGATATATGCTTCGGTGATCTTAGATACGCACGGCAAGAGCGAGATGGGACGGAAGCTCTCTGGTTTAGAATCATCCAGTGTGGGTTTCTTTAGTAAGGGAACCACTTTAGCCCGTTTCCAGGCCCTAGGGACAACCGCCGTGGCCAGAGACATATTAATCAGCTTACAAAAAGGTGAGAGAAGCTGAGACTTAAGGAGTTGCTCCGGTTTAAGCGGGTCGACAGGAGATTCAGATTTAATTTTCTTGCAGATGGTGTGCATCTCCTCTTGAGAGAGTGGGGGAAAGACAGAAAGTGTGGGTGTAACATGGGGCCTACGTGCAGGGCCTGTACTGATCGCGGTGTGAGAGAAGGTCCTATAGATGTGCTTGACCTTCTTAATGAAGAAGGCAGCAAGGTCTTCACATTGCTGGTTGGAAGAGAGAGGGGGAGCTTTAGGTTGCCCCGCGGATTTGAGATCTTCAAGTATAGTGAAGATGCATTTCGCAGGGTTACTGCTATTTCTAATCTCATCCGCAAAGTAGGCTGCCCTTACCTTCTGGATGGCCCTGTGATAGTTTTTGATAGCTGCCCGATATTGCCCCTTCAGAACTGGGTCGTAGTCCCGTCTCCAAGCCCGTTCCATGCTTTTACAGGCTTTACGGGCCGTGGCCAGATTGCTATTATACCAAGGGCTGGATTGGCTATTGCGGCTCTGTGACCACCTTACAGTAATAAGAGTATCGAGGGAATGCAAAATCCAGTCCAATAGGGCACTATCGGCCGCATCTGGGTCATCCGGCATGCTAGGTGCTTGCGTGAGGAGGAGGGCATGGAACTGTTGGATGTCAAGTTTGTGCCACGGGCGTTTTATGACCGATTTCCAGGCAACGCCCTGGGGGGGCCCTACTCTCTGAAGTGTCATGGGTACTAGGTAATGGTCCGACCAGCTCATCGGAATGGGTGGGTTGACCGTGAGGGTGGATAGATTGGAAAAAACAGGATCTAGCAGGTGTCTAGCAGAGTGGGTGCAGCCAAGGACACATTGTGTAAGCTGAAGGGCGGCAAGATCGGCTAGGAAATTGCCTATCTCACAATCGTTTTTGGCATCCAAATGCAGATTCAGGTCACCTATGATGCTGAAATTGGCCGGTCTAATAGCCAGTGTGCCTGCTGCACCAATCAGAGCATCCCTAAACTCTTTTGAGGGGCTGGGTGGTGATATACCAGGAGCCCAGACAGTGTAAAATTGGCAATAAAAGTGATCTTAAAGTGAGCGCACTCACAGCCCACCAAAGCCTCTTTAATGAGAGTGCAGGTGTAGCCAGATTTAAAGTTGATAGTTATACAACCACCCCTGGTCCCTCTGTTGAGAGTCGCAATGTTAAAACCCTGGGGCAAGGCCAGGGCAGGCTCAGCCTCTGTGTTGGCCGTGAGCCATGGCTCTGTAAGGAAGAGGATGTCTGGTGACTCATTTTGAAGTAGATCATATATTTCGGCAAAATGCTTTACTAAAGGGCAGCAATTTAAGCTAAGGAGTCTCACAGTGTGCGGAGAGGAGGGTGGGGGAGTGCGACGGCCCAGGATTTGAACCCACACCCTCTGCAGCAAAAAGGGCCCTCAAGGGGAACGCGCACTAGATGGTCGCATGGACTCACCCTCTTGCTGATAGAGAGTAGGTCGTCCCAGGAGAATACCTGCTGGGTGCCGGCCGATCCGGCAGCATGTCTGGCGTCGTTCATGTGCGGACGGGCGCAGACGGGCTTGCCTTCGGCGCGCCATCAGCGCGCCAACGGCGTGCCCGCTGCACACGTCCGCTGTGCGTCCGCGCCCCGGCAGGCATTAAGGGCCGGAGGGCACAACTGGCTCCTCCCGGTTGAGCTGCTGATTGGAGGAGGCGGACCAATCAGCGCTCAGCCTGGACCGATGGACGCGGAAGCAGGTCTGCCCAAGTCAAGTAAAATTCCCCAACACAGTACCCAGTAAGTGCTTAAAAAATTCTCACAACAGTGCTAAAAACAATGAGGCTGATTCAGGGCTATAATTAAAAAAAGGCGTCAGGACGAGCTCACAGTGGGAGGAGCAGCTTGGCAGCAAATGCGCGTACGTGCCCCGGCAGGCATTAAGGGTCGGGGGGCACAACTGGCTCCTCCAGGTTGAGCTGCTGATTGGAGGAGGCGGACCAATAAGCGCTCAGCCTGGACCGAGGGACGCGGAAGCAGGCCTGCCCAAGTCAAGTAAAATTCCCCAACACAGTACCCAGTAAGTGCTTAAAAAATTCTTACAACAGTGCTAAAAACAATGAGGCTGATTCAGGGCTATAATAAAAACGAGCGTCAGGACGAGCTGACAGTGCGAGGAGCAGCTTGGCAGCCACAGATTATGTGATCTGTGGGATGCTGGGGGTGAAATATTACACAGCAAACCCTTTCTTGGGGGATGTGGGATGATACCTGGGCGGCAGGTTGACATTGATTAACAGGAGTTCTCAATCAAAGCTGAACAGTGAAAATCTTATGTGAATAGTAATACGTTTGAGGAGCATAGATTATAGTTTAGCACATTTTGACATACAAGTGCCTCACCTGAACAGGAGCATAAGGTATTTAAACTTAAATAGATGAACTGCATAAATCTGTCCTCTGATTTATTCTTTGTACAGGCAGTATGGGTCACAATTATTATAAATTAATTACACAATAATGTAGCTGGTGCATAGTTTTGTCTAACTTGAGCAATTTATAGAGGGCATAAATTAAACCATTGGAGAGAATCTTTCCGGGTGAGGGGAATTCAACACTAATAAAATAGTTATACAGTTATATTAGTTCACATTTATAAGATTGAAGATAAAATTAAAATGGGAAGTATGTCAGTTCAGTGAGGGCTGGCTCACTGACAACATACTGGTTCAGAGGGAGAACGAGCTGCTAGGAAAAGAGGAAGGAAGAGCAGCAGTAGGATGTTTACGAGTAGTAAAGTCATACGGACACAGGAGTTGGAAAAGAGATTTAGTAGGTGATGTTAGAGCCAAGATAAGATGTGTTTTGTCAAAAAGATTGAGGGAATTGGAGGAGAGCTATGCATTAGCAAGACATTTAAGGCCATTGGTGATTTGTATGGTAATGCGGCCAAGCCAGTGTGTTGTAAACAGTCCTTTGTCTCTCAATAAAGCAAATGTTCTCTACTTAAAAGAGAATTATCTTTGGATGGGGTGCCAAAAAAGGGAGATCAACTGAGAGGCTCGCCTCTTTCCTGAATAGATCTGAAATATGCAGAAATGGACAGATTTTGTTTTTCATTACAATTGGGGGAATGTACCCGTACAAGGGTTGTGCTTCAGATAAAATGTGTTGCACTGTTTTTATCCTTCATTTTAGTCTGCAGAATAGGTTATTTTCTCTTTTTCCACCTCCTCTTCATTCTCTCCCCCAAGCTTAATACCATACTTGGATAGTGCTCCTCCTCTTACTGACACTACTTAGCCTCTCCTTCCAGGATGTCCAGTCCAGTGTCTAGGCGAAAGATGGAGGGAGTAAAAGCATTATCTTTAGGAATCATCCATGGCTGGGCCTGTTAGGGTCTTGTAGATCTCAGGGATAGAGCCAGTGCCCCTGCTTGTTTCACTCCCCTTACATCCTTCCTTGGCCAATATGCACCATTGCACCGCTCTAATTCAGTAACATAAATGCATTTCTTCCACAGAACCGCCAATTGCATCCCATCTCTTTGTTTTGCTTAACACCATCCCCAAAGCTGCGTTGCTGTGGTACCTCTCTTGGCTGGAAGTAGAGCCTGTATAAGTTGACTGACTAAATAATTCCATTCCCTGCTGCTCCTCTTAGATTATACTATGGATTGTTGTGTAATAGTTGGTAGCCTTCTACACAGCTCTTTGACGTACTACACATAGCACTCACTAGCTACTTATCAGTGCCTCCAGTGGTTGGGCTCCAACTGGTCAGAGTTGGACACCAGATAATATTCTCTTGTTGCTTAACTGTGCCTCCAGGAATTAGGCTTCTGTCACCCCGGATTAACTCTAAATAGTCTTATCTTGTTGTGTAATAATTGCTTCAGGGATTTGGGCATCTGACACTCCTGAGTGGACCCCAGATAAGTCTTCCTGATGGATCTGCATTTCCAAGTCTCTGGGCCTGTATCATTCCAGGGCAGAAAATGTAGGACGTCAGCTTTAGACCTCTATGGTCCACAATTATAGTGGCTTCTACTTCATTATAAAGACAACCCTAAAGATGGTAACCATGAGATATAATGACTGCATCTAGTCTGTCACTCTTTACAAAATTACATGCTTAGGTGCAGCGCCGCTACTCGACTTTTTTTAGAGCAACTACAATCCTTATACACCTCAACAACACCTCCCACACGCACCAAAGAACAACTAACAGACTTTTCAACCTTTTGGAGCAAAAGGGCACACAGAAAACAGATGCAAAGCAGAGTGATTCACAAACTCATCAGTGGTATGAAGTGCTATAACAAATTACAGTACAACACAATCAGTGAGACATGTCTGGCCTGCAGAGGTAAGCTGAGAAAGGTCACACTAAACTGGACTGAGTATATAAATGTGTCAGGCCTCTACATTTCTCACTGTCTACTGAGAATTGTCAGAGTCTGATAGATTTACACAATTACAATTGAGGCACCAAGCATCCCAATTATTGTCCAAAAAAGTGGCTAGTGGGGATTTTCACTTACTTGAGTTAATATCTAAACAAGCATTGGCAATGCATATAGATACTGGCTTTTTACTAGTGTTTTTTTGACTGCCAATTGCATGGGAATGCAGACCACATGATACATGTATACATGTAGCTGTAAATCTTGCAGTAGGGTTTCTATTAAAGAAAACCCACTCTAAGATGGCCACCAATGCTCAACCATGTGTTGTGATGCATGTGTATACATGGATTGTGACGCTTGGTGGCCATTTTTAAATGTACCATTCTAATGTGGCAATGATGGTTGGTAAATTAAAAAGTTAAGAAAACCAAATACACCCAAAAAAACTGAGCAGCCCAGTAGCACTTTGCAGTTGCCAGTCCCTCGTTAAAAAAAAAAAAAAAATATATATATATATATATATATATATTCACTGAAAAAACCATAGGTTTCAGGGGCGTTATAGTTAGTTGGACATTTCACTCGTACAAAACCATAGAAATTCCCCCGTTATAGTTAGTTCAGCTAACTATAACTCGCGCGCCCGCAATGCACTGCTGATGACGTCACATATTACATCACTCATGACATGGTCAGTGACATCACTCATGACATCACTGATGACATCTCAAATGACATCACTGATGACATCACTGATGACATCATCCTTGTGATAGAGTGGCAGACCTCCTCTCACCCTAATATAACATTTGATACACACACTCAAAAATACAAACTAACATTTTCAAAACAATGGACATACCAATACCAGTTACAACACACCTATTCAGTAATTCCAAGATCTACACACACATCCACTCATTCACCAACAGTCCCTATACAGTCACTCATACATGTACTCACTCATCATATGTACTCATACACCTATACATCCTGTTACACACCGCCACTCATCCATAGAGTTACTCACACACATAGTCACACATGCAAACAAAGTATCAAACATCCATTTACTTGCATATACAGTTATACACACACTACCACACTTACTTCTACAGAAACTTACACATACTTACTCTCTTAAACAATCACTTATAGAAACACCTACTTATTTGTACAGGAACACTTCCAATCTCTCACTCTCACATATACTCACTTATATACACCAATACTCACATATACTAGTTTAAAACATATGTAGTTACTCATAAAGACACTATTGAGACAGTCATTCACTCACTAACACACCCATACACAATCAATCATATCATTTGTAAAGCGCACTACTCACCCGTGAGGGTCTCAAGGCGCTGGGGTGGGGAATGCTGCTACTACTCGAAAAGCCAGGTCTTGAGGAGTTTTCTGAAGGTCAGCAGGTCTTGGGTCTGCCGTAGGTGGATGGGGAGGGTGTTCCAGGTCTTGGCGGCGAGGTGGGAGAACGATCTGCCACAGGAGGTCGCTCTTCAGAAGCGGGGGACAGTGGCGAGGGCGAGGTCGGCGGAGCGGAGCTGGCGGGTGGGGGTGTAGAAGCTGAGTCGTCTGTTGAGGTACGTTGGTCCGGTGTTGTGGAGTGCCTTGTGTGCGTGGGTGAGGAGTTTGAAGGATATCCTCTTGTTGACCAGGAGCCAGTGCAGGTCTCTCAGGTGGGGTGTGATGTGGCTGCGGCGAGGGATGTCGAGGATCAGGCGTGCAGAGGCGTTCTGGATGCGTTGGAGCCGTCTCAGGAGTTTGGCCGAGGCTCATGCGTAGAGGGCATTTCCGTAGTCCAACCTGCTGCTGACGAGGGCCTGGGTGACCGTTCTTCTCGTTTCAGTGGGGATCCACTTGTAGATCCTGCGGAGCATGCGGAGGGTGTTGAAGCAGGCGGAGGAGACGGCGTTGACCTGTTTAGTCATGGAGAGGGTGGAGTCGAGGATGACCCCTAGGTTGCGTGCGTGGTCGGTGGGTGTTGGGGTGGTTCCCAGTGCAGTCGGCCACCAGGTGTCGTCCCAGGCCGAAGGGGTGGATAGGAGGATGAGGACCTCCGTCTTGTCCGAGTTCAGCTTCAGTCGGCTGTTCCTCATCCATTCAGCGACGGCCTTCATTCCTTCGTGAAGGTTGGTTTTGGCGGTGTGGGGGTCCTTGGTGAGGGAGAGGATCAGCTGGGTGTCATCGGCGTAGGAGATGATGTTGAGGTCGTGCCGACGGGCGACGTGGGCGAGCGGTGCCATGTAGATGTTAAACAGATTTGGGCTGAGGGAAGAGCCCTGGGGTACGCCGCAGATGATCTCGGTGGCTTCGGAGCAGAAGGGGGGAAGGCGGACGCTCTGTGTTCTGCCGGAGAGGAAGGAGGTGGTCCAGTCCAGGGCCTTCTCTTGGATCCCGGCGTTGTGGAGGCGTGTTCGTAGTGTGTGGTGGCAGACCGTGTCGAAGGCGGCTGACAGGTCCAGGAGGATGAGGGTCGCCGTTTCTCCGTTGTCCAGCAGGGACTTGATGTCATCGGTGGCGGCGATGAGGGCAGTCTCGGTGCTGTGGTTGCTGCGGAACCCGGACTGGGAAGGGTCCAGGATGTTGTTCTCCTCGAGGTAGCGGGTCAGTTGTTTGTTGACGGTCTTCTCGATGACCTTTGCCGGGAACGGGAGCAGGGAGATGGGCCGGAAGTTCTTGAGGTCCTTGGGGTCCACCTTGGGTTTCTTGAGTAAGGCGTTGATCTCGGCGTGCTTCCAGCTCTCCGGGAAGGTTGCTGTCTCGAAGGAGGTGTTGATGACTTTCCGGAGATGGGGTGCGATGGCTGTGCTGGCTTTGTTGAAGATGTGGTGTGGGCATGGGTCTGATAGAGATCCGGAGTGGATGGTGTTCATGATCTTGATGGTGTCGTCGTCGTGGATGTTGGTCCAGGAGAGCAGGCGGTTGGTGCGGATGGTGGTCGTGGGGGCGGAGGTCTCAGTGGTTGTCGGGGCGGTCGTGGCGTTGAAGCTGTCGTGGATGTCTGCGATCTTGCGGTGGAAGAAGGTGGCCAGCGAGTCGCACAGGTCTTGCGAGGGTGGGACGTCGTTGGTGTTGGAGCTGGGGTTGGAGAGTTCCTTCACGATGTTGAAGAGCTCTTTGCTGTTGTGCGCGTTGTTGTCTAGGCGGTCTTTGAAGGAGGCCCTTTTGGCGGATCTGATGAGGTGATGGTGTCTGCGGGTGGCGTTCTTGTGGGCTGCGTGGCTGTCCGGTGTTCGTTCACGGAGCCAGATGTCTCCAGCTTTCGGCAGATTTGCTTGGAGGCCCGGAGGTCTTCAGTGAACCAGCTGGCTTTCTTGTTGGTGTGACTGTTGGAGGGTTTCTTGATCGGGGCGAGGGTGTTGGCGCAGTCGTTGATCCACTGTCTGAGGTTGCGGGCGGCGGTGTCGGGTCGGTGGGGTCAGCGGGTGGGCTCTGGGCGAGGGTGGTGGTTAGCTGGTTTTCGGTGACTTTGCTCCAGCAGCGGCGGGGCATCTGTTGGGTGCGGTGGTGCGTGGTGGGTTTCTTGAAGGTGAAGTGGATGCAGCGATGGTCGGTCCAGTGGAGTTCGGTGGTGTGGTTGAAGGAGACGTGGGGGCTTGCGGAGAAGATGGGGTCAAGCGTGTGACCGGCGGAGTGGGTGGGTGTTGTGACGAGTTGTCTGAGTCCGAGGTTGGCTAGGTTGTCGATCAGGGTGGTGGAGTTGGTGTCGTTGTTGTTCTCGAGGTGGAAGTTCAGGTCCCGAGGAGGATGTAGTCCGTGGAGGCGAGGGCGTGTGTGCTGACAAAGTCGGCGATGGAGTCGCTGAACTGTGGTCGGGGTCTGGGGGTCTGTAGACGAGGGTTCCTCTGAGGGTGGTGTTGGGATCGGTGTGGATCTGGAAGTGCAGGTGTTCGGTGGTGCTGAGGGTGTCGTCGGTGTTGGTCGAGACTCTGAGAGTGTTCCTGTGGACGATGGCGATTCCTCCTCCTGCTCCGTTGGTGCGGTCCCTGCGGGTGATCTTGTAGCCTTCCGGGACGGCTATGGCTATGTCGGGTGCCGAGGCGGGGTTCAGCCAGGTCTCCGTCAGGAAGGCGACGTCTGGGGAGGGTGAGTCGTGCACACATGCTGTCTTCAACACATACAAACAGTGAGTCACTCATTCATGCATCTATGCACTAAGTAATACCCCCCACCGAACCATACAGACACTCAGACACTTATACTGATACTCAAAAAACCAACTAATAACCCATATAGACACTCATGTAGCTACTCACCAACCCATGCAGCCACTAAACACAAAGTGAGAGACTGATACAGATATTTTCACATTACTCACTAACCCATGTATTCACTAAGATACACTTAGTCAGTTATACAATCAATTTTACAAAAAAAATCATCCATTTAGACACTTATATACCCATTTATTCTTCCATCGACCTTGAGATATACATATATAAAACATATTTAATTTTCAGAAAAACACACATTCACTGGATGATGTCATCAGTGATGTCATTTGAGATGTCATCAGTGATGTCATGAGTGATGTCACTGACCATGTCATGAGTGATGTAATATGTGACGTCATCAGCAGTGCATTGCGGGCGCGCGAGTTATAGTTCGCTGAACTAACTATAACGGGGAATTTCTATGGTTTTGTACGAGTGAAATGTCCAACTAACTATAACGCCCTGAAACCTATGGTTTTTTCAGTGAATTTCTAAGGTTTTTTAAATGCTAATTTCTAACTATAACGTGCCTGAAACCTATGGTTTTTCAGTGAATTTCTAAGGTTTTTTAAATGCTAATTTCTAACTATAACGTGCCTGAAACCTATGGTTTTTTCAGTGAATATATATATATTTATTATACTATGTATACATGTGAAAATGTCTCGGTCCCCTGTTTGCCTCGGTGGCACGGAAAAAATGGGTGGAACTGACGTCAGCACGCCGACGAGGTCCTCTTATGGCTCCGATGACGTCATATGGTGTCGCGAGTGGAGCCGTGCTCGTTGACGTGGGAGAGCTAGGAAAGAATTTCCGTGGAATGCTGGTGCAGGGGATATTCACCTAAGTGTTCAGGCTAGTTCTTTGGGAGCAACTGTTTATGTTGCCACTCCAGAAACCGAAACCAGTGATCCGAGGGCAGAGGCCCTGCAGATGGCACACGAGGTGGGGTGCCCAGTCGTGTGCACCGGCGGGGCAGCGAAGTGACAAGCACCACAATCCACAAAAAAGGTAACGAGGGCACTGAATAACACAGGATCTTCTCTTTGTATCTGGCAGGAACAACGAAGTTAAAATGCCCTAGTACCAAAATGTAGAATTAGTGCTACAACGGTTTTCAAGAGGACCTGCGATGCCGCTTCTGCCTCCCGTACCCTGGAGGCGGCACATGGGTCACGCGGTACGGTCATACTGCGGTGGTACGCACACTCGTTGACCTCTCATGGCACTGCTCCACACTTCAGGGAGGACGCTTTCCATTAGCTATGTTTTCTGATGACATGTCGCGCTGGCCCCATCCAACAACAGAACTCTTTTAGATCCAAACAGACTCTTCCACTCTCTCACCGGAAGTGAAACCAGGCCACGCGGACACTTTCACAATACAACAGCCGGGAATGCACTTTTCGGTAAAAAAACCACATTCCTTCCTCCTAATTAATCAAATAAACGTCTCACTGAAGAACAGGGGCCAGCTTCGATCGGTAAACAGCCGTTACAACGACTTTTTACTTTGCGATACCATTACAACGCATGCATTACCACGCATGCGTTGTACATCATGAAGTCATTACTACGCATTTTTTTAGAACGCATGGTCATTTACCACGCATGCCTTTACAACGAATTTTGATGTAAAGGTATGTATGGTAAATGACCATGAGTTCTAAAAAACATGTAGACGATCCATGTCGTTGTAAGGAAACAGAGGCTGCTCCGTTTCCTCACAGCGACGTGCACCGCCCTCAGAGATGACGTGAAGCAGGAACCACGAGGAGAGAGGAACCATGAGGAGTGAGAGGTAAGGGGATTGGGCATGGGGTGGGGGTTTCTTTCCTAGGGTTTAGGGTAGTGCAGTGGTGTTTGGGTGGTGTAGGGGGTCGTGCTGGGGGTAGTGTTTTAGGGTTTAGGGTAGTGCAGTGGTGTTTGGGTAGTGTAGGGGGTCGTGCTGGGGGTAGTGTTTTAGGGTTTTGGGTAGTGCAGTATTGTAGGGGGTCGTGCTGGGGGTAGTGTTTTAGGGGTTAGGGTAGTGCAGTGCTGTATGGGTAGTGTAGGGGTCGTGCTGGGGTAGTGTTTTAGGGTTTAGGGTAGTGCAGTGGTGTTTGAGTAGTGTAGGGGGTCATGCTGGTGGTAGTGTTTTAGGGTTTAGGGTAGTGCAGTGGTGTTTGTGTAGTGTAGGGGGTCATGCTGGGGGTAGTGTTTTATGGTTTAGGGTAGTGCAGTGGTGTTTGGGTACTGTAGGGGTCGTGCTGGGGGTAGATTTAGGGTTTAGGGTAGTGCAGTGGTGTTTGTGTAGTGAAGGGGGTCATGCTGTGGGTAGTGTTTTAGGGTTTAGGGTAGTGCAGTGGTGTTTGTGTAGTGTAGGGGGTCATGCTGGGAGTAGTGTTTTAGGGTTTATGTTAGTGCAGTGGTGTTTGGGTAGTGTAGGGGGTAGTGCTTGGGTAGTGTTTTAGGGTTTAGGGCAGTGCAGTGGTGTTTGTGTAGTGAAGGGGTCATGCTGTGGGTAGTGTTTTAGGGTTTAGGGTAGTGCAGTCGTGTTTGTGTAGTGTAGGGAGTCGTGTTTTAGGGTATAGGGTAGTGCAGTGGTGTTTGGGTAGTGTAGGGGGTCATGCTGGGGTTAGTGTTTTAGGGTTTAGGGTTGTGCAGTGGTGTTTGGGTAGTGTAGGGAGTCGTGCTGGTGGTAGTGTTTTAGGGTTTAGGGTAGTGCAGTTATGTTTGGGTAGTGTAGGGTGTCGTGCTGGGGGTAGTGTTTTAGGGTTTAGGGTAGTGCAGTGGTGTTTGGGTAGTGGAGGGGGTAGTGTCTTAGGGTTTAGGGTAGTGCGCCCAACCAGCCACAATATCCGTGGACAAAGGGGATCCTGACTCTTTGGAACGCTCGTCAATTGAATAATTTGGGTCAAGGGCCCTACCACATCCAAGACCTATCAATTCCTTTCTTGGGATCCCTCATATACTTGGAGAAAAAGGTACATAGTTTCTCATCAATTTCAGGTGTGTGTGCCACCTTCCCCTTCAGTGAGGGCCTGGGGCATTCTCCCTCATCCTATTCCTGACCTCTCTTTCAAGGGGTTGATGGATTTTCCCCACCACATACTCTGCCACTTTGGCGTCAGGTGTCCACTCTGCCGACCTAGGATGGTAAATTTGGGTAGGCTCGAACATGTCCGAGTGGACCCCGTCCCCAACCGGGGACTGAGAGGAGTGGGACTCTGGACGCCAGGGACGCCCGAGTCCTTATCCTCATCGGAGGAGAAATCGTCCTCCGATACACCCTCTCCCTCTAAGGGAAACCCGCCGTCGGGGTCTACAATAGTGGTGACAGTGTCGCAATTTTCTCCGGGCCTCTCCTCCTCCCGGCAGGGTGCATGTTTCAGCGTTCGTGCACTCTTGAGGAAGGTCTCCGTAAGTTTATCAAATCCTTCCAAGTGCCCCGCATTATGCTTAACAGCCCTTTTATTCCCCATCCTGGAGCTACTTGGACCCGCCACCACCAGATCTGGGTCACTGAACACCCCAGGGATGCTTTTCGCCAGCTTATCAACCTGATCCCTAAGAGGAGCCAGCGCCCTAGAAATAGCCAGAGAGAGGGCTTGGTCCACTGCTGGAGGGAGAAGTTGGGGGGCTATTCCTCCTCCACTTCCTGGTAGGAGGAGTAAAAATGGTCTTCTGGAGAAGACATGATAGCAGAGGGTGTGAGCACAGAACAAATGCCCTTAAAATCCTTAAGACAGCCCCCTCGCCGGTGCTCCAACAGCTGGGCTTTCCCCGAAGCTGTTATAAGAATAGACTGAGGCGCAATACCAATTACCACCACCAGGTGGTGCTGGTCACTAACGTGGCCGTGTGGGGAAATCACGCGTATCGGTGTCAAAATTAGGCGAGGGTTGGTCGGGAATCAAGCGGACACTAAAGGAGTGACCGGATTCCCAAACACGCGTAAAGACCAGCGGGAGCGCTCGACGAGCTGCCTCGCTCGGACCAGACGCGCCTGACAGGATCTCACCGCGCGCAGAGCACACAGCGGGAGAAACTGCGAGGGGGAGAACACGCTCGGGCAAGAGCCTGCTGCGCAGGGAATATGAAACAATACCAAGGCAATAATGCTAATAACGTGCACAAGAAACCGCTATACAAACAGCAACAACGTCAGATTAAGCCAAGAATGTAAGGAATGCACTTAACTGATGAGCAGTGAAGAAAGAGGAAGCGGAAGGGACGTCACGATATTATATACGATGGACTGTGATATGATTGGACTATAGTTGCCTTGGAGACTACCCCCTAATGGTTCATGGGTTGTGTAGTCTTTTGTTTAATGATTGTTGTGTTACGTTTTCTTTGAACTGCTATGCAAATAAAGTGAGGAAAGATATGCATAATCCTCGCCTCCGTCCTGCCATAGAATTCATTAAACTTTATTTGATCTGATTTAGAAACATAGATCATAAAAGTGTACATAAAAACAGTAAATCCTCTTTCCTAATACAATACAGTGAGAATTAATTAAAACCAGTAGGTAAAAACGGGTGTTACAAAGCCCGGTTCAGAGTAACTTCAGATTAACAGAATCGTAAAGTTCAATGTTTCGCAAGATCAATCTCATGTACTTTGTGCAAAATACGCAATAAGGGGTCCAAGTAAGATGTAACGCTCCAATACCTGACCAGTTTGCACTATATAAAACTGCAGAAAAACTAAAAATAAAAAGTGTTTTGCACACTTCTGTCATTGGGCTATATGTGGGCTACATCTGGGTGATATTTGTGCTACATTTGGGCTCTTTTTTCTCTGGTGGCCATCTTGGGAGACTTATTTGTTATGAAGTTTCCTAATTTCGTCATTTACTGCAGTCTCCTCAGTAGGAAATGCTTTCAGTTTTTACTTTGATTCCATCAAGAAGGCATTCAGATGTGTCACACATTTGCCATAAATTCAGAATGTTAGCACTCTAGTTGTTCATTAGATCACTGTAGTAAAGCTACTGCTCACCAGGGAGTTAACTGGAAGTCTACTGCTGGTATTGAAAGTGATTGTTTCAGTCTGCATGTCAGAATTTTCTAATGAAATAGAAGAGGATTTGAGATCTCACTTAAAACATGCCCTAAATTTTCTTTCTGCAGCACTAACCATAATTTCTATGGCAAAATGAACCCCCTCATTTTGTTCCTTTTTAAATTAAATGTTTTAAGTGTTACCAGTTTATTCCAATCAAGATGGCTTCAGGTGTGCCATACTTTTGTCATAAGTAAGACTGTTAGCTCTCTAATTGTTCTTTAGAACACTCTGGGAAGCTGCAGTAGAACACAAAGGCATCAACTGACAGGCTGCTCCTGTTGAAATATAACAGGAAGATATTTGAGATCTCACTTAAAACATGTCCTAATTTTTCTTTCTACAGCACTAACCATAATTTCTATGACAAAATGAACCCCCTCATTTTGTTCCTTTTTAAATTAAATGTTTTAAGAGTTACCAGTTTATTCCAATCAAGATGGCTTCAGGTGTGCCATAATTTTGTCATAAGTAAGACTGTTAGCGCTCTAGTTGTTCTTTAGAACACTCTGGGAAGCTGCAGTAGAACACAAAGGCATCAACTGACAGGCTGCTCCTGTTGAAATATAACAGGAAGATATTTGAGATCACACTTGAAACATGTCCTAATTTTTCTTTCTACAGCACTAACCATAATTTCTATGACAAAATGAACCCCATCATTTTGTTCCTTTTTAAATTAAATGTTTTAAGTGTTACCAGTTTATTCCAATCAAGATGGCTTCAGGTGTGCCATACTTTTGTCATAAGTAAGGCTGTTAGCACTCTAGTTGTTCTTTAGAACACTCTGGGAAGCTGCAGTAGAACACAAAGGAATCAACTGACAGTCTCTGCCCTTGTTGGATGTACATGTTTTACTGAGAATGTCAGACTTCATTCTCACATGACTGATAATGTGAATTTACAGAAAATATGCTCTCATTAGCTTCTGGAGCACCTTCCAAAACTGTATGGGACAAGCATGTGAAAATAGTTTTCTCTCAAACATGATTCATGATATCCCAGCAGAAGGTTTTTCACAGGGTAAAATCACCTTAGAACACACCACAATTCCTGAAATTAGTATGGTACCATCAAAAAATGAATTCTAATGTAACTAAAGTCTGTTATCACCCTTTATAGTTCTCCTTTTGGTAACCCTCAAAATCTTCGATTCACTACAATGCATTTCAATGGGGTACTATCATTTATATTGGTCCCAAGATGGCTGTCAGCAATTCCAGGATGAAGTGCTGACAGCCAATCAGATCTCACGATGACATGTGTGGTTAGGCTCCGCCCAGATATATATGTTTTCTTTTTCAAATTTCTCAGGAACTACTGAACGGATTTACACCATTTAACCAAAAGGCACGACTCTGAACCGAGGGCTACCTTTTTGCCAAATTTGGTGTAATTCCGTTCAGCAGTTCGGGCTGTAGCTGCGACTAAAGGTTCCTATGGAAAATTGCATGGGGAAAACACGTTTTGGGACCCCCCTTTTTTCTCATCCCCCACTTGACAAATCACCCCGAGACTTTCAGGATAGGAGCGGACCGGAGCGCCCACGAGTTTTGAAAATTTCGCGAAGATTCATCAACCGGCGCCAAAGTTATTGGAAATAGAATGTTGTGAATTTCCTATGGAAAATAGGTCCTAGCTATAACTACCTACTGGCGACCGCCAGTAGGTAATATATATATATATATATATATATATATATATATATATATATATATATATATATATATATATATATATATATAGGTAAAAAACAAATTATGTATAAGGTACCTACTAGCAGTTGCCTGTAGGAAGTTATAGTTAGGACTAAAGTTTCCATAGGAAAATCATTTTTTGTTTTGCCATTAACATTGGCGTCGCTTGACAAATCTACACAAACTTTTCAACATGTTATGTCTATGGGGATTTTTCATTTTTTGAACAGCCCAAATTGCTAAACGGAATTACACCGAATTTGCCAAAAATCTAGCTGTTAGTCCAGAAAGCGTGCTCTTTGTGATTTGGTGCAAATCCCTTCAGTAGTTTTCAAGATATTTAAGGTTAAAAAATTTAGGGGCCAATTTCGAGTCTGGTGGTCTTTGACCATCAGACTCGCGGTTGCGCATCGCTGGCGGTCCTGCGGCCACACTATTCCCATGCGATCATTCAGGACAGCCACCACTCCAACGGCTGTGCCAGGGAACCGCTGTTCACTGGCAGTGGCACACCAGACAGGGCTATCCAATATGCAAGGCGGGACCGCCACGGTCCGCCAAGCATATTATGAGTTTACCCACCACCAGCCTTTTCATGGCAGTGAGCCCATCATGAAAAGGCTGGCAGTGGGGAAACAAAGGGGGCCCTACAGGGCCCCCATGCCCTCACCAACATGGGGATGCATTCAGGGGGCACAACATGTGGCCCCCCTGTTTACTTGCCTCCAAGTTCCAGAATGGCATGGACTTCACAGTCCATGCCGTTCTGGAGCATCTTTTGCATTCCCATTGCGGTGCCCATTTTCAGAGCACCGCTGTGGGAACGGCGAAAGAAAAGTCAAAGGTTACAGGGACATTATAGTTAGGAAATGGAATAAAAAAACCTTAGAAATTCACTAAAAAAAAAGGTTACAGGGATGTTATAGTTAGGCTCAGGTTTCCCTCATTCAAAACTAGTGAAATTCAGCAGTTCTAGTTAGCTGTGCTAACTATAGCCCACACCCCGCAATGCACTGCTTATGACCTGATATATTACATCACTCATGACAAGGTCAGCGACATCACTGATGATATCACTGATGACATCTCAAATTACATCACTGATGACATCATCCACAAAATCTCTAATGCACCCACTCACACCCCATAGAACCTTTCATACACCCACTCCCACATAGCCATTCACAAACCCATTCACATACCCCTACTAGTACTAACACACCGACTCACTGATCGATAGATCTACACACATCCACTAGCTCACCCATACAGCCACTCATACACCCACTCACTCAGTAATACAGCCACTGACATATCCACTCATACACCCATACAGTCACTCACACACTGAGTCAGTAACCCATAGAGCTACTCATACACCTACTCACTCACACAGATAATCACACAGCTACATACTCACCCAAAATGTTACACACATATCCACTTACTTACTCATACAGATACTAACATGTACTCACTCACATATACAGTCACTGACACAAGCACACACTGACCCATACAGCCCCTCTCACATTTACTCACTCAACCATATAGTCACTCATATACCCCGTCACTCACCTAAACTGCCTTTCACATACCCAGTTACTCACCTATATACCACTGACATATCCACTAACCCACACATCCATACGCACACTCACTCAAGCAAACAGCCTCTCATATACACTCATTCACCCATACAGCCACTGACTCACCCACTCACTCATCCATACAGGCAGTCACAGACACCCTCACCCACCCACACAGACACTCATTAACCCATACAGGTACTCAAACAACCAATCAATCACCCATACAGCCACTCACGTACCCACACACACACACACACACACCCATACAACCACTTAGACTTGAACTGACAGACTGATACAAACATTCACACAACCAATCGCTCATCCATACATTCACTGAGACACCTAAACACTCACTTATATAGTCAGTCACGCACCCACTGAATCATCCATACAGGCACTCATACACCCACTGATTCATCAATACACCTTGGTATATATATTTAACACTCATAAACTTTTTTAAAACACTAAGTGCAAGAAATGCGCATGCGCGGGTGCGCGCGCATGCGCAGTTTTCTCAAAGAATTACCCAGACGGCGAGGAGGAGGGCAGCCCGGGGACACCGCATGCCAGGTAAGTGGTTTTAATTTACTAGAAGTAATGTAGATTTACTTGTTTATATAGGGGGGTGGAGGCGGGGGCTGGCCAGCTCCGCTCTGCTGCGGAGATTTGCCTTCTCCGCGGAACACGGAGGAGGCAAATCTCCGCACACTCCGCGGGTGGAGCGGAGGTCTCCGCCCGGGGTTAAAACACAGTCACTGCTATGGAGTGCTTAATACAAAAGAAAAATGTCTCCTCAAGTCAGCAATGGAAGGATTCACACATCCAAACAGATCGCTGTAAGACCAAAATACTCCTGGGAGGGACAAACACAAGCATAGGTAAGAAAATCACTTAAACATGAGCAGGGAAGTAAGAGAGGTAATAATAGCACTGAGCCAACTCTTCTGGCAGTACTAGATAACATCAGGTGTGTGGTCGACCAGGGTAGAGCCGCCGCCTTGATCCTGTTAGACTTGTCGGCGGCCTTCGACACCATCCCACACAACCGCCTGCTGAAAACCCTGCATGAGAAAGGTGTTCATTCCAAAGCTCTTCAGTGGCTCGCCTCCTTTTTAAACAATCGAACACAGACCATACAGTTGGGCGCCTTCTCTTCAACCTTAGTACCAATCAAATACGGCGTACCACAGGGAGCCTCCCTGAGCCCCACCCTTTTTAATGTTTACGTGTCCTCATTAGCTAAAATCAGCGAAAAATGGGGCACCAGTATCTGCTCTTATGCAGATGACACCAACTGATGTTTGCTCTTGACGGACACGATGACACAAGGATCAGACTCACTAGCTGTCTTTCTGAAATGGCTGCTTGGATGTCCGATCACTGTCTGAACTTAAATGCAGACAAGTCGGAAATTCTTCTTTTTGGTGGAGCACACTCAATTTGGAAGCTACTTGGTGGCCCTCCTCACTGGGCAATGCCCCTGCCCCCAAACAAGTTGCAAAAAACTTGGGCATTCTTGTAGACAGTGCACTCACCATGCAGGATCAGGTACATGCACTCTGTGGGAAGAGCTTTGCAACACTCAAGTTGTTGAAAAGACTCTTCCAATGGATCCCCATAGAGTGCAGGAGAACCCTTGTCCAAGCCCTACTCATAAGTAGGATGGATTATGGGAATGCTCTTTTTGTTGGCATGGCTGACTATCTTTTCTCTCGACTACAGCTGGTTCAGAATGCGGCTGCTAAATTGGTATGCAACAAGAATAAGTATAGCTCAGCTTCTGAGTGTATGAGGACAAACCACTGGCTCCCAGTCAGACAAAGGGCTAAATTTAAGTTGCTGAGCCACACATATAAGGTCTTACATCATCTTGGACCAAAAATCCTACAGGACAGAGTTAAATTCTATGCACCCACTCGAAACCTGAGGTCACGCCACAAGGCGCGGGCAGTAACCAAACGTATTAGGAAGTCCAGAGTGGGGGCTTGTTCCTGCTCCCATCTTGCTGCCACGCTCTGGAAAGAACTTCCTCTTGAACTTCAACTCATGGACAACTATATGGTGTTTAGAAAAAAACTAAAAACACATCTTTTCCCCAAGGAATAATAATTCATAGCACAGTCTCTTCCCAAGAACTGACTCATTAACTGGGTACTTTCCCTTGGAACCCTCCCGTGTAGGATGTGCTCTCCTTAGTGCCTTGATATCCTTGCGAATGAATGTTGCGCTTTATAAATAAAATAAATAAAGCTTTTAAATCAGGACAAAGAGGCTGACCCATAGCTGACTCCAAGTATATGATATGTATTGGAAACAACATGTTTTGCCAACAGACAGCTACATCTGTCTGTAGATGCTATCTAAAAAAAGATGTCCAACTATCTGAGAATCAAACTGCAAAAAAAAACAAAGGCTACATTAAAAAAAAAGTACTTAACTGAAGGACAGAAGAGGTGCAGACATCCATTTTAACTCTTGCTTCAGATAGATTTTTTGACAAGACTTCGTTTCACGAATTCTTAAAAAAACACAGACATATATAGAGAGAATCGGCTTTAGGTTAGCCTTCGACCGCCATTGCTTTTATGCATTTTTCAACATTCGGCATTGCTAGTTTGGCCTATCAGATAAGCCTATGGCCTTTTATAAATGTATACATTTTGCTACTGAATTTACATCAATTATTTTGTAATGGGGCATAAAGTTAACCCTTTCTGTTACAGAAGCTGTTAAAGTACTTGAGCACCCAAGTGTGTTGTTCCCACCCTCCTCCTTTCCAGTGGTACTTGCTACTGTTGCTCCTGCCCTTCCCTCTTTTCTTTGTTGGTCTTGTTGCCCTATAGCCTCTTTTCCATAGCACATCCTGCTTTTTGTCCCAACCCTTTCACGTCGTTAGTCCAGGTAGATTTGGGTGTCTGTCAAGGACTGGACACTAAGAGTGTCTGTTTAGTTTTCTTCTTGGTTGCCGAAGGAAAGGTCAACTCCTCCAGGTAGCCGTAGTACCACTGTGTACAGAGAAGTTTACATGGAAGGTGTCAAGTGTGTCTGTCAAGAGCTGGATGCTTGTCCTTCTTCTGGATTGAGGAAAACTAAGATAAGGACAATTCTCCCCGGTAGGCACTTTGCTTCCCAATGAAAATGTGAAGGTATCAAAGGTAGATCTGGTGAGGGCTACATTGTTCAGGAGGAAAAGCCTGTAGCACAAGAACCTCTTGGGTGACACAAAGTGAAGCTGAAGAATCCAGCACAACAATAAGGGAGCAACTGCAGTACCAGGAAACTGGTGTGAGCTCAGGCGAAGCGACAATCTACAATACAAGGACATCTTCATTTGCCTCACTTATATACTTAAAAAAAAGAAAATGACAAACAAGAAGCAGGAACTCAAACCACAATGATGGAATAGAAAGACCAATGGGAAATGAAGGTGAGCCTCCATCTTGGATTTGTATTCAAACATATTGGTAAAATCTGAACTGGAATGACACTATTCTAGAATCCTCTGGCAATAAAGGCCTTCAGGGCTTCTTTATGTGGCTTTCTATACACTGCATGAACCATACCCATTCTATTGACCCTCCTTCAGAGCCAAGGAGAGGCAAGATGCCATTCTACCACAATTCCCAACCACCACTGAGCTGCCAAACACCAGCCCACATGCACAAGCCAAGCACCACAGTAGCCCGAAACTGAAGCACAGGGAACCAGGATGTTGCTGCATGTGTAAAGTGTCAGTGCCTGCCACCCAGAGGAGTCCGGCAGAGCAGGAAATCTTGATAAGCTACTCTAACAGCCCTGAAGCTACTGGAGGCACACTCGTAACAGTGCCCCTAAGAGAAAATAACAGCAAGAGGTGAAGAAAAAAATAAGTGAACCAATGTGTGGAGACATATCTTCTTGTGCCTGTTTCCTTATATGTGATCAGAACGAAAACTGACATTACAGGAAAAGACTCAGATAAGATTGGGGATTTCACATAATGTTTTATGCGTAACTGTCGTGATCTGTATTTCATACAGTGCTCTGCATGATCTCTACTTTGTGCAGTGCTCTGTATGATGTCAGACTATGGAGGGTTCTAAGTACTTATGTGGAATAGTGGAGAGGTGTGGTGCAGCGGCCAGGGCAGCTGACTTCGGAGCACAGGGCTCACGGTTCGATCCCCGGCTCCGACGGCAGCTCAGCACCATGTGACTCTGGGCAATAGCTCACTTAATTTCCATGACGGCCCCCAGCGCCTTGAGACCCGTAAGGGTGAGTAGTTCGCGCTTTACAAATACGGATTTAGATTTACAAATACGGATTTAGAATGTATGTGTTCAAGCTCAGTGACTGTTATTTCCTGGTGCTTCTACACTGTAGCTGAATAAACCCGGGGCTCTTTGGAAACCTTCTGCATTGTGTGGTGATTTCCCACTTCCACAATTTGGAGACTAGGATGGGATTCGGACAAACCCATGCGCATACACTGGAAGATTGTAGCAGGTTTGATGAAGTTTGACCGTATTGTTAGTTATTGTTAACACACGACCCTCAACACGGTCACACTTTGATATCAAGAAAAGAGCTGAGCCGATCCTGTGCTCATATGTGTGTTTGAAGTATGAATGCATTTTGATACCTAGAAAAAGACATTGTCCAAACCTTAATTTTCGTTGCCGCTCAGCGCGCGAAAAGCCCTTGTGCTTATCTCCGGCTCGTGCCACCAGAACCTGCACATCATTCACATGCATTCTCCTCAGCAGCACGCTCTGAACTTTCATTTTGGCATTCGTTTTTTAGGTCTCGCCTACGCAGCGCGCATGCTCTGCTTGGAAAAAGACCTTTTGGAATCGATTCACTTTTCGCAGTAAAAACGTTTCAATGGCAATGCGTGCAAGTTTGGCGATTCCCTTGCGGGAGCGAGCTTTGGCGCCATGTGTTAGCAATCATAGCTCCTGGCGCTGCTCGCTCCCGCAAGGGAAACGCTTTCACTTTTGCCAACTTTTTTATTTTTTTCATTTTTGGCGCGAGGCGCGCGCGCTTGTTTGACTGTTTCTGGATGTTTGCGTCTGTGCATTTTTCTGCCCGTGTGTGTTTGTGCGCGCTTGCCTATGTTCCTGCTCGTCACTGTATGTTTGTGTTTCTTTGTGTGCGTGTATGTGTGTGCCAGGCTGCAGGACTACTTTAGAGTGTGTGTACCCGTGGCGTGTCCGTTTACCTATGAGCGCGCGTGTGCCTTGGTTGGCGTGTTTGTGGGTGCGTGCGCCCAGTTTTCTATCTGTCCGTCTGACGTGGTCACGTATTGCTTTTGGACACATGCCGCAGAGATGAGTTATCACTGGACAGCGCCGAAAGAGGCAGCCATTTGTGAGCGGTAATCTGTCATCTGCAGCCCTCTCTGGCCGCCGGTGGACTCTGGTGCGCCCAGAAGCCACCCTGCAGCCGCACACAACGGATAAGCATCAGATAAGGATCTGTCTGGCCTCGAACACCTTCAGCAGCGGCAGCCTGCCCCTCACATGCCGGCCTCCCAGCCAGCCTGTCTCCGAGCGCCAGCACCAAAGACCCCCCTTTTGCTGCCCTAAATGATTGTTCCTTAGAATTTTTATGGGTGCCCCTTGCAGTTTGTAGTTACATATTTACAACTGCAGCTCGCCTGAAGAACAGAGTGTGTGTTGGGTGACTGGCAAGCGAGCATCAAATCCAACAGGACTGCTGCAGTGAACTGAAGGGACGAAGGAATACGATAAATCCTATTTATATCAACAAGAAGACAAACCTGTCGTATGGCAGGTGGGGAAGACCCCGGAGCTGTTGTGAAAGTTAATAAAGAGTCTTGCAGATAGTCAAACAACGCCTAGAAGAACATATCCTCAATTAAACGCGTCTCATTTAGACGATATTCACCAATTGTAACTAAGACAGGATTCCTCGTTCCATTTTTTATCTTACAATATTATACTTTTTGGTAGAAGCCAGGTTGCTTTGAATCTGGAGCGGCCTCACTTATTTTTCAGCTCGAAAAGTGCTGTGCATCTGGCACCTTAGTGTAATTTCTCTTTTCCAAACCCTACACAAATAAAGTTTTATGTATGTTTGGAGACAGATTTGTATGATGCACGCAGACAGTCGTACATTACAGATCGTGTCCTCCCCTTGCCCCCTGAACCCCCAACTACACCCTGCTCACGCCAAAATATTTTGCTTTGTGGAAGGTATATCTGTTTAGAGGTAACTCCAAATTCGGGTCTACAGCATCAAGCACCCAGCGCAGAACAAGCAGACCGCCCACCACACAACCCCACCTCCAGTGTCCAAGGAAGGACAGCAAAACCACCACCTGATAATTCGGCCACCACCAGTTCTTTTTTGCAATTCGAGTTTGTTCTGATGCTCGGAGAGAGTTCTTGTTTTTAGAATAAATGGACGTGCTTTTTGAAGTCGCTTTTCAAGCGCGTCCTTCAGTTTGAAATTGTGAAAACTTTTTTTTTTTTGTACTGGGCTTTCAAGGGGCAGCGGATTGTCATTTCATCGATGTTCAAGAGTAATGTCGTACTTTCAACTAGTTCTTTTTTCAATCTTCCAGTTAATGTTTACTTAACCGGAAAACTGTCAAGGGTCATTAAAAATAATGGAGTCTGACATTAAATATACCTGAAAAACGAGCTAGAGTTTCCATGCCGCAGCATTTTTTGGGGGATTTTATAATGAGATGCTCTGCCCACTGGGCTTATCCCACTCTGTCGTTTAATACTCGGTGGCGGCTACAGTAAATAAACAAGCATTGGCATAGCAAATAGGTCTCGCCTTTGGGACCTTATAAGTGTTTAGCCATGCAACAGTTGATGTTGTTGCACCAAGGATATTGTGTTGCATAACTAAATACTTATAAGGTCCCAAAAGCGAGACCTATTGGCTATGCCAATGCTTGTCTTCCCTGTACGCGTCTTCAAGTTAAATCCATAAGACAACGTAAATACAATCTTTGCTTGGGATATAAAAAAGAAACTATGACAGTGTTTATTTTTTTGTTTGTTTGTTTTTTACAGATCATAGGTATGTTATATGAAATCGTGCTGCATTTCATTTACACGCCCACTAACTTTAAGATACAAAGTTACTGTCTAGCATCGACAAGTCACTTGTGAATTTTGGCAAGTACTCCATCACTATTGCAGTTGTTGAACGTTTAATGGAAGGTATATCATTGAGTGTGTCACAGTGATATGCACACTTTGGTTGTCACAGTGATATGCACACATTGGTATTTACACAATTTAATGACTTGGATCACTTAGCGTGTCACAGTGATACCCATATTTTGATATCCATACAGCTTAATGACTTTTGACAAGGAGTCCAAAGAATATCAAATCCGTGACACAAAATCATCATCCATAGTGTGTCACAGTGTGTTTCTCACCATAAAGACAATTTTTCTGCAGTGACACGCAATCTATAGGACAAATGCGCGCTTTTTGTGTTGGGGTTTGCCAATTGAAGAACAGTGAAAAGCTCATTTCCAATCTCTCAGTGTCATAGTTTGTTATATCCTACACAGTGATAAGCACACTCTTCATTTTGTGATCTAGATTAAAGCAGTTCTGTTGCACCTTGTTTGTTTTTCTGAACAACATGCAGTTGGTAAATGTTTCTCCACTTTTTTTTACAGACATCAGGTGAACCTCCAATAAAATGGAAAACATGGTTTAGAGCACTCACTAACTATTTGGGTGCTCTTGGAGGTAATAGGTATTGCCCAGAGAGGAAAAGCTTTCTTCTCAAGCATAATTTAGGTTTCGAAGGGCAGGCAATCTAAGAACATCGACCACCAGTACCTGAAGGATCAAATGAAGAGGATGAACTTGATGAATATTAAGAGGCAGTTAAGAAGTTGGATAAAACAATTTGATGTGCAACAGAGTTTGATTGTTAACAGACATAAATTCTTTACTCAAGAGCAGCACCAGGAGGAGTCAATAGACTCATATGTGGCAGCTTTATGCATTTTAGCTGGAGACTGCAAATCTGAGGATTTCACCACCCAGTTAATCAGAGACCAAATAGTAGTCAGGCATTGGGTCAAAAAGTACAGGAGAAATTGTTTATGTTAAAGAACTCATCTTTAATGGAAACTATTCATACTGTAAAAATCATCGAAATTTCTCACAAGGCTTCCAAAGAATTGGTCACCAAAGAGAGAGTTGGGGTGCATGCATTGCCTGACTATAGTGCAAATGATCAAAGCAATGCTAGAGAAGCATCTCAAAAGAAGAAGTACGATTTTACCATAGGAGATAAAAATCTGTTTTTTAGACAAAAAAAACATCTGTTTTAGATTCAGGTTCCCTCAACATTCCATCATGGGGCGTCCTTGTCCTGGCAAAAAGGCCTCTTGCAAAAACGGTGGGAAAGGTTGGCCATTTTGTAAAAGTGTGCCAATCCAAGAGAAGCAGAGTGAATGCTTTGGTTGGGAGTGACATTAAGGATGATACGTTCAATGTATTGGAGAAGACAAAAGATTTAGTGTGATAAGGGATGAATATGAGTCTGATTGAAGTTGACCCTTAAACAGAGGTATGCATGGATAGTAAAGGGTTGAACTTGTTAACAGATTCTGGTTCAAAGATAAGCATTATCCAAGAGGCTTTGTTCAAAAGTAATTGGGCAGACAAAGAACTAATGTTACCTGATAGACGTTACGTATCTTTCATAGAAAGAAAATTGATTTGATAGGGTATTTTGAGAGCACATTACAGTTCAATAGCAAGACCATTTTTGGCAAGATCTATGTTGCAAAGAAAGGATTGAATATTTTGAGTTGGTATCACCAAGGTTTATTTGGTATCACTTTGAGGCCAGGAAAGAAAGTCTAAGTTTCGCTAGCGAGGGAAACAGTCATCAACAATGAATGGAATGCTAAATTTATGAGAGTTTGTGATGAGAAATTGTGGAGAATTAAAGGTTTCCAGCACTAGATAAAGGTTGAGGAGATTCCAGTACCAATCAAACATAAACTGAGAAATGTGCCATTTAGCATTAAACAGGAATTGGCAAACATTCTCGAGAAAATGTGCCTCAAAGGGGTGATTCAGCCCATAGAATCTTCGCATAGGTGTCTTCTTTAGTCATTGCCAGGAATAAAACAGGGGATTTAAGTTTCTGCATTGATCTAGAAGTTTGAAAAGAGCAATTTGGGTGGATTCTCATCCTTTGCCACAAATTGATGATATTTTGACAAGTTTTGCAGGAGCAAGCATTTTCAGTAAGATCGATTTGGCATCAAGTGGAATTAGAACAATGAAGCAGACATCTTACGGCTTTCGTTTCTCCTATAATTATGTTTCCGTTCAATATGGTGCCATTTGATCAGGCGTCCGCCACTTCAGTCTTCCAGCGAATCATCAAATCAGTTTTAAAAGGGATCAGAGGGATGGTTGAATTCCAGGATGATGTCCTTATAGCAGCTAGGAACATTCAGGAGCATGAGTAAACAATGCGGATAGTGTTTGATAGACTGGAGCAGGTGTTTATTGTTGCCAACTTGAAGTGTGAGTTTGCCAAACCAAGCTTAGAATATCTAGGTCACAAGATCTTCAAACATGGGGTGGAACCATGTCTGAGTTTGGTGGATGCAACTGTAAACGCTCCCGTACCAGAGAATAAAGAACAAGTTTCATATTTTTTGTGAGTTTGCAAATTTTATGCTAAATCATAAAAGATTTCTCCAGTAAGAAAAGAGAATTTAACAGGATTTCTTAAAAAACAATGCTTTTAGCTGGGATAAGAAGTGCCAAGCAGATTTCATAAGGTTTAAAGAGGAAATTGGGTCTGCAAGAATTTTGGCATCATATGATCCTACATGTCAGTGTTTGATCACAGTCGATGCAAGCAACAGTGGTGTAGGGACAACTTTGTCTCAAATAATGGACCAGGTGGAGAGAACAGGAGGATTTGCTTCCAGGGCTCTATGGGACAATAAAAATATGTTTTCCGTGATCGAGAAGGAATTCTTGGCTTGCTGTTGGGCAGTTGTGCATTGCAAGTGCTTTATTTGGTGGAGAAAGACATTTTGTTCTATTGACGGATCACAAACCGTTGGTGAGCATTTTGAGTGGGGATGTGATCAGGGATCTCAGTCCTAGAATAGCCAGACTGAGCAGAAGCTTTTGTAATACAATTTTGATATGTAACATATCCCAGGTGGCAGGAAAATATGGACAGATTATCTGTCAAGGTCACCCTTGACAACTGAATTGTCTGACACACAGGAAGATTATGAGAAGTGTCTTATTGTCACTGTTGATGTGTACAATGCAGGCACTTTTGATTAAAATGATTGGATTGACTGTTTAGAGAAGGATGAGGATTTGAAAGAGGTTCGAAAGTATGTGGGGTGGCAAAAGAATTTTTTTACAGTCAAGTCTGTAACCTTACTTTAAGGTTGTGAATGAATTGTCCTTAGAGAAAGGTAACATAATCCTGAGGGGTGATAAGTTTATACCTACTACCTCTTTGAGAGCCTAAGTCATACGTGCTGGGCATGAGGGTCATTTGGGGCAGACAGCGACCAAAAGGAAAATATGTTCAGTTTACTGGTGGCCCAGTATGGATGCTGACATTGTTCAAGCAGTCATAGTGTGTGCTAGGTTCAAGTAAACCATTGGTGGTGGTTGATTACAAATAGTAAGTGGTGGGAGGTTGAGTTTGTTGATGAACCAAACACCAACACTGTAATTACATTTTTCAACATGATTTTCCTGAGGGAAGGGTTCCCAATAGAATTGGTGTGCGATAATGGTGTACAGTTTGTTTCAAAGAAGATGAAAGAGTGTTTGACAAAATCCAGTATCACACACATAAGGATTGCTTTATATCATCTTCAAGCAAATGGCTTGGTTGAGAAAATGAATTGAACATTAGTTGAGTGTGTGCAATGGGCAATTAAGAACAGAGTGGATGTGCATAAAGTGGTGGACAGCATGTTGTTTTCTCATCACACTAGTCCGAATGGGATTATGGGGAAGACCCCTTTTGAAATTATGAGTGGCCATCTACCAGCATATGAAATGTGCCCAGCATGTTTGAAAGAATGTCAATCTGTTATGTTGCATGAAAGAACCATGGATTTGAATATTCATCCCAACATTGAGGCTGCACAGGAAAAAATGAAACAGTGGTTTGATACCAAACACGGGGTAAGTTTTCACGGAGACAAGATCTGTGTTGAGGATTGGGTTCACATTAAAGAACCATCACAGGTGCCGAAGGACGATAAAAGTTCATAGAACTTGTTAGAGTTGAAGCAGTGAGTGGTTGCATGATCAGAGTAAGGGGGCATGAATGGTGGAATTTGCCCAGACTGGTGAAGGTGAATAGTAAGAGTCCCATGGAAAGCCCCAAGGGAAGTCCTTCTTGTGAGAGTTTGGAAAATGTTCAAAATCAGGGCAGAGTTAAAAGAGCAATCAGGAAGATAGCAAGGTTTAGCAAATAGATTTTTATTTTGTCACATTAGTATTCATTTCAATTGCATCTGTGTTAAATTTGTATTGCATATCGTCTAAGATGTTTCTTTGTGTCATATAAGCAATCGTTTGTTTTCCATATGTGTAAGAATCTTATTGCATACTGTTTAACAAATGTGAATTGTATTCTGTATTTTTTGTACATTCAATATTTCTTTAATTTGCTGTTGAGAGGCATTTTCTTTTCCTTCGGCTCAAGTTTGTACTTAAAGTTATTTTATGCAATGTTATAAAAGGGGGGAGATGTTGTGGTGATTTGTATTTCATACAGTGCTCTGCATGATCTCTACTTTGTGCAGTGCTCTGTATGATGTCAGATTACGGAGGATTCTAAGTTCTTCTGTGGAATGTATGTGCTCAAGCTCAGTGACAGTTATCTCTGGGTGCTGCTACGCTGTGGCTGAATAAACCAAGAGCTCTTTGGAAACCTTCTGCGTTGTGTGGTGATTTCCCACTTCCACAGTAATACAAAATTTTTTGAAGGGCTGATTATAAAACTTGCAATGTCCCTTTTCAGAAAGTCATGGTATTCATTTATTGATTCAAGAAGAAGCCAAAGTTCGACACCTTCCGTTCCACCCTGGATTCCAGGTCCCCACTGCCATCCTTCAAGCCTGTCGCTTCAGGAAACTCAAATAACAACCATTCAAGTGATAAAAGCACAGAGATGCTAGAGTGGTCGGGGAAAAAGCAGACGCACAACATAAGTTCAAGTTCAAATAAAGCTTTATTCGGCTGCTATATAAAACAGTCATAAAAGCCCAAAAATTAAAAACACAACCTATTATTTGCATGTAATAAATAGAACAAAAATAATTTACATAATACACACATTACTATATCAGTAAAATACTTTTCCTTATATAAAATACGGCTTTTAAAAACTGAGCTACCCTCCATGCTATGTGCTCATTCTCTAGTAATTGGAGTAAAAGCATTGCTTGACAACACTGCCTGAGCCCAGATTTAAAAAAAGGGATAATCCAAGCTTTCCTTTGCTCTTGATAAAATTTGCACAACAGGACTAGGTGCATAGTGGATTGAACAGAGATATTGTCACAAGGGCACAGTATTAAAATACGAGACCAGTCATTCATTTTCGGGAATGTCTTCAACCTATGAATATTACCCAATCGTAACCTGGTAAGAAGAAGTCTATCGAAGGTTCCTGGCACAAAGGATAAATAGGGCTCCATCCCTATGGTGGTACATAACAATTGGTGAGATCTCACAGTTATTTTTGTTACAGATTCTCCATGGAATCTTTTAGTTTCTAAAAACTGAATGCCCTCTTTCTTTAATGACTTTCTTGAAATCTCCATCATAGAAGACGGTATTAAAAAATATTCAGGGTGCCCTAGTTCAATCATAAAATCACGTACAAATTTGATCCAGGGGATTGTAAGGGCCCCTTCTAATTTTAAGATATCATTTAAAATCTCTCTGTTCAACTCTGTCTGGTCCTTACACCAGATTCTATGCCACAGAAGAATAGGCTCTAGTTTTACCAAATCTGCCAAATGATGGAGAGCTAACTCTTTGTGGCAAATGAAGGTAGATGTACTCGGAGGAACAGAGAGAATATACCTTGTAAACGCATTTTCAATCGTTTGTAAACAATTAATGTCCGTAAAACCCCACAGCCCGACTCCATAGATTGCCATTGAAACGCACTTTGCTTTATATATATGCAATAATTCTGTTGGCGGTTTCCTGCCCAACTTATTAGCGAAGTTTGATAGTGCGGCAGTAGATCTGGCAAAGGCTGTTTTTTAGCAGATATAGCGGGGGCCCATGAATCCTGATGATTGAAAAGTACGCCTAAGTAAGAATTTTTTTTGTAGATGCTAATTTCTTCCCGTCTATGAACATTTCACGGGTCTTCTGTTTTCCTTGCTTGCACCTCATGACATACGTCTTGGATATGTTAGTTTGAAGACCGAGATCACTCATAAATGTGCTAAAAATATCCAAGGCTCTCTGGAGGCCGTTTTGGGTGCGGGCCATCAAAACGGCATCATCCGCATAAAGTAGTGCGGGAATAAAGCGGCCCCCGGCTTGGGGAAAATCTTTGCCCTGAAGAAGCAATGCATCTTCAAGTCCATTTATATAGAGATTGAAAAGGAAGGGGGCCAGCACACAACCTTGTCTGACCCCTCTCCTGATCGGGAAAGCTTCAGTGCATTCTCCCTTTTGTCCAAAACGGACACTTGCTGAGGCATCACTGTACAATCGACGTAGGAATGTAATAATTTGTAGATCAACCCCCACCCCTTCAAGGACCTCCCACAGCCTATTGTGCTTAACTGAATCAAAGGCCGAGGTGAGGTCAACGAAGGCCAAGTAGAGGCTGCCTTTTTTCGCTCGTGTATACTTGCCTATCAGTAATGTGAGATTTAACGACTGCTCAATGGTACCAAGACCGTCCCGGAACCCATACTGGAGGTCAGATAAGATCTTATTTTCCTCGGCCCAGTCTGCTAAACGTTCCAATATAACCCTCCCTAGCACCTTAACCATAGAGTCCAGGAGAGAAATTGGTCTGTAGCATCCTGGATCTTCACGATTACCCTTTTAAAAATTGGGATTATTATTGATCGTGCCCATGTTGGAGGAAGGGTTGACCTTATACTAGCATTAAAAACCTGTGTCAGTATTGGCCCCCACAAGGGGACATTATGTTTATAAAGGTCAACTGGTGCCCCATCGGGCCCAGGTGCCTTACCGCCCGCACTTTGTGCCAGGGCTCTAGTAACCTCCTCCAAAGTAATTTCTAGATCAATATATTCGCAGGTATTTATATTACAATCCTCCGAATAACTACCTGGGTTCCCTCGTTCATTATATAAATTGGAAAAGTGGGTAATCCAAGCTTCTTCTGTAATGGCTATCTCCACTGATGGGCCTTTACTTGGGGCTAGAAAGGGGGTTCTCAGAACCTTCCAAAAAGCGGTACTATCTTTCTGCTCGGCAGCATTATGTAAGGAATCCCAGGCATCATTGCGAAGGGTTTGTTTTCTTTCTTTTAATGCCCTTCTGTAATCTAATCTGGCTAGACGGACATTGGACAGTATTCGTGGCTTGAAGTGCAGTACCTTTTTCAAATTGGTATATGCCCTTGAGCATTTTTTATTGAACCAGCCATATGGTTTCGGTTTATTACTAAATTGCACAGTTAGCAGACTTCTGACCTCCCTGGTAATATCTACGGAGCAGTACACTATCGTTGCATCCGAAGCATCCTCACTTAAACAAGTATCTATCTCAGTCCTACATTTTACTAAAACATTTTTGGTTAGCAGATCTGCATCAACCTTAGTCCACTTTAATGAAAATCCATTTACTTTATTCAATTCTACAGTTCCCTGCATACGAGTATGTGATTCCAAGTTATTCGGGAAGTGCGTATGTGTCTTGAGTTTTAAAAGAAGGGGAAAGTGATCGCTTAAGGCAGTATCTCCAACCTCAAAGGAGGGGACCAGGTACGCATGTAAAGGTGAGATCAATATAAAATCAATAGTAGTAGCATAGCCTCTCCCATTAAAGGTAGGTGAAAAACCAACTGGGGTGGCTAAAATCTCATTTACAAACTTAAGATCTAGTTTGGAGATGAGGTCATTGAAAATATCCCCGGACTTGGAATGATTAAAATGTATACAATTATCTGCATCGGTAAGGGTGCCGCATAATCTGTTATCGGAATGATTACATAGCCCACAATTAAAATCACCCATCAGCAGGGTCATGGTATCTTTACTTTCCCTGTTTAAAATTCTGTTAACTGTAACCATAATGCCTTTTACTACCGATTCGAGTTCATTTTTAATAGTATTGTTATACAAATTGATCAAAAGTATACGATGCATTGCGGTGGGGACTATCTCCACCACATGAAAGTAGTTTCCCCCCGGATGAAATGTGATCTTACTTAAGGGCAACCTATTTGAGATATATGTTGAAATCCCACCTTTTGGCCTCCCTCCCAGGCCTTTCACTGCCGGAGTATTGAATGTCTTATATCCGTTTATATGTATGGGATCGATTACCCATGTCTCCTGTAGGCATACAATATCTATATTCCCCACAAAAGCTTCCCAGACTGGGTTCTGAACCTTTGAGCGTAACCCAGAAATATTCCAAGACACCACTGTACGAGTTATAGGGTTTGGTATTGGCAATAATATATTATCAAGCAACCCTACTACATTAGGGGGGTCCAGATTAGATGTAGTTAGTATCCCCGAGGTATCCACATGCTGCTCCAAGGAATATACTAATCCCCGACAATTCCCTTCCCACTTGTAGTTCCCTCTAGGTGCTTGGGATTTAGGGCCCTAATTAGTTCCTTGTTACGTGAAGGGCCCATATACTCAGAGATGTCCAGGGTGCTAATTTCTTGTAACTCCCTCTTGTCTTCGGGGTTACCTGAGGGTGACACTAGTCAGTCAACCCCGTCCAAAGTGTAGAGGGGGTCAAAAGGGTTAAACGTTGGGATACCATATCTATAAAGTGGAGTGCCGCTATTATTATCAAATACAGGGGCCTGCTTAGATAGCAGCAAGGGTTGGTAGAAAAAACGTAGAGAAACCACACCTATCCCCCCTTTTTTGACCATGTGGCGCCTGGACAGGTCAAGGATACTGCTCACCAATTCCGGAGATCTAAATGTGATTACTACACAATCCCCTGCCAGCATTTTAGGAGCACAACCTACCCAAGGGATTCGACGGGCCATCTTAAACTCTGAGAATAAAACATTAGTGTGGCCCGTCTTAATGGAAATAGCATGTAGTGCCTTATTTTTCAGGGACGACCAATGCTCAAGAACTCCCTGTTGTAAGGGGGGTACGTTAGTTAGAACAACATAGGGTGTGGCCTCTGGTGGAAGATGTAGAAACGTCGGCTCTAATAAGTAACTATCTTTCTGGCTCTCATTAAACTCCCTTATTTGCTCCATAGTCTGTGGCCTAGTAGAAGTTACCTGCTTTGCCTGGGTTGTAATGCGCACGGGACG
Organism: Calotriton arnoldi; assembly: GCA_963921515.1. Taxonomy (NCBI): domain Eukaryota; kingdom Metazoa; phylum Chordata; class Amphibia; order Caudata; family Salamandridae; genus Calotriton; species Calotriton arnoldi. The sequence goes on from CAWUFW010013084.1 coordinate 145,399, forward strand.
GGTCACTTCACTACAGCACACACTCCCATTCTCACGAAAGGTTTGATGGGACTGTTGGGAGGACCGCATACAGGGCACCGTGGGAGCACCACATACAGGGCACCGTGGGAGCTACTTCACGCTCAGAATTAAATGTAGCTCTAGCTACAGGCACAACATAAGCTAAATGTAATATATCAGGAACACGTGGACTTGGAATGTTAGGAGCATTTCTTTCTTTCTTGAACCCATGCAACCTTTGGTAAAATATAACAGTGCAGAGATATTAGGTGGCCAGAAATTACAATTATGGCTGGTATCCTTGCACTTACATCTCCCTATTCAGACTTTACAACCTCGGAATGTGGAATAACTGTGTAGTTCTGTTTTTTTCTAACCAGATTTCTGCTCAGAATTCCCAATTCTAGGGAGATTAACAATAACATATACCACCTTCTCTGAGCATGTGGTACCATGAGCACGCAGCTGGTGGAGGGCAGTGAGGTGGATAAGGTGGGAAGAGGAGCATGGGCCTGGTGGGAGGAGCTGACTTTAAAGAGGGTCAGGTGTAGGCCAAGGAACTGGGCCAGGTTGCACTTGCAGCTCATTCCACATCGATTTTATTGGCCAGATATTCTGGCAGGTTAAAATGGTTCTGGTGTTCCCACATCCGGGTATTCTGGGTGGGGATAAAAACACAAGGCCACATATTATTAAGCAGAGTTTTCTTCTGTTTCCCTACCCGCTGTCATGCGGGCAGGGAAACAGATGAGAGATTGCTCCCGCTTGCAGGGAGCTGCATATTTAGCAGCTCCCTGCATGAGGGAGCAATGCAGGTTCCCACAAGAGGCGAGGAGATGGCAGGGACCGCGGGGGAGCATTCAATCAATCAATCAATCAATCATATCATTTGTAAAGCGCACTACTCACCCGTGAGGGTCTCAAGGCGCTGGGGTGGGGAATGCTGCTACTGCTCGAAAAGCCAGGTCTTGAGGAGTTTTCTGAAGGTCAGCAGGTCTTGGGTCTGCCGTAGGTGGATGGGGAGGGTGTTCCAGGTCTTGGCGGCGAGGTGGGAGAACGATCTGCCACCAGAGGTCGCTCTTCGGAAGCGGGGGACAGTGGCGAGGGCGAGGTCGGCGGAGCGGAGCTGGTGGGTGGGGGTGTAGAAGCTGAGTCGTCTGTTGAGGTACGTTGGTCCGGTGTTGTGGAGTGCCTTGTGTGCGTGGGTGAGGAGTTTGAAGGTTATCCTCTTGTTGACCGGGAGCCAGTGCAGGTCTCTCAGGTGGGGTGTGATGTGGCTGCGGCGAGGGATGTCGAGGATCAGGTGTGCAGAGGCGTTCTGGATGCGTTGGAGCCGTCTCAGGAGTTTGGCCGAGGCTCCTACATAGAGGGCGTTTCCGTAGTCCAACCTGCTGCTGACGAGGGCCTGGGTGACCGTTCTTCTCGTTTCAGTGGGGATCCACTTGTAGATCCTGCGGAGCATGCGGAGGGTGTTGAAGCAGGCGTAGGAGACGGCGTTGACCTGTTTAGTCATGGAGAGGGTGGAGTCGAGGATGACCCCTAGGTTGCGTGCGTGGTCGGTGGGTGTTGGGGCGGTTCCCAGTGCGGTCGGCCACCAGGAGTCGTCCCAGGCCGAAGGGGTGGATCCGAGGATGAGGACCTCCGTCTTGTCCGAGTTCAGCTTCAGTCGGCTGTTCCTCATCCATTCAGCGACGGCCTTCATTCCTTCGTGAAGGTTGGTTTTGGCGGTGTGGGGGTCCTTGGTGAGGAGAGGATCAGCTGGGTGTCATCGGCGTAAGAGATGATGTTGAGGTCGTGCCGACGGGCGACGTGGGCGGCGGTGCCATGTAGATGTTAAACAGATTTGGGCTGAGGGAAGAGCCCTGGGGTATGCCGCAGATGATCTCGGTGGCTTCGGAGCGGAAGGGGGGAAGGCGGACGCTCTGTGTTCTGCCGGAGAGGAAGGAGGTGGTCCAGTCCAGGGCCTTCTCTTGGATCCCGGCGTTGTGGAGGCGTGTTCGTAGTGTGTGGTGGCAGACCGTGTCGAAGGCGGCTGACAGGTCCAGGAGGATGAGGGTTGCCGTTTCTCCGTTGTCCAGCAGGGACTTGATGTCATCAGTGGCGGCGATGAGGGCAGTCTCGGTGCTGTGGTTGCTGCGGAACCCGGACTGGGAAGGGACCAGGATGTTGTTCTCCTCGAGGTAGCGGGTCAGTTGTTTGTTGACGGTCTTCTCGATGACCTTTGCCGGGAACGGGAGCAGGGAGATGGGCCGGAAGTTCTTGAGGTCCTTGGGGTCCGCCTTGGGTTTCTTGAGTAAGGTGTTGATCTCGGCGTGCTTCCAGCTCTCCGGGAAGGTTGCTGTCTCGAAGGAGGTGTTGATGACTTTCCGGAGATGGGGTGCGATGGCTGTGCTAGCTTTGTTGAAGATGTGGTGTGGGCATGGGTCTGACGGAGATCCGGAGTGGATGGTGTTCATGATCTTGATGGTGTCGTCGTCGTTGATGTTGGTCCAGGAGAGCAGGCGGTTGGTGCGGATGGTGGTCGTGGGGGCGGAGGTTTCAGTGGTTGTCGGGGCAGTCGTGGCGTTGAAGCTGTCGTGGATGTCTGCAATCTTGCGGTGGAAGAAGGTGGCCAGCGAGTCGCACAGGTCTTGCAAGGGTGGGATGCCGTTGGTGTTGGAGCTGGGGTTGGAGAGTTCCTGCACGATGTTCAGGCTCCCCTGCGATCCCTATCAGAAGCACTTTGGGTATCCCACCATGTGATGCTGCTCCACTAATCTTGAAATTGGGGCTTTACTGTATTTTTTATGGTGTTCAACACAGCGCAACATCTGAGGTGCAGTCTGGTGAGAGCACCACCAGACTTGTACATGACGTACTGCAAATTCACATGCCATTGATGTGAACAAAGCAGCACCTCTGCAGCTTCTACTTCAAGAAACAAACAAATACTTTAATCCACTCAATTGGGTAACAGATACTAAGCAGCAAAGGAAGTTAGTATGCGATTGCACTTCAGTGAGTTGTCTACTGACACATCTAAACACACAGAGGTCCTCATACTAAAATTTTAATCTATAATACTAAAAAGAGCCCCATTCCAAAATGTTAATCTATAATACTAAAAAAGAACTTTGATTGAAAAGGGGAGTCATTTTCATAGCAACTGTTTTTTTTTAATAGTTGGTTTTATTGAATTTTATACATCAACAAGCAAACAATAGACAATTGCAGTTTAACAACTGTACACAATACTAGATTACATGAAATAATCAGCAATACGTAGTATTTAAATCATCCTTATATTGTCAATATGTTCCGGCTAAAAAGGTATGGATCTGAACCGTAGTGGGCCTAGACTGTGGTGTGTTGCCCGTGGTCCAGGGACTCCAAAGTAAGAGACTGATCAGCGGGCAAGTGTGTCAGAGTATGAAGATATGTGCGGAAGAGTGCCCAGATATCTCAGGAGCGTGATGTGAGGGGTTGTAAGTTAGCGCATTCCCCTACCATGCTTTCGCAACAGCTCATGCTTTCCAGCCATTCCGCAGGGGTGGGTGGCCTACCACTTCCCCATCACAATGCCACCTACCTCTTAGCCAGTAACAGGGCCATTGAGACTAAACGGTGAGACGCATGGGGCACATCCTGTGTATCTCGCAGTAAGGCCACTAAAGTGTCCGGGGTTATGGCATGTCCCGTCATGGCAGATATACGTGTAAATATGGCCTCCCAATAGGGGGAGATTTTTGGACAAGTCCAAATTACATGTGCAAAGTCAGCCCCTAGAGCGTGACATTTCAAGCAGTTATCTGGTCTAGAGTGATCAAATCTGGCAATATCTACTGGGGAAAGATAGTATCGGTGCACAAACTTAAAATGTAGTAGTCTATGCCTCTGGTTAACAGAGATGTTTCTGATCTGCAAGCAGCAGTAGCTCCATATCTGATCTGTAAGTGGTGCACCCAATTCCGTCTCCCATTTACCCCAAACGCGTATGGTAGTGTCTGGCCTCAGGGTCATACACGAGCAGTAAAGTCTGGATGTCATGTGATTGCCCTCTGTTGCTGAGGCTACAATAGTTAAAGGTGGAAAGTCATCTGGCGGGAGCAGGTAAGAAGGAAGGAGAGAGCGTAGAGTATTTTGCAGTCTCTTAAAAATAAAAAGGTCCATATAGGGGATGGTTCCTGCTGTCGTAAAATCCATCAAGTGCAGAACATGGCCATTGGGGAATAGGTAGCCCAGGGTGTTTAGAGAATATCTCCCAAGTATGCGCTTCACTAATGTTTACTGTGTGAGAGGGAGCCACCGATTGTCTGGAAGGGGAAGAGCCCCTGAGTAGAGAGGTCCCCCGCCCAGTGAACACTGCATCCTATGCCATGCCCAACAGGTTGTAGAGACCATTTGGACATCCTGGGCCACCAAAGGGATACCCTTTGGCAAGAGTTGTGAGTGTAAAAGCCCGTCAAGTTGCTGCGCTCAGGACGAGTGTATGGGATACGGGCATCTGGGTGGTACCACCAATATGTGTAGTGACATTGAGCAGTGAGGTAAAAGTAGTAAAAATCTGGTACTCTAAGGACCCCCTGCTTGCACGGGAGCGTGAGGGTGTCCCAGCGGATCCTAGGGCGCTCCCCTGCCCACACCAGCCTCTGCAAAGTGCTACGCTAGCATATGGGTAAAGGTCTGTGGCAGTGGAAGAGGGATGTTTGTGAATAAATATAAAAATTTGGGCAGCACTACCATTTTAATTATAGCCACTCGCCTGCCATAGAGAGTAGTAGTCTGATCCATATATCCACCTGCGCCGTAAGTGATGACAAAGCTGGGCCATAATTGCACTGTAGGATCTGATCTCTGTTTCTATACAAATGGATGCAGAGGTATTTGGTGCCGTACTCAGCCCACTGGAGGGGCAAGTCAGCCAGGAGGGGCGAGACAGCATCAGTTAAAGGGAATAATTCAGATTTTGCCCAATTGATGCAAAGCCCTGAGAGTTCTCCGTATCTAGCTATTTCTTGCATGAGTGGGGTTAGGTTGGCCAGTGGATGCCTGACTAATAACAGAAAGTCATCTGCATATAGGGAAAGCAATAAAGGTCCGTATGTTAATTGTAGCCCCCGGTGGGAGTGTTGTTTCAAGAGGGCATGTACCAATGGGTTTATGGCGACTATGAAAAGGAGAGGGGACAGCGGGCACCCCTGTCTAGTGCCTCGGTGTATGGGAAAATGAACTGTTAGTGCCCCATTCACCCAGCCATGGGCTTAGTGTATAGAAACATAATCAGTGAAAGAAAAGGAGGGGGTATGCCCAGTTTGTAGAAAACCGCGCAGAGGAATGGCCATTCAAGGGAATCGAATGCCTTCTCTGCATCTAGCAATGCCACAGCTGCTGGCGTGGTCGGGGATCTTTATTAAGTACTGCAAATATGGTTCGGAGGTTTGAAGAGGTTGACCTGATTGGCACGAAACAGGACTGGACCGGTGATATAATTTGCCCCATCAATAGAGCTAGTCTAGTGGCGAGCACCTTAGCTAGTTTTTTGTTATCTAGGTTAAGTAAGGAAAGTGGTAGATAGGAGGTACAGCTGCTGGGGTATTTTCCTGGTTTTAGCAGTACTGTCAGGACCGCTTCTCGAAGTGTAGGCGGTAGCTCTCCTGTAATCAAAGCTTCATTGTATACTGCAAGGAGTCTCAGGGCTATCTGTTGCTTAAAAGCTTTATAAAAGCACCGGTCAGCCCATCTAACCCAGGGGCCTTGGCTCCGTCCAGGGCCGAGATGGCTTGTGCCACCTCTTCTAATGTCAGTGGTTCACTGAGAAACTCCTGCTGTCCATTCACCAGGCAAACCATTGCAATTTCTTCAAGGTACGAGGCGATCCCGGAGGGGTTGTCCACCAAACGCGTTTTATACAAAGCCTGGTAGTAATTTTTAAATTCATTCAGAATATTCTCTCCCCCAGTAATTGTATCTCCTGTAGCGGAGCGTAACTCCGCTCTGTAGTTTTGAATCTTGTCTGAGCGCAGTAGCTGAGTCAGCGTTCGTCCAGGCCATTCTCCCTCCCCGTATCGATGGGTCCTGGCATATTTGTCCAAATATACCACCTCTCTGTCCGCCAGTTCTCGAAACTCCACCAGCAGATCAGTTCGCGGCATGTTATCTACTGCTGGGTTGTGATCAAAATCGTGAAGTGCGTTCTCTACTCGTTGCAGCTGAGTGTGGATGTCCCGTAGAACTCCTGTGTGTTTAGAGATGCAGATTTCGCGAATGTACACTTTGAAAGCCTCCCATAGGGTGGCTTGTGTAGGCGCTATGCCAGTGTTGATTTCAAAATATTAGTCAATGGCGGTGAGTAGCTCATTGCGGAATACCGCATTTGGCGATGCAGCGCGAGAAATGAAATTCGTTTTATTTATTTATATGTGTACTTACCTGTAATCGGCCGTAATCCGTAGTTTACTACCCCCCACCCTGCCCCTCCCCCACCCCACGTCAGCGCCCGGCGGCACTCTCACCACCGACCGCTACTGGTCTGCAGGTGTATCCATAATCTTGGTGCGGCCGTTGGGCACCACTCTTAGGCGCGCTGGATAGAGCATGGCATAACGTATGCATAATTTTCTCAGGGTGTTTTTTACATCGTTGAATTTTCATCTGGCTTCTTGTACCACAGGGGTAAAGTCGGGAAACAGTGAGATTTTAGCGCCCTGATGTCTGAGTGGACTCTGTTCCTGAGCTAGCCGCATCGCAGTGCAGTCGCTCTGTCCCTGTAGTTAAGCAAGCGTGCTATGACAAAGCACGGTGGCGCACCCTCTGAAGGTCTGGGGCCCAAGGAGCGATGTGCTCTTTCCACCGCAAATGTCATTGAGAAATTAGAGCGATCAAAAATTTAGACAAGAAGTTGTTCCACATATACTTCGTGGCGCCCCATGTTTCGGTTTCATCAATACCTGCAATACGCATAATATTGCGGCACAGTCCGGCCTCAAGTTCCTCATTTTTTATCGCCACCTGTTTAAGTACTCGTTCCACCTTTTCCATGCGCTTCAATATTGAGTTGGAAGCGTCTTCCAAGTCAGAATCTTTTTTTCCCACCCCTTCTAAGCCTGGTTATCTAGGCGTTCACCTAATTTGTCGATGCGGCCTGCCAGTGCATCGAAGCGGGCATCCATGGCGCTGAAGCAAGCCTTACGTTCCGCCATTATGGTTGTCAAAGTGCTCGAAGAGGCAGTTTCTATGCCTCTGTCAGCAGGTTCATTCATATTTGAATGTGCTCCGCAGCCTTTTGGGGGTTTAAAACGGTTGAATGTGAGTCTGCGTTGTTTAGGGTCTGTTAGGCCCATATCGTGAGTCCGGTGGGGGTTGGTAAGATTTGGTATTTTGATAGCAAAGTTGACACTGTCCCCGCTGTCTAGGCAGATTGGTGACCTAAGTGGCCCTGTAAGTGCCTAAATGCACATTATATGAGCTCCGAAAGAGGGAGACGGGTCACAGGTTACACGAAGATGGACCAAATCAGTAAGTTATTCCCCTCTCAACCGTTCACTCTTTGACCAGTTTATGGTGTATGTGGCTTTGTTGCTCCCAGGTGCCATGCAACCACCTCAGGGCGCTTAAGAATAATGTGATATGTCAGGTAGCAGGAGGGTCTGGGCGCACTCCTTAGACTTAACACAGGGAGTTGGGCCTGGTGCTGCGATAGCAATGTCCACAAACCCCAAGCTATATCGGCGGGTAAATATTGTATGCAGCTCCCCTGCTTCTCTGAACACTTATGTGCACACTATATGCACCCTAGGGGGGAATACAGGCCGCCCAACGGTACTTAATGCTCATGATGCGCTCCCTCCTCCACAGTCAACAGCGCACTCGATTCGTGGTGCGCTGTGTGCAGCAGCGCGCGTGCCAGGTGTCCCGCACCGCCGCAGGCCCCTCGGGCGCTGTGTAATGTGCCGGGCAGCTGGAGGGGCCGCGCACGGGCCCACAACTTACCGCCTCATGAGCACCCCAGCGCAGGGCTTATCGCCGAGGGAGTCTCCACTAGGCCCGACCTCCGTCACCCCCGGTAACTTGAAGCATGCTGGAAATGTCCCTGAAGATGAGCAGCAGCCCATGCCTGGGCCCACCCTCCACAGCACACGTCTTCGGCACGACTCTGCAGTCGGGCAGCAAGGGGACTTCTACCCCCCATGCTGAGGCATCCCAAGTCACCAGCAGGATAGACTGGAGGGAAAACGAGACTGAGTCGGCGCTTCACCAAACGGGATCGGTGATCCCAGCCTCAGGCTCGCCCGCGACCACTGTCACTGCGGGCCTCCGAAGCTACGTCAGGGGCGCTACATTTCCCCCAGTTGTGCCTGGTCACCGGGCCTCAGTTCCCCCGTCTTTCGGCCCCGTATCTTCACTTCCACCACACCGCTATCTGTGCGACGTGTTGAGGACGGGTTATGAGGCAGTTGAAAGCAGATTAGGGCCTCCTCCACTGGAGCCTCACATAGATGTGCCCATCTTGGCGGCGGTCATGGCCACGCCCCCATAAATAGTATTACTTTACTATTAAATCCACTTGGCTGCACTCAAAGCTTGTGAAACCTAATAATTTCAAGATCTGTAATACTATATCATAGGGGTTGCAATGGCTGTTCTTTTCACCAGTACTAGACAAATAATCTGTAGATAATGATGGACTGGGAGCTAAATGCATCCACAGAAAATATGTTCATAACAATCTCATTTTGTACTGACTGAATTTGACCATCATGAGGAATATTTGGGTGGTGGTTAAATTATATATTTGTCTAAAATAAATTTGTATGCATTTCCTCAAAACTGGTTGTCATGCTGGGGTATCGGGTGATCAAATCATTCCATTCACCCCTAAAAGCAGTCCCCTAGCTCAGCCTACTTGAGGTATTCCCTGTGTCCCATGTGGCCAGTCCAATGCTGCCTATAGAAAGCTACTCCTGTGACCTTTCCCTAAGCCGTCCCTTATTTCTGGGTTTCTGGAAATGCTTTCAGGATGTATGTGTCTTACTCACATCCTCTGCTTGTTTCCTTTACATGTAGGAAGTCTTGTGTAGCATCGACACCAATCAGGCACATACCCTTTATAAACATCCCAAAAAGAAAAAGTTTAAAAGTTGTCGCTCAGACTTGGGGTCCTTTGGATGAGGGCCATGGCTTATAAATATTTTTGTGTCTGGAACAAAACAAGAGCCACATCCACCATTATACATTTTTTTATGTTTCAAGACTGCAGGGTGTTGAAACGATAACTACAGGTATTATACTGATAGCTTCAGAAGCTTGGTTTATTGCCTTTACTAATGCTTTTTCTGAGAACAGCACCACTGTCAGGCTTTCACGGGGATAATGAGGTTCCTCAGGCGTTGTATTAATTAATTGATATTTTTTTTATTAAACCAATGTCTCCACAGAGACCCGGTCAAATCAGACAGCGTTTAATTACATTTCTACTAAAATATTTAATCATTAAAACCACAAAGCTAAGAAGCCTTGGCAAAAACAAATAGGACTCACCTTTTAAAAAACACAATGTAGACATACTGGCTTTGTTAATGCTTTCTGCCAATGCTGCAGGAGTCGAGGGAAGTGGGGAGAAGCAATGAAGAGTGGGGTCAAGGGGTTTAACACAAAATAAAATTGGCCTGTGGTGGAAGCAGTCATATCGGTGTGGGGGATAGAGGCAACACAGAAAGCTGAATGGGAGAGAAAGTGAGAGGGCAAGCAGCACACAAGAGACTGAACAAAAAATATCTGCACACCAATGGAATGCTAGAAGAATAGAAAATAGTGCTCCTGAGTGCAAACAGTGGAGGGGCTCAAGTCTTCCAATCAGAACACAGTAAGAGTGAAATGCACTAGAGACGAAACAAGCAAAGAATAGTGAGGAAGTGAGTTAGTGTTTTGCGAGTTAGAACTGATGGAACCCTTTTGGCTCATGATGGACTCCGTACAACTGTGACGTGTTACAGTGGAATGAAATGAAGGCTAGTTTAGAATGTTGAGTTTGCGGTTACATGCAGATGAATAAAGACGTGTAATACTAAGCTCCATGTGAGGTGTAGTCATTGGCGGGTACCCAAGCTGGGGAGGACACTACAATGAGGAAAGCCATTGAATAAGAAGAACGGACATGAGATAGATAAGAAAGCCACCCAGTCAAGAGCAAGGGCTGACCCAAATGCTGGTATAATCATATGCTTTAATGTATTAGAGACAATACATCTTCGACAATACAGCTAATGCGGTCTCAAAGGGCAACCTAAAAATTAATTTAAAAAATTTAAACAAGCGAGAACAAACATTTACAATGTTTGCAGTATTTAAATACTTCAAGGCATCCCTTATTGTTGGGATAAAGAGTTCTATACATGTTTAAGGCTATAGGCTTGCTTCCTTCAATACAAATAATGCATGTAAAGGTTTTTCACCCCTTTTCCGCATTCTCTCTAATTCGTGTTCCTTATACCATTCGCACCTAACATGAGCTAATGATAAACACACCCCTCCGCCATTTAAAATGTAAATTCAATCGTCAAACTTCATATTTTAGAGATTTTGTTAGACATATCAAATGTGTACATTAAATGTTCCTAAAATAATTCATGAAACTAATTTACGTGTATTCCAGGGCCAGCCTTTTCAATGCCAACTTAAATTGGGGCAGATCTTCCTCCAGCTAATGTCAGTGTATTACAATTAGAGCCCCATTTCAGCTGAGCTTCACTGTCATCATAAACCTCGACCTTTGGATCTTTAGATTTGGGGCATGCCTGGATTGCCCCTCGTCTGGTTATTTATTTTCTGCCTGAAGTCCTTATGGTTCAGTTGTTCGTCATGTACTTTTATTGTCAGCAAATGGGTGGGTCTTTGCTGGTTCCAGTGGCATAGCAGGGGTGTCATGCATGGGCCCAACTGCAAGCAAGAGACATTGGTTTCCTCGAAGCCAGCTGGATTTAAAAAAAAGATTGATATAAATATGGGTCAAATGGACCCCTCAGACCCATGGGTCTTGCCTCCACTGAACCTGGTACTATCAGTTGTGTACCAGGTTCAGTGGAAGCAGGACCCTGGCTGATTTGAACTAACGTTCACAATTATCCTGAAAAGTTTTTGTCTTCTCACTTATTCCTGTTGTACATACTCAGCATTTTGATGTATTCATGCACCTGCCAGTTCTCCAATGTGCTGTTTGCTAATTAAATATATGACCTGTGGTAGAGAGGAGGGGCTGAATCTAAATAAATATAATGTAACACGTAGATCTGGAGAAATGAGAGAATTCTTACAAGTATAAAGGTAAATCCTGTATTGACCCCCACTTATCCACTCCATCTCATCCTTGCTCCAAACCTGTACCCCCTAAACCTATGGCTGCCACTCTCACGTCCCCCATACTTCTCCTGTAGCTCCTTCTTTACCTATAATGTAGCCCTCTTCAGTACTGCGCCCGGTTACATTTTAGGTAGATTTCTGCTTTGTAACCTCAGACATACAGCTCCCCGCCGCTTTGAGGGTAGAGCGGTGTAGCATATATTGCTTTGCAGAAAGGAAACACGGAAGCTGGTGAAGAATGCCGGAACTCTCTTGTGGTCCGCACTCTGCATTAAATATTAGGTTCGAAAGCAATACAAATACTAAAAAAACTGCTTGGCACAGTAAAATAACTCAGATGTATTTGTGTAGCATGTAATTCTAAGTTTCACCTCAAGGCACTTTAAAGTAGCGCCTTGAGGTGCAGCGTTAACTTGAGGTCCCTGAAAATGGACTCCTCGGTAAGTTGCCAGGGGATAATAAACTGTCTTGTTGCGAGACACTTCCACTAGCACAGCAAATGTAAAAAGTAGAAAAAAGGTATTGGCAAAAACAACAGGTCTGGTTTTAATGTGGTAATGCATGCAAACAGCATCAGCATGGTGTTTGCACATCAAAGTCAGACTTATTGGCTTTGCAAATTCATGTCATAGAGATGTTAACCAAAAAAACTTACATTATGAGTCATATGTCTTCCAATTACGTTGAAACAAAGAAAGTGCACATAAGGTGTACCAAAGCTTATACCAGACACTATACAGACGAGGCAATCGTCATGGGGCCTCCACTTGCAGTTGGAGAAATTGTGAGCAAGAGGACGCAATGTGGGCATGTGGGAAAATTCATATGTTTTGGAAAAGACTGTCTAATTGATCAAGGATGCAGCGGCAATATAGGGGCCCTTATTTGCTTTTGTAACAGTATAACCTGCACAGTCAAAATGCAGCATTTGTATACTCCAAAGTGACTGGATACCAAATTGATAACTAAAATAATGATAGCCACCCAGTTAGCTTTATCTCTATTATGGAAAAATCACAAGAGGTTGATTGGCCTGCAACACGTCAATCAACATGTGTCAGCTGAATGGTGAATTGCCATTTTTTAGCCCTTATTCATGCTGTCAATCAAATTAAATATGAGAGTAGAGCTGAGCCCAGCAGCAACAGCGCCTTAGTGATGCCACTGAAAGTCTTTTTTTTAATTATTTCCCTGGGCACTCTTCGAGGGTAGTGGTGGCAGGCAAATGGTTGGACCATGGATTTAAAAAAAATGGTGGAAGATGCTGCCATTTTGCTTCACCTGTAGCGCTTTCACTACTTGCCGATCAAGGCCATATCACTCCTAAAAGTGACCAGGAATCATTCAAAGGTCATAGCATATATCTACAGTATTTTAGCAAGACCCCACAGGCATATACCAAAAAAATCATTCAGAGGTTTACTGGCCCCTAGATTAAATTAACGCCTCAAACATAACAATACCCAACCACATCAAAATAGCAAACCTCCAAGAAAAAGTGCATTTAGATTTTCTTACCTCCAATAATGGCTGAGCTTCTGTTGACTCCATCCAAGACTTGTCCTTCATTGTTTGGAAAGTTGGCACTGGCTACAAAAAGCACAAGGGACATTGAAGTTACTCTCCCAGCGTGTGGCAGAATTGGATGATATTTTTTGGGAGACATGGCAATCAATTAAAGTTTCATTCACCCTGATTTTTGAATCATATATTTACTCTACTTTTTTTTATAAAGTGCATATATATCTCTGTAGATTGGAGTAATTGAGATAGAAATTGGGACGTCACAAGTACCAAGATCTATTCAATTATCTGTTCCTGAGGCTGATTCACAACACTGCTAAGTCTGCACCACACCCACCTTGAACAAGTAAGGCATGAGGGGAGGGTGTTTCTCCCTCAAGTAAATCATTTACAGTCTTGACTGCTCATTCCTGTCCACCCATCCTGTCAAGAACACTTGGTAAGTTCCACTTTCCATCGCAGACCACATCTCCACTGTTATGGTTAGCGGGGAACACCAGCACTCCCTTCTTTGATAGTGCTTGGATGTCATTGCAATTGTAAGGATTCAGGGAAAAGATTGGCAAGTAGAATTACAAAGTGGCTATTACGGGCATGTGTCTCATGTTGCTGGCAGCTAGTTAGAATGGATTGGTCATGCTGTGAAAATGTCGTGGTCATGTGCAAAGCATGTACACACAACAGTAAAAGAATCTCTGGAGTCCTGGAAACAAACCGAAAATGAAGTAAATCTAATAAGTGTCTTTTGCTTATCTGAGGGCAAATTGGGTCTGGGTATGGACAGAAGTGGGGCTTGTACCTATCTATAAAGTTAGACAATACCCTTCACATTGCACAGTATAGAGGTGAGCAAATAAAGTGACAGGTGGAGGTGCCCAAGCTACATAAGAGCCTTATCTAAGTGCAAATATTATTTTATCTCCATTGGGGCATCTAACCATTTCTTGCTGTTCTCACATTTTAAATCTCCAGTGAAGCTCTTCCTCCTCCACACTGTAGGTCTTAATTCTCTCTTTCATCATTGTCCCTTTGCCATTTCACGACTATTCTTCCACTACTCTCTCGCTCTCACCAAACAAAAATATTGTGCGAGTCATCTAAAAAAAAAAAATACATTTATGGATCAAGTTCTCTAAAATGTTTTGTCTTATTTTCTAGTCACCTCTCTTTCTACCTTGTGAACGGCAGCAGACTAGCTCAAAAACAATATCAGCCTCTATAGAGCTTGCTTGATAGGTCCGATATCACTTCTAATTCTGGTACACAGAGCCAATCGCACCCAAGCAGCAGCTAGCAATGGTACGAATAAACATCCTTACAACTTGTAACTGGACTGAAATTTATTGTACGGTGAAAAATCTCCTGATGTCAGATGACAGCATTGGAACTTTGCTTACCCACAGAATTGTGCCAATACAGACAGTGTGTGCATGGTGAGGGTGACATGTAGTAGGGCTAGTTCTCTCCCATGTACCAATGTAAGGATCCATTGAAAAATATTGCATGTGTAGACTGGCTAGATGCAAAAATAAGACGCGAACCTCTATGATCACTATGTGACATAAATCCATTACACATGACATGCTCATTACTCACTGACAACATTTGGATTGTGCTGATAGAGCGAAATGTACTTGTGAATTGTAGGGGTGCATCATAATCACTGGTAGTCCGCACCCGCATGTAATCAGACATATATTCGCATATATTCAGTTGTGTATTCATGCATGTTTAGTAAGAGTGAATAGTTCACTAATATTAAGTGAACTCAGCAGTATAATTGTGTTATGATAATTATGCAATGTAACGTTTATTGAATTGTGTGAAAAATAATGCATAGAGAAATTAGTTCGTGTGTAATTCAGTTGTAATAGTTAAACGTGCACCATATTACAGTTGCACATGTAATTCATTTTTGCATATGAATTGAAATGAGAATGCTTATAGGGAAAAGTAAGATGTGTGTTTAAAAGTCATATGTGAAGGCCTGACTACATATATGCTTAGGGAAGGCCTGGGTTATTCTTATGTTAGCTTATTTTGTAGGAAGAGAAATGTTTCTCTTGGTAAGGCTCTCTGGGCACAAACGGTAGATTTAATTAGCACAGTAGAAGGTTTCTGTTAAACGTATCTTTTGTTGCAGGTGCAAGGACACATGTCTCGTTAGTAAAGACTAACTCTTTGTTTTCAAAAGTTAGAGAGATGGGAGGCATGGTACGGGGAGTGAAATGGAATTTAGGGATGATACTTTCAGCGGAGAAGGTGCCTGGGACTCAAGGTCATCGCAACCGTCCAGGATGAAGTAACCGTTTCGATGGAAAAGTACAAGAAAGAAGACCTGGCCAAGGAGGCGTGAACAAGGCGTGTACAATTGTATTAGGGTTTTGTATTAGGGATAGTGTCCCGAGGGAGGAGGCCAGAGAAGAGGTAGGGGAGACCAGAGAGGAGGACAGAGCTGAGCATAGGTACTATGTGATTGCACTTCTGAGGAAGTCTTCACAGCTGACACCTTTTATTCACTCTTGCCTGGAGAAATCGTTATGTAGGGATGTCACTAAGAGTTAGTGTAGGGACAGCAATAGATTTAAAGCTTGCTTAGATAAATGAAGAGCAACGTAGAAATTGGAGCAATCATAGCTTGGTTGATCCTTCTGGAACTATCGATTCTCTTTATTCTGAGTCGTATGAGACTCCTGCGTAGATTATTATTTGTATTAGTGCCCATCTATTTCTTTAACCTCGTGTTGAGGTGCCTGCATGTTCAGTTATTTTTGGCGATACTAAATTCTTAAACTCGAATTCGGAGTCAGTGGTCCTTATAACAAAATGAATGCTGTTATATAACCAGATGAGATTCTCTCCTTTACACTATTCAACAGGTAAAAAGATCTTGGCGACCGGAAGGTTCTTATAGATAATTAGATAAGAATCGGCGTTATCAGTTGGTAGCAGAGTAGGATGGTTACCTTTGATGGTAAGGGGAGATCTAGAGCAGGATAGGAGATTAAGTTGCCCCATAGAGCCCGAGTGACGCAGATCCAGAGGACCGTAGGAGAAGGATGCTGGAGGTCGTTGAAAACTGACGGAGAGTGACGGTGCGGCGGAAGTAGCAGTTCGTGGTAGAGTGAGTATAAAAAGAGTGGTGTTTGGTAGATTGCGGTGTTTTATTGGTGTGTGATGTCTTGCGGAGTTGGAACAAGAGTTGTGTGAATGAGAACCGGACCGTGAGCGCGCGCGGGACCGGATGATTTATTGTGGTGTAGAACACACCCAGAGTTGAGAGCGTTGACCAGAGGTTGTGGGGGTCACGAGACGTCATTGACAGACCCACTGAAGATAGGGAACACATGGGTGAGTGTGTGAATAACCAACGCAGGTCGTAGGTTATTGTGTGCAGAACATCGAGTGATTGAATCCTATCGAGTGTGTTAGAGGCGATTGTCCGGTCGTTTCGCGGACAGACGGTTGCCAGATTGAGGTCAACAAGCTCAAGAGGCTGATCGGTCATTGGGGGACTGACAGTCAGAGAGGTAATTGTTCGGTAGGACGGACATTACTTCAGAGTATGATTGGGACAGGTGCGAGCGAGAACGAGTGAATTAGGAAGGAGGGGAACTGCTGCGAGCGGAGGAAAAGTGACGTCAGACAAGTGCCGCGCTGCGATAGGCCGGTTGGTGTGAGCCGCGCTGGCATTGGTGGATTGAAATCGGGAAGTAAAAGCTGACATTTTGAGTGCAAATAAAAAAGTTGATTCATCATGAAATGTTTTAAAGTTTTACGGGAACTTTGTAGAGGTGATAGACATGTGGTTACTCGGGAAGGAGAGGAAGCTCCTCCCGAGGATACGCCAGCACATTATATGGCAAAGAATGTAGGATTGCATACTATTATTTGGCTTGAAAATTGGCATAAAATGACAGAAGGAGAAGGAGAATTGACTTTCCCACGCTATGGTACTTTCAGGTTAGAGGTGTTGTACCAGCTAAAAAGTATAATGGCTTCTTTACGACCACTACCTAGACCAACACAGTTTGAGGCGCTACATGCGTGGATTAGAGCAGCGTACGATAGGAGGAAAGACAAGAGCCAGGAAAGGGTGAAGAAATCGGTCAGGGCATTTCAAGATGCAAGGTGGGATGCACTGGAGAAAAGGTGGAGGGTGGAAACGATTGAGGGAGATAAGTTATACCCACTGCTAGTACAAAATGGAAAGATTACAAGAATTGATGAGGACGACAGTGATATAGACGACAGCCTGTTAGATAGGTTGTTGACAGAAAGGCCACCACCATTTAATCCAGACTCAGAAGAGGGAAAGCCGACTCCAGCTGTAACAATTGATGAGAGCCAGAATCAGACTAGCATGAGAGTAGTGGGAAGGATTTCCACAGGAACGGAAGGGGCAACGACGTCTATGATAACACAGCCTCCCATTGGGAACACAAGGTTACCGGACTCCTTGACAGTACCGGTTACCATTGGCCCTATAGTACCGGTATATGACCCAGACCGAGTGAGAGAAGGGAGCTCCGTACAGATGGGAAGGGAAGAAATAACCAGTGAGAGTGGGAATGGGTTCGAGTACGAGTGGTTCATTTCCCAAGACCATTGGAGACAAGTACGCCGTTACCGGCTACTGCAGACTCTTCCTTTAGACAGGAGGATGAGAGACCAGTCAGACCGAGGTCTTTGCATGAATCCAAGTCAGCTTTGAGGATGTGGACACCAACAGTAACAAACCAAAGTGATAGGATGCCAGGAGATAGGGCACAAAACATCTCAGAAGACAGACCAAGTTCCAGGAATATGATGGAAGGGAATAGGTCACAAGGACAGAATAGTGACTGTGATGAGCGGGACGGTTCAACTTGTCGAGAAGTACTGAGGAGTGCAGTACAGGCAAGGTTGCTAGACGTAGTAAGGTTGAAAGCAGAGGTAGACGAGATGATTAGCGGGGGTCTGCCTTTGGAAAGGATAGAAATTTATAGCTCAGATGAGTTGCTGTTCGTAGCAAAAGATGTGACTCGAAAAGCTAGAATAGCACATGAAAACTTAACGGCGTTGGCCAAAAGATATGAGGTAGACCTGAACAAAACTAAAACGTTGCAAGGACCGCATAGATTACAATACAGTGACCAGGAGCTGGAGGAGAAAAGAATCACAGGATTAAGGACCCACACCAGAGATCTGATAGTAGGAATGAGAATATGGATTTTGTTGGACAAATGGGAAGAAAGGTGGTCCAAGAAGAAACTAGCAAAGAAAGCTGAGGGGGAAACGCCGCCTCCAGGAGGGGGGGCGCGGGTGTCGGAAATTTTCCTTTACGGGAAGTACAGAATGGAGGGTATGTGCATGTGCCGTGGAATAGAGGTGATTTGGCTGCATTTACAAATGATTTTCCTCGGCTGAGGGAGAAACCAGTAGAGTGGTACAAGCAGGTTGAGCGGTTCGTTAAAATTTCAAAAGTATTGTGGATTGATTTGAACACCTTGTTTGACATAGTGGTACCGGGAGATTTGTGGACAGCTTGTAAAGTCGCTGTCGAGTGGCCGACTTCGGAACCTGAAAGGGAGGCGGTTACAAATGGTCCATCACCCCTAGTAATGAAAAAGTATGAGCAGGTGATTACATGGCTAAAACTGAAGATTTCACCTCGAGATATAGATTGGGTTAAGATAGATCGGACTGTACAGGAACCCAAAGAAACGGTGCATGAATATTATGATAGACTTTTGCAAGCTTTTAAACAGTATAGTGGATTAGATACTTTAGACCCCAAGGATATGGGACAGTTTGTCTCAAAGTTTGTACTGGGTCTGAGAACAGAAGTCAGTCTCATGATACAGCACCATTTGATCTGCTGGCAGAACAAACCGGTAGATGAAATTTTGAGGTATGCGAGATACTGTAGTGATGAGGTGGAATCGAAACATCGGAAGCTAAAAGACAAATTGATGCTTGTCCAGATGCAGACAGCACAGGGTCAGTCTAATGGAGGGACCTTAGGAAGAAAACAAGGAAATTTCCAGGGGAACCAGAATGGGCAAGGACAGGGAAAGGGAAAACCAATAGACCCCAAGACGGGAGTGGACGTGGCCACACTGAAGAAGACCACTGCGTGTCATCTTTGTCGCCAGGTCGGACATTGGAAACGCGATTGTCCTTTGAACCCAGTTAATCAGTTGCAGGAAGAGGGGGCTCAAGCACCCGCGCAAGAGGTAGTTAACACCGTGACGAGGCCTAGGACGATGAAAGGGGGGATATACAGCTCTCACGCACAGGTTCCCCAGGCTCCAAGGATTTCACAAGGAATACGAACGTACCAACAGATGCCCCTGTTCGAAGACTATGACGAGAGTAGCTCAGACCCTTTATCCTGACGGTGCCTGAGGGGGAGGAAGACTGCACGCTTGGAGCGGTCTTGGAGGTAGACCAGAGAGGACCTTTTGTGGAGGCAGATATTGAGGGTCATCCTGCCACACTTTTGGTTGATACTGGTGCTACCCGGTCTACTGTAAGATCAGCAGTGGTCCCTAGCCTACCCCTCTCGGGACAATCAATCCAGGTTGTTGGAGTAGCGAACAAAAGAATAAGCAGCCCATTGACAGAACCGATCTTAGTAAAGATAGGTTCCTTCCAAACTAGACATCAGTTTGTAGTGTGTGATACGAGTCCAGTTTGCCTTTGGGAAGAGATCTGTTGTGCAAGTTGAACTGCACGATTTATTGTACGCCTCAGGGAGTGGAGGTCCAGACGAGGGATGACGATGCTGACTTTAAGGTTACAAATCAGCATCTATGTATGGATCTGTACCCAATGGTGACGGTGGAAGAACTTCCACCTGATTTGAGAGACGCAGTGTCATCTGTGGTGTGGGATTTCGCAGGCGATGAAATAGGTCTAATCAGAGGGGTTGAACCAGTGCGGATTGAGGTGAAGCAAAATGTTGATTTCCCCAGGACACCTCAATACAACTTGTCGCCTGAAACGATTGCAGGGATAAAACCTGTGATCGAGACTTTCATTGAGAAAGGCATTCTAAAAGAGATCAGAGGTAGCCCCTGTAATTCACCTATTATGGGACTACAGAAACCGAGCGGGAAATACAGGATCGTGCAAGACCTGCGAAAGGTCAACACGATAGTTGTCCCTTGTTGTCCAGTGGTACCGAATCCTTCAGTAATACTGTTCCAGATCCCATGCGAAGCCGAGTGGTTTACAGTCATCGATTTGTGTCAAGCTTTCTTTTCGATACCGCTCCATGAGGAAAGCCAATTTCTTTTTGCATTCAGGATGGAGAATCGTGTGTTAACATGGTGTCGTATCCCTCAAGGGTATACAGAAAGTCCATCGATCTTTAACCAGATCCTGAAAAAGAATCTTGAGAGTCTTGTGTTGCCGCAGAACTCAGTCCTCGTGCAATACATAGACGATTTACTCATTGCCTCAGAAACAGAAGATGCTTGCAGGATTGACACTGTAGCCCTGTTGAACCACTTAGCAGAGAATGGACACTAAGAGTTAGTGTAGGGACAGCAATAGATTTAAAGCTTGCTTAGATAAATGAAGAGCAACGTAGAAATTGGAGCAATCATAGCTTGGTTGATCCTTCTGGAACTATCGATTCTCTTTATTCTGAGTCGTATGAGACTCCTGCGTAGATTATTATTTGTATTAGTGCCCATCTATTTCTTTAACCTCGTGTTGAGGTGCCTGCATGTTCAGTTATTTTTGGCGATAATAAATTCTTAAACTCGAATTCGGAGTCAGTGGTCCTTATAACAAAATGAATGCTGTTATATAACCAGATGAGATTCTCTCCTTTACACTATTCAACAGGTAAAAAGATCTTGGCGACCGGAAGGTTCTTATAGATAATTAGATAAGAATCGGCGTTATCAGTGCTATCAACAATTAAAATCCAGACATGCAAATCACTGCTTGTATCTACACATTTATCTAATACTGGCATTTAGCCTGCTTCTAAGTGCTGGACTGTTGGCAGATAAGAGGAGCGAGACAATTTAATTAAGGGAAATTCTTGATAAAAACCTAAGTCAATTTAAAGACTGCCAAAAACATTGCTAACTCGTGCCTCTATTTTAAGATCACGTTTTCTAAAGCAATATCTCTCAGTCACACTCAGAGCTCTGAGCCAGATAATACACAGATTTGGAATTCTCTGCTTTGTCTTCTCTGACTAATGTGCAGACTCTGTCTGTACATGCTCTTACCCAGCCTGACCCAGAGGTATTTGTCTGATAATATGGCCACCCTGAGCCAGTTCCGAGAGTACCCAGAGAGCTTCAATTATATGTCCTGACGAGACAATCAGGTCATTATTTATGATGGGCCGTGGCGTGTAATAACGTCCATTTCTGATGTGAATTACGGCAACTGTACTTAAGTATTATTCGACCGTCGTCTCAGCACAGCTGTAGTATTTTTACGAGAAAGCAGTTTTAAGCCTGATTTATCTTCTGAACTACGTAACGAGTCTGTTAAAATTGATTGCACTTTTGAACGCCACGCGTGCAGATGTGTGCATTTGCGTCTCTGCGCCTATGACGCTTTCCAGGTGCTATGGGTCTTTCGGACTACATTTGCTGCAGTACCCAAATAGTAATGCACTGCTTAGGAATTACAAGAGTACGAATCAACAAAAGAAAAGGAATGAAAAATTTATCTTCAGCACTTTTTAGATTTCAAAATCAGCAGTCAACACGGAAAATAGCGTTTTTAGCCAAGCCATATTTTACAATTTTGATGTAAACAAAAAAAACAGTTGGAAAAAAAACAATGCTCGCAGTGTGAATAGTGTCTATGTACGACAGTACTAAGTTTTCCGAGTCAGACATAGAACACTGCTTCTCACAGTGCCCACGTTCACTCAGACGTATGGGGGCAAGTCACAAAAATAAAGTAATGTATCGCACCCGTAAAAGTACTCCTTCAAATGGGTGCAGGTTTACTATTTTTTGGTACTCACAAACATACCCAGTAGTATACATGGAAAGTTGCACCGGGTACAGTTTTCCAGGGACTGTCACATGTCTCCTGGGAATGTCATGTCAGGCTCACATTCCCTCAGGGCATAATT
Organism: Calotriton arnoldi; assembly: GCA_963921515.1. Lineage (NCBI taxonomy): Eukaryota > Metazoa > Chordata > Amphibia > Caudata > Salamandridae > Calotriton > Calotriton arnoldi. The sequence goes on from CAWUFW010013084.1 coordinate 167,357, forward strand.
CTACAGAGCGTAGATCAGGCACTGGGAAAATGGTTTTATTGACCACAAAATAGGAACCCCTGGGTCTACAACAAACAGAACAAGACCTAGTACTGGTAAAGTGTCCTTTTTAGGTCGAGCATTCAAGACCTCTTGTATATACTTTAGTATATACTTATTATTATATACTTGTATGTGTATGTACTTTGTGGGCTCTGGAGATCACCCCTAGGACTTGTCTGCTTCCGCTTAGGGACTTTTTGTTCTGTTCAACTGCCTCTATTTAACTGTCTTGATAGAAAACGACCAGCAGAGGTCAGTAAAATACCAAAATTGCTTTCTGCTGAAGGACCTTTTTTAAAAAAAAATTCTGGCAACTGCCTCCATTTAACTTTCTTGTTAGAAAACGACCAGCAGAGGTCAGTAAAATACCAGAATACCTTTAGCATTCTCTAGATTCCAGTCCATAGAAATTGTTTCCACAAGCACCAGTAGACAGTAATATTTTTTCTAATCTTGTATTTTCAGTGATATGACCACCGAAAGCCCTGATTTTATACTAAAAACAGAGCTTTGGATTTACCATTTCCAGCTGAAAGGCAATATTTCTCTCCATGTGTTCCCATACCTGGCATGTCACGCAGTTTGGTGCTTACTTTCCCTCCATGTTAAAGAACAGTAGATGTTTCAGCACCCAGGCTAATGTGCTGCATAGCTAAATTCATATAAGGTCCCAAAGACGAGACCGATTGCATTGCAAATGCTTGTTAAAGGATGGTTTCCCTCACCCACCCAAAGGTGACATGCTTCATCATAGGGTAACCTCCTCGCATGGGAAACCTAGTCACAGTGCGGGCTACAACCCCCTCTCTGAGAGGGAGGAGCTCAGGGATGTATTAAGAAGAGGTGTACTAATCACCTCAGATGAACTAATGTGGGGTGAGAGGAGCAGGGCAAAATAAGTGAAAATGAGATGTCTAAAACTAGCTCCAGGGTTTTGCAAAAGACTTTATTAGTTTGTCTCTGGGCCAGGATTAAAAACCAAGCTAGAACAGGAGGGAATTCAACTTGCTTCAAGGTGAAATGTCAATGGTAGGTCAACACGTTTCAGCCTTTTACCCTCAACAGAGGTGTAGCGGCTTTCTTCAGGACCTGTTATTGAAACTTCTGCGTTGTAGTATGCTCATGTATAGTAAAGTGCTAAATGAAAAACACAGAGTGATACAAAACCAGTGGTCTTTGTGACAGTCCATGTTATTGGAGATCCACTGGCAATTTTACCTGCTATCGTAGGGCATCACACCTCTACTTTTACACTGGTGTGGTGCTCAAGGAGTCATCATGACCTTGTATCAGTAAATTTGTGCCGCTCGCCACACAACAGAGAATGCATGATGTAAACAAAAAAAAAGTTGGAAAATAAACAATGCTCACAATGTGAATTGTGCCTGTGTACAACAGTACTACGCTTTCTGAGTCAGACATAGAACACTGCTTCTCATAGTGCCCAGATTCACTCAGACTTATGGGGGAAATTCATAAAAATAGTTTATCGCACCCGTAAAAGTACTTCTTCAAATGTGTGCTGGCTTACAATTTTTTGGTATTCGCAAACATTCCCAGTGAAATGCCTGGAAAGATGTACTTGATACAGTTTTTCAGGGACTGTCACATGTCTCCTGGGAATGTCATATCAGGCTTGCATTATCTCAGTGCATAATTCTACAGAGCGTAGATTAGGCACTGGGGAAATAGTGCCTGCTGTGCAAATGAGCATTTTTTAATTATCTTCTCCACTGGAAAGTCATTTTCCCCCCCCATTGAGAAACTCTTTGACCTACATCTGCTCCATGTTTTGGAGGGAACTTGTTCCCCTTCCCATCCTTAGAGAAAACAATGCATTGGCATTTGGGGGCATTTACAAACTTACTAGGCTTGCTGGTCAGTGTTCTGCCCATGCATTGGCGTAAGTACAACATAATTCTAAACAGTTTCTCTGCTCCCCTTCCCTGCCAAAGTCCTTGAGAAGGCCATCAAACACCAACTCACCAAACACCTGGAAAGAAACAAGCTGCTGGATGCTTTCTAAACTGGGCTCAGCACCAACCACAGCACCGAGACCGCCCTGATCACTGCCAGCGTTGACATCATAACCCTCCTCGACCGGGGAGAAACAGCGGCCCTGATCCTCCTTGACCTCTCAGTGCCAGAACAAAGCGGGCTCCTCCGTTTGCTTCAACACACTCCCCATGCCATTCCAGTTTGGATTCAGCCACATACAAATCAGTCTAGGCCCTGCTCCCACTGGAACAGTCCAGCCCAAACCGCCAGGCCCTAGACTGGAAACAAGCATCCTGGGGCCGGTTGCATAGGGCTGGGTTCAAACTGGGGTTGCATGGTGGGCAAAAAAATGATGGATTTAACCCAAAGTGGCTGGGGGCGAATATTTGACACCCAGCAGGGGGACTAGCAGACCTTGTCCCCCAGTGATGGTCAGAGGCAGAAATCTTGCACAGCTTCCCCTCCTCACACAGCCCTTCTGCCTGCTTGGTCCCAAACTCCCTTTCTTCTAGTCCGTTTCCAGACACCAAATTTACTTTAGGGTCTGGGTCTTTGAGTTTTATGTTGGGGTTCTGCTTCTTTTAAAGTGTACACTTTTCTCGGACTTCTTCCTCTTGAAAGGCTCTCTGTCACAGCAGGAGAGACTCTGAAGGAGATAGTCCCACAACACAGGCTAAGGGAGTGACTAGAGATCACACCTTGATGCCAGCCACGATAATATGTGCATCAAAAGGTTAATCACGGGCTCCCAGCCCTATTCTTTAGGATTCCCTTATCAGTCCCATCTCCGTCCCGAGATGTCCCAGGCCTCTTCATTGTGTTCTCTCACTGAATCAAAGAACACCTTTTGAAGTGTACAAGGGGAGTCTCACTCTCTCTTCTCCAGTGTGTTCCATCCAACTCACAGGAATGCAGCAAGACACAAATCTGTCCGGGGAGATTCCTCTAATCCTGATGTCTTCATCAGACAGGCCTTGGCTTCCCAAAATGGAGAATCACAAAAAAGAGAGACAAGTGAGTGAGCCTTCTCTAACTCCCCTCACAAGTACACCACAACTCACAAAAAGAGAAGGACTAAAAAACATAACAGAGGAGACCCTACTATAAGCAGTTATGTCTATGTCTCTGTTCTAGGCAAACCGCAGAAAGGGTTGTAAAAGAGAAATAGAGAGGAAAATTAACGGATTTTTAAATACTGCCCTCACCCACTAATTAGTAGTATACTTCATCATAGGGCTGCTTACTACGCCCAGGTGCAGATCAACACACTGGACGGAGCGCTGATTTTTTTGAGAGGAAAAGAAAAGGGAAAAGTGAGGAAAAGAAAAAGGAAAAGTGAGGTAAAGGAAGGAAAAGTTTCCCCCATGAGGGATCACTGGTGCAGAAGAAAGTGATCTAAAACTACTTAAGGAAGTACCACCTAAATTCCTTTATTATTGGTCTCCCTTGGCAGGATTAAAAAATCAAAAGGCGGGGTATCTAGGAGGAGTCACCACTCCTTAACCCCCACTGCATGTGCCAACATGTTCCAGCCAAATTTAATTGCCCTTCTGGGTCACTGGCCTTCTTTAGGCTAAAGATCCCTTGTAACGTTCGTCTGTATCACAATGTGATCAATTACTACAAAGTGGTTAAGTCAACCTTGCTTGTTTCTCAGTAACACATTCGCCATTAATTTCTGTAAAAGAGAAATGAAAATCATGAGTGATCCCCTCTAAACCTCTACAAATATATAAAGATCATTCCAATCTCCTTTTTAGGGAACACACCTGTGCAGTTCTCCCAACCCAGAGTGTTGCCATAAAAACATAATAAAAACACAATAAGCACCCAACACCCAGTGAAGGTATGGACTTGTTAACCATAAGCACACTAGTGGTTAAAACACAGAAGCCTTCACAGTGAGGCTACCCTTAGAGTATCTTACCCGAGTTTCGTAATGAAATCTCTGAACCCGGGACCGTCGTGGTGACACCGCCCTGTAGTCACACACTGCAGAATAGAATAAATACTAAGCTAAACCTTCCCCAAGGTACATGATTGGGAATTTTTTACAGAACCTGCGTGGTTTAGCATCGCTTTTGCTGTGTCTGTCACTAGTGATAAAAGCAGTAGGCAATCGAATATCCCTTATAACAAGGACTCAGCAAGGCTCTTTGTTGGCGTGATTCATGCCCTACTAGTGAATCAATCATGCCATCAGCATGTTTAGTTTCCATATCGCCTCCAGATACCAACATAATTAAGGCGAAACTCTGGTGGAGATAAAGATTTAATCTCCCACCATCCTGGTCTTATCGTAAATGGCGACAGTATGCAGGTTGCCCTACCCTTTTGCTCCTGGATATCGTACCTCCAACGTGGTCCGAATCCGTGATTGCATACATAGGGGGATGTTGGTGACTATTCCCCCGATGATGCTCAGTACTGACTATTTGGGGGTGGGGTAGTAGAATGCACTCTTGTTCCCCCCTTATCCTGTCTGCAGTAACTTGTATCACTGCTCAGGCCACCCACATACGGGTTCCAAATATAATTTTATTTTATTACTCCTAAAAATGAGGAATATTGATTAGAGGAATGCCACCCCATCCCCTGTTATCGTGGTGTAGTCTTTCGAATTCGCCCAGTTGGCCACTCATGGGTAAATGCTCGAACCCCGCAGAGTTCGCCCTAAACACTGCCCCACCCGCTCCCTGCTTACTTCGTCAAGGGTCGGTGTGTCAAGAACACGCCACTCCGTGTCCTCCATCGCCGCAAGTATGTTCAGCGCGTCAATGTAAATAGCGGTTATGCCTGATACATGATGCATTTCCGGTTCCTGCCTCTGTGCTCCCTAACTAGACCGGCAACCTCAGTTGTTGATGGTCAAATGGCAGCGGCCATCTTTTCATTCCCTATGGACTCAGGTCTTTTAGATAGGCACCGTTAAATTCTGGCATTACCAAACGACGAGATCTTTCTTCATGTGCCTGGCAGAAATAGCTCTCACTAAGAACTATTTTCAATATAAAGTACCTTTTATCTGCAGGTCCATGGTACATCCATGGGGAACTCTTTCGCCCCTAGCTTGGCATGCCTGTATGCCTCATTTTTCGAGGAAGAGAACATCTACACACGGATGAATCCATTCTTTAACCATATAAGAATCTGGAGAAGATACATCGACGATGTGATTGTGATTTGGAATGGAGACAGGGCCTCAGCAGAGGAATTTTTGACATGGCTCAACAATAGAAATCCCTATTTATTTTTTACCTCGACCATGACTACTGAATGCCTCCCCTTTCTAGATCTTAACATCAAGGCTGAAAATGGAACTTTGGTAAGCAGTGTTTACTACAAACCAACTGACAAGAACAACCTGCTCTCTTTCAAAAGTTTTCATCCTAAATCCTTGAGGGAAAACCTGCCGTACCAGCAGTTCCTGCGCCTGCGTAGAAATTGCTCAGCCTTGAGCGACTTCAAGAAGTAAGCGGAACTATTGAGCCAGAAAATCCAGGAACAGGATTACCCGGACCAAGTGATTAAATGATCACTTAAGCGGGCCAAAAATAATAACAGAGATGCCCTGCTGGAGACTCACCCAAGAGAATCAAAGGAGAGGAGCATTTGTGTCACAACATTCAACACAGCCTCGAATCATGTAAGGAAGATTATTATGAGAAATTGGCAGATCCTGAATTCTAATGGACTAAATTTAGAAAGTCCCTTATTCTCTTTCAAGAAGAGCGCAAGCATAAGAGACATGGTGGTACACACGAGCTCCAGGACCCCAAGACCTACTGGACAACGGTCTAACACACGATGGGGCCTACCACCCATCACTGGACATAATGCATGTGGCCACTTTAAAGCCTGTTCACTGACAATCAGTGGTAAGTGAGTGGACGTTGGCCTTCCTCAACCGTGGGAACTCAGGAGCCATACGACTTGTAATTTGGAAAACGTGATCTACCTCATTTGGTGCCCTTGTGGACTCCAGTATATAGGCATGATTGACCACCCAGTTGGTGAAGGTCCGTATATTGAAGCATATGAGTACCATTAGATGTGGGATGGCCAACACCAAGCTAACAACATATTACATGGAGAAGAGACACACCGAAAACGATCTGAAGTGGATCGTAATCGATAAGCCATATCTCCCACCCACAGTAAGGGATACCACTAACCTACTCTTTCTTAGGGAACAGAGGTGGGTGCATAGGTTAAAAAGTAGTGTGCTAGGATTAAACGATTCTATCCCCTGGCACCAGTTGAATTAAGATTTTGTGATACTTTATTGAAAAGTTGTTGTATGCTAGTAACTAGACATAGCACATGATCCATACTGTAGCAAGCTCTTACATACGGAGAAATTTGCCTATAATACAGTTCCTTGAAAAGGGGCAATTTGTGACTTTCTATATTGCTACCCAGTCCCTTTTCGCAGAATCAGGGTATCTCCCTTCCTTTTTTGGTCATGCATAGGAAGAATGCCTCTTTTTGGCTGATCCAGCCATTCGAGATGGCTTCTGCTACAGTGGGGATGTTGTAAATAGTGCACTGTTTGGTTTATTGGCCTAAATGTAAGGCTTAAAAATTCAATCTAAAAGATTTCAGTTGAAAAGCTTTTCTTGTCCTGTTGTCACATTTAAGTGTTTTTGATTTTTTGTCCGTGTCTAAAATTTGTCATTAATTGTTATATGTTGTATGGTGTGTTTTGGTCATTTATAATTTTTTTGTATGTAATTGTGATCAGAAAGTATAATGTTCATAAATGGTGGGTGTGGATTGTAAATAATATGATGTTTGTAAAAATTTGAATTTTTGATACATGGAAAAAGAAAACAATTCTTTAAAAATAAAAATAAATTGTCAAAGTGAAATTTTTGTTGTTGATCATATTTAGTTGTTCTATGTGCTATCCTTATAAATAATTGATTAGAAGGTTATCAGTATTGGCATTCTGTTGTTGTTTATGATTATTGGGCTCAGCCTTACTGATTAAGGGCCAAAACCCTCTGCTTTTAAATATGTTGAGCGTGGATTCAGCAGCTGTTTAGTCTCCCAAACCTACTTTGTGACAGGATCATCATGGACACCTTGTTGCTGTTGTCACAAGACCCTTGACCTTGCCAGGTAGGTCGCTCCCCTGCCACACAGCTCCGCCTGTGCTGTCCTGCCCGCTGCTGCTGCTGGTAAGCTCGCCCCTCTGCTGCTGCCTCGGTGCCCGATTTTGCTTTCTGTTTCCCCTCGTGCCCTCATCTCCTGTGCCCGATTTTGCTTTCTGTTCCCCTCGTGCCCCCATTCTGTGTGTCCTTTTTGCCTTCTGTTTCCCCTCGTGCCCCCATTCTGTGTGCCCGATTTTGCTTTCTGTTTCCCCTCGTGCCCTCATCTCCTGTGCCCGATTTTGCTTTCTGTTCCCCTCATGCCCCCATTCTGTGTGTCCTTTTTGCCTTCTGTTTCCCCTCGTGCCCCCATTCTGTGTGCCCGATTTTGCTTTCTGTTCCCCTCCTGCCCCCATTCTGTGTGTCCTTTTTGCCTTCTGTTTCCCCTCGCGCCCCCATTTTTTGTGCCCGATTTTTGCCTTCTGTACCCCCGTTGCCTCTCTCCACTCCCGCCGCTGCGTCCCCTGCGGCCCCGCCCCCCTGACTGCCCATTCGCTGCCCCTGCCTCCCGCCTCCCAGCTGCTCCTCCCTCCCACCTCCCCATATATGGCGGCCGCTGCGCGGCCACGCAGCGGATGCGCGCAGCGGGCGCGCCGCTGGCGCGCTGAAGGCGCGCCTAAGGCAAGCCCGTCTGCGCCCGTCCGCGCCTGGACCACGCCCAGTGCCAGAACCCCTGGGCCGCGCGCCCCCCGCACCAGCCTCGAGGACCGACGCCACTACAATGCCACCACACTCCACGCTCTCAACCCCGGACGGACACACAACTGCTTCAAGGTCGCCCCGAAACGCACTCATGGCCCCTTCACCTGCCGGAACTGCAGCTACACCAGCCTCAGAGCCACCGAAGCGCCCGCCAAGAAGGACCTCAACCACCTCCGATGCATCCTACTGAACACCCGCTCCGCACGCAAACACGCCGTCGAGCTCTGGGACCTGCTCGACACATCATCACCAGACGTCGCCTTCCTGACAGAGACCTGGATGAATGACTCCTCCGCACCCGACATCGCCATAGCCATCCCAGACGGCTATAAGATCACCCGCAGAGACCGCGTCAACGGAGTAGGAGGAGGAATCGCCATCGTCCACAAGAACTCCATCAGGGTCTCGACCAGCACCGACGACCTTCTCCGCACCGCCGAACACATGCACTTCCAGATCCACACGGACCCCAACACCACCCTTAGAGGCACCCTTGTCTACAGACCCCTGGGCCCCGACCCCAGTTCAGCGACTCCATCGCCGACTTCATCAGCACGCACGCCCTGACCTCTACCGACTACATCCTCCTCGGAGACCTGAACTTTCACCTGGAGAACAACAACGACAGCAACTCCACCACCCTGATCGACAACCTCGCCAACCTCGGACTGAGACAGCTCGTCACAACACCGACTCATTCCGCCGGCCACACGCTCGACCCCGTCTTCTCCTCAAGCTCCCACGTCTCCTTCAGCCACACCACGGAACTCCTCTGGACCGACCACCGCTGCATCCACTTCACCTTCCAGAAACCCACCACACACCACCGCACCCAACAGATCCCACGCCGCTGCTGGAGCAAAGTCACCGAAGACCAACTACGGGCAAACCTCGCTCTCAGCCCCCTCCGACCCATCCAACACCGACGACGCTGCCTGCAACCTCAGACGATGGATAGACGACTGTGCCAACACCCTCGCCCCGCTGAAAAACTCACCTACAGCGACACCACCAAAAGAGCCAGCTGGTTCACCCCGGAACTCCTCGCTTCCAAGCGTACCTGCCGGAAACTAGAGAAGAAATGGCACAGTGATAAGACACCGGACAGCCACGCAGCCCACAAAGACACCATCCGTAACCACCACCACCTCATCAGGTCCGCCAAGTGAATCTCCTTCAAAGACCGCCTCGACAACAACGCACACAACAGCAAGGAGCTCTTCAACATCGTGAAGGAACTCTCCAACCCCAGCTCCAACACCAACGACATCCCGCCGTCGCAAGCCCTGTGCGATTCCCTCGCCACCTTCTTCCACCGCAAGATCGCCGACATCCACGACAGCTTCAACACCCAGACAGCCCCTACTAAGATCGATACACCAGACCCGCCGCACACCATCGACCATGACCCCTTGCCAGCCTGGGCCAGCTGGAACATTGATGACACCATCAAGACCATGAGCACAATACACTCCGGCTCCCCGTCAGACCCTTTCCCGCACCACATCTTCAACAAAGCCAGCAGCTCCATCGCACCCCACCTGTGCAACGTTATCAATCTCTCCTTCGAGACCGCGACCTTCCCAGAGAGCTGGAAACACGCAGAGATCAACGCCCTACTCAAAAACCCAAGGCGGACCCGAGAGACCTCAAGAACTTCCGGCCCATCTCCCTGCTTCCGTTCCCAGCCAAGGTCATCGAGAAGATCGTCAACAAACAGCTAACCCGATACCTCGAAGAAAACAGCATCCTGGACCCATCCCAATCAGGGTTCCGCAGCAACCACAGCACTGAGACTGCCCTCATCGCCGCCACCGACGACATCAGGACCCTGCTGGACAACGGTGAGACCGCAGCCCTCATCCTGCTGGACCTCTCCGCCGCCTTCAACACTGTCTGCCACCGCACTCTACGCGCACGCTTCCACGACGCAGGGATCCGAGACAAGGCCCTGGAATGGACCACCTCCTTCCTCGACGGCAGAACCCAGAGAGTCCGCCTCCCACCTTTCCGATCCGAAGCCTCCGAGATCATCTGCGGCGTACCCCAGGGATCTTCCCTCAGCCCAACGCTGTTCAACATCTACATGGCCCCGCTCGCACGCATCGCCAGACAGCACGACCTCAACATTATCTCCTACGCCGACGACACTCAACTGATCCTCTCCCTCACCAAGGACCCCTCGCCGCCAAATCCAATCTCCATGAAGGAATGAAGGCCGTCGCCGATTGGATGAAGATCAGCCGACTAAAGCTGAACACGGACAAGACAGAGGTCCTCATCCTCGGCTCCAACCCCTCAGCCTGGGACGACTCCTGGTCGCCAACGACGCTGGGAGCAGCCCCGACACCCACCGACCACGCACGCAACCTGGGAGTCATCCTCAACTCAACGCTCTCCATGACCAAGCAAGTCAACGCAGTCTCCTCCTCCTGCTTCAACACCCTCCGCATGCTTCACAAAAACTACAGGTGGATCCCGACAGATACAAGAAGAACAGTCACCCAGGCCCTCGTCAGTAGCAGACTCGACTATGGGAACGCCCTCTACGCGGGAGCCCCGGCCAAGCTCATCAAGCGACTGCAACGCATACAAAACGCCTCCGCACGCCTGATCCTCGACGTACCACGCCACAGCCACATCACCCCCACCTGAGGAACCTGCACTGGCTCCCCGTCAACAGGAGAATCTCCTTCAAACTCCTCATCCACACACACAAGGCACTCCACAAGACTGGCCCAGCCTACCTCAACAGACGACTCTTCTTCTACGTCCCCAACCGCCAGCTCCGCTCCGCCGACCTCTCCCTCGCCACCGTCCCTCACATTCGAAGAACAACCACCGGCAGCAGATCCTTCTCACACCTAGCCGCCAAGACCTGGAACACCCTTCCACTAAGCCTACGACAGACCCAAGACCTGCTGACCTTCAGGAGGCTACTCAAGACCTGGCTTTTCAACCAGTAGCAGCACCCCACCCCCCTTTTTCTCCCCAGCGCCTTGAGACCCTCGCGGGTAAGTAGTGCACTCTACAAATTCTGTGATTGATTGATTGAAGACCATTTGAGCTCAGTGTACATAAAACTAACCATTTGCTTATTGCAGCACAGACTAATATGTCCTCATAGCACTCTAACAAATATTAACTATCCCCTCTGCTGATAAACAATTCCCACCCCCTTTAACAATTTCTTATTTAAGTTCAATTTGACAACTTCCATTAGTAAGAGGCCTTTTTGCCCCTTCTCCTGAATCCAAAATTTCTTTGCACCGACCCTTCTGTCTGTCCCTGGACCAAGCCTGCCTTCCTTTCATTCCCCCATTCTTCTCTTACTTTCTGTTGTTATTTTCCCTGTTACCTCTAAACTCATCCTTAGTGCCCTTTGACGAGCTTGACCCCTATGACTAATACCTCTTCCTCTGACTGCATCTCTTTTCCAGTGCCCAACCTGTTGCTGAAGACTACTGTTCCTGTATCAGGGTGGGTTACTAGGCTCAGTGCTTCCCTAGAGCAACAGCTCTGTCATGAATTAGCGCTGTAAAGCAATTACCCCTCCCAAATCTTCCTGGGTGAAAAGTGTAGTACCTTCCAAATCCACCCAGTGCCCTGGAAGTCCCTCAGTGTGTGGTGTGTGTGTAAACTTCATGGGAAATAACACAAGTGAATTTACCAAGACTGTGTGGTACTGTAATTACCGCATATCTGACAATCATGATTCAAGCAGAAAAAACAGCTTCCCCCAAAATCGGAACTACCAGAATTTCGGTAATAACTATTTATGTTTATGCATCTCAGTAAGTACAGCCAATTGTTAACTCAATGATATTCAATGGGTTTTGAATCAATTTTTTTGGTACTCTTGCTGTTAGCAGGATGTCAGTTAAATACATTCTTGAGCCATCCTCACATAGGTCAAGAAATCAAATGGGGCAATAAATAAAAGTACATACATTTCTTTTGTTTTCAGCACTTTGTCAAGAAACATAATTTACAATGCCAATAGCTCTAACTCTCACAAATGTGAGAACTATTGCATTGCAAATGATTGTGTTTTTTTAGCAAGCTCTATGACCCTGCCAGCACACTCACTGACCCCCACCCCCAAGGCCCTCTGATCACAGTTCTCATTTCAAGGGCTGGAAGTAAATGAAGGCAGACTGGAAATAATCAACAATAATTAACATCGCCACACTTTCAGGCCATCTTCATTTACATGTACTTGCAGAGGCATTTGCGCCCCCCTGGGAACCCATTTAAGCCCCCCCCCCCCAGGAGGGCATGGCCCCCCAGTTGGAGGACCTCTGCTCTAAGCCCTCAGATTGCAAAGAGGTGTATGTAAAAGTTAAACTGACAATGTACAAATGTATTGTTCCAATTACACCCGAGGCAGATTTGTATTGGACCATTAGCCTGGTGTATAGCTATGGACAGTACAGTAGGTGAAGTAGCACCGGTGGCCAAGGCCCTTAGGAGTACCTGAACCTGTAATGTAACTGTATTGCACTACCCACCCACAGGACAGGGGAACCTTTTTGCTTGCATGCACTAGGGACCATGGCACTCTTGGCATGTCACTGTCATTAAGCACAGCAGCTGCGGCCCATCCATATGGCCTGAGGTGCCACACCCCCCCACCTTTTTCCCAGAAAGAAGAGTGTCTGTCAGGCTGAACAAAGGTCAGTCTGACAGACTCTTCTTGTTCAGGTCAACCAGCCAGGAGCTAGACATGCACTAACTGTGCATGCTCCTTACTGCCTGAGCTGAACTTTGCCAGTCTGACAACTTTATAGCCCTGTGGGTGTGACCTCCTCAGCCTGGCAGAAGAGCATAAAGGCCCTTCCCCCATGACGAGGGGGAGCATCACTGATTGCCTTGGTCCTGGGTGCATCAGTTTTAACTTCTGAAAAGCCCAGGGCCGAGTGTCATTCAGTGACACCTCGTCACAGAGTGGGGTGGGGACAGCAGTGTCACAGACCCCCATCCCACTCTGTGATAAGTGAGGGACTGCTGCCTTCCCTAATTGGAAAGCAGCAGCCCCAACCCTCCTGGAACCTCTAGGCTTCCCTCTCTACAGTGAAGTTAAGTTTTATGTGCTTTGTTATGTTTGATGCATGGGTCTATGTATGAATTTATGTGTATTTGTGAGTGAGTGCTTTGAATGGCTGTGTGTGGATGCATGGGCATGTGTGAATGTGTATGTGTGCATGTGACCCCTGCTCCCCTTCCTAGTAAAATTCATGGCTGTCACTGGGACATAGTACATGTTTTCCACCCTCCGACAGTCGCTTCAGTCACTGCTGTTTGAGACTTAGGTTGTAATTTCGTCTGCTATTTTGGCAGCAACATTTCATGCAAGTGTCAGTTCCGTTTCATTTGCTTCCTTCTTTCCAAAAGTGTCATTTATTAGCCCTTCATACAATTCATTAGAGGCGGTCTGTTGCTTATTTTACTGCGCATGGTTGCACTTAAAACGACGCACATCCAAATTACTCTCCTGTGGCTCCCACATTTGTTTGGCAGAATGGTACTAGCTGTATTGTGTTCAAGCATCAGGTTAATGGTGAAAACAGCTGGGGAGCTGTCAGGGATTTCTACATATTTTGACTTTTTAGCATGCAGCCCTAGACCACATTGCACTTCCACTCCTGCTAAGGTTCTGCATTGGTTTTCACTTTCACAGCTGGGAATATTGGTTATGCCCAGCACTTTGGTGGGTCTAACTCCCAGCAACTTTCTTCATTCATAATAAATCAAATAGCTAACAGCAATGCAAGTGCCAATTTAACCAAGGATGCCATCCAATTTTAAATCAACCAGGCCTCCATTCACAGCTTAGCTTGATGAAGCGATGGAGTATAGTGTTGTCGTGGTGCAGTTTGCTCTTTTTTTCTCACACACAGTCAGCCAGCAAGAGGATGCTTAAGAGCTGTGTTGCCCACACAACGGTGTTGACCTGTAGGACACAAAAGTAAATTGGGGCAATTCCAATTCTTCCTTTTGCAGTTAGTAGTTTTTACAAATGGGCGAAGCAGAGAAAAGGGTGGTTTTAAGTATTTTTCAAAGCGATTATTACATTATGTCATGAAGATTTGTAGGGCACACTGTCACCCGGGAGGGTATCCTGGTCATGAGCAGGTGATAGTTTAGGCTCACCTAGGGCCTACTGAGATTAGAAAAGCCAGGTCTTCAGCTTCTTGCAGAATTCAAGAAGTGAGGAGGTGCCTCTTATGTGTAGTGGCAGGTCATTCCACTCTTTAGGAGAGATGTAGTAGGAGGCTTGACTGCCGAATCTGGTTTTCTGCATGCACAGGATTGTGCAAATAGGAGTTTGGACGAGCAGATGTGTCTGGAAGTTTTGTGAAAGCAGATGCAACTGACGCTGGGCCAGAGTTATGTAGTGCCTTGAAAGTGTGTGGGGGGAGTTTGAATTACTCTCAGTGAGGTCTAAAATGATGGCTTTGTGGCTGGTATTGGTATAATTTGGCATCCTCTACTTCATTTCTTTGGTCTAACAGGTCTGACAGGCACCAGAAGGTCCAAAAAGCAATCCAGTTTGCAGGGGCTACTGTATAAGAAAAATGCATTCATTCATCCACACATTCTTAGCCAGTGCACCTTTCAACACTTCTCACTTGTGGATTCTCAATATGTACTAACAGGCTCTCTACCATTCTTGATACAGATTCTCTACAGGTGCTCACTGTATATGTGCTCTTAGCATAAAATTATCCCACCCAATTAGTCTCCAGATACTGATTTTGCATTATCACTTTTTTTTTACTTGTAATCTTTTTATTGAAAAGCATTTTCACAGAGCAACATAGCGATCAAAATATGAGGCTTTTTCAGACATAGTGATATCAATCACATTGCAGGCACGGGTATAGAGGAATATAGTCACTGTAATAAGCAGAAAATAGTGCAACAATATATCACACAAGTATGCCAAAAGGGGCCATGGGTTACCTGAACAATTCTGAAAGTCTGGCTTAGAATTGCAATTCACAGCAAAGTAATAAAGTACAAACAACAAAACAAATGGTCAAGAAGGCTAGATGTGTGAATGCCCATGGTAAGGGAGGGCCAATTTCCACATGAAAAGACAGGAGTTTAATGGGTATAATCGCTTGACGCGGGGAGGCAGGCGGGAGAGGAGCAAAAGACATATCAAACTCAATAGGGTCACACCCCATCCAACCTAGTCTAACTCAATAAAAGAGTTGGACTGCCTTAAGTTTGGGCGGTTTGAAGCAAGTGTATTCCAAACGCATAAAATAATCTATCAAGGGCTGACAGGTACGAGCAAATTTAGCATGTGTGTGCGTAATTCTATGGGTCAAAAGCTCCATGGCCATAATGTGCCACAAGCGAGTGAACCATAAAGCCACAGGAGAGACGAATGGCTGTTTCCAGTGAAGTATCACTTTTAACACAGCTCTATAACAGTTTTGTATTCTTTGATCACTTTTCTTTTCTCTACATTTTGGTCTGTGCTTATGTTTAGACCTCCTCGTTTTTAATATTATTAGCATATCTACAAAGCCTCACATTCGCGAAGATAATGTTTTTCAAAAGCAAGCTTGGAGAATATATCTATAATATATATGTCAAAGCTGTATGTTTGATATCAATGGTGAGGTCATAATTAATGTCATCAATGAAGTAGTCGATGACATCATGATAGGTCTACCAATCAATCAATCAGCATTTGTAAAAGCTCAGCACTGTCTCCCTTAGGGGGGGCCGGGCACTATGGGTGCGATGCTTCACACGAAGAGCCAGGTCTTGAGTTTTTTTTCTGAAGTCCGCCGGGGAGAATGCTGTTTGAAGATGGAGGAGCAGATGGAGGAGCAGGTCGTTCCAGGCCTTGGCAGTGATGTAGGAGAAGGAGCGGCCTCTACTGCGGATGCGTTGGATGTAGGCATGGGCTAGTGAGGTGGAGCGCAGTTGTCTTGCGGAAGATAGAAGTTGAGTCAGTGGTTGACATAGGCCAGTACTTGAATGTGTAGAGCTTTGTAGGTGTGCATGAGGATCTTCAGCTGGCATCTTTTCTGGCTGGGGTGCCAGTGGAGGTTCCTGAGGTTGAGGTGATATAGGTTAGTTTGGGGCAGTCCAGGATGAGTTTGGCTGCAGCATTCTGAATGGTCTGGAGTCTTCCTACTGAGCGTGCGAAGGTTGTGGCAGCAGGTGGTGGCGACTGCTTTGACTTGTCAATTCATGGTCAGTTCACTGTAGAGGATGATGTCTAGTTTACGCGCCTGGTATGTAGGTGTAGGTGTTGGTGCAAGTTCCACTGGCCACCAGCTGTGGTCTCATATGGAGGTGTTATTCCCAAAGATCAGTACTTCTGTCTTTTCCGAGTTGAGTTTAAGGCAGTTGTTTTTTATCCAGTTGTCTCTATTGGTCATGGTGTCACAGAAGTTTGTTCTGGTGGTGGAGGGGTCTTCGGTGAGCGAGAGGAACAGCTGAGTATTGTCTGCGTAGGAAATTCTTTTGAGGCCGGGGTTCTGACGATGTCTGCGAGGGGGGTCATGTATGTGTTAAAAAGGGTGTGGCGGAGGGGATGACCATTGGGGAAGGCTGCATATGATGTCCTTGGGTTCAGAGGTGAAGGGAGGCAGCTGGATGTTCTGTGTGCGTCCTGTAAGGAAGGAGGCAATCAACTTGAGGGCATTTTGCTGTATGCCGATGTTGTAGAGTCTTTTGATGAGGGTGTGGTGGGATACGGTGTTGAACAGAGCAAAGAGGTCGAGGAGGATCAGGGCCACAGTCTCTCCATGGTCGAGGAAGGTTCTGATTTCGTCTGTAGGAGCGATCAGCACAGTCTCAGTGCTGTGGTTGGCACAGAATCCAGATTGGGAGTCATCTAGAAGGTGGTTTAGTTCCAGGTATTCAGTGAGCCTTCTCAGGTACTTTGGCAGAATATGAGAGCAGGGAGATTGGTCGATAATTTTTGAGTTAGCTGGGGTTGGCGTGGGGTTTCTTTTGGAGTCATCTGACATCTGCATGTTTCCATCTGTCTGGGAAGGTAGCTGTGGTGATGGAGGTGTTCATGATGCTGGTGAGTTCCGTGCTGATTGGGATGGTTCAAAGGTTTAAAAGACGGTGGGGGCAGGGGTCAGTGGGTGCCCCGGAGTGGATGGAGGTCATTATGGTCGTAGTAGTCTGGGTGGTGAGCGGAGACCAGGGGCCATATTATGAAAATGTCCCCGGGGCGCAGCGGGCATTAGTGCCTGCATTGCATGCTCCTGGGGCACTTTGGTATTACAGAAGGAGTCGCTGATGCTTGAGCGGGCCTTTATGTAATACAGATAGAGTTGGCACACATATAGAGCCAGCGCTATTACCAGAGGGCTTTCATTCATTTACATGGGGGCATGGCCCCATGCAAATGAGGGAATCCCTTTGCCTCTGCACCCGCTCTGTATTATAGATGTGGGCGCAGAGGTAAAGAAGCTGTCAGGAGGCAGACTAACAGTTACACTGTCAGTGTGCCCCCTGATGGCAGCCCTCTGGAAACGGAAAAGGGAGTGCTATGGGACCCCAGGCATCCCCTTGCAGGCGGGTGCAGTCAATCACTGCACACCCCTGCTAGGGGATCTCTAATCTCCCTTAAAAGTGCAGGTGGGTTGTCCCCTGCACAGTGAAACACAGAGCGGTTATTTCAAAGCTGCTCCGTTTTTCATTTGAATGCGCAGCCCATGGGCAGCGCGAGTTCGCTGCTGCCCTGGGGGCAGTACATTCAATTTAATAGGGCGCGCTTTCCCTGTTTGAGCCCAGCACATCTGTTTTAAGGTGCGCTGTGGTGCAAACAGGGAAAGTGTGCCCTTTTTCTGTGTCTACCGGGTTGGATAATTCCTTGACTATTTTGAAGAGTTCTTTCATGTGGTTTGCTGATGTGATGTCTGTTCTCTTGGTTTCCTTGATGTGCAGGTGGTAGTTGCTGAGGGCTGCTTTGTGAGAGGCTCGGTCAGAGGGGTTCCTTGTGATGCACCATTGTTTCTCGAGCCTGTAGCAGTTGCACTTAGTGGTTCTGAGCTCTTGGGTGTACCAGCTGGCTTGTTTTGTTGTTTTTTGCTGGTTTCATCGGGCAACTCTGTTGGCGCATTTGGTGATCCAAGCAGAGAAGTTCTGGATGGCATGGTCAAGATCTGATGAGGCTTTGGGTTGGGTGGTGCTGAGGACCTGTGCCCACTGTGTTTCAGTTACCTTGCCCCAACTGCGGTGGGAGAAGCTGTGATGTTTGGTGATGGTGTGCTGAACATTGGAGACAGTAAAGTGAATGATGGCATGGTCTGTCCAGGTGAGTTCTGTGACGGTGCTAAATTTGATTCTGTCAATGGAGGTGAAATGGGATTGAGTATGTGTCCGGCCTTGTGCGTGGGTTTGGTGACTAGCTGGGAGAGGCCGATGTTGTTCAAGTTTTCCAAGAGAGTGGTGGAGTTGGCGTCATTGAGGGTTATCAATGTGGAAATTGAGGTTGCCAAGTAGAACGTTGTTGTAGAAGTCGATTGCTAGGGGAGCGATGAGGTTGGAGATGGCATCGCAGAAAGCCGGCCAAGGTCCGGGGGAGTCTGTATACGAACGAGGGTGCCTCTTATCGTGGTCTTGGCTTCAGTCTGTAGTTGAAAGTTGAGGTATTCCATGAGGGGTGTGGGGTCGTCGTTGGTGGCGATGCATCAGATGGTTTCTTTGAACATGATGGCCCCTGCCATGCTCGTTGGTGCGGTTTTGGTTTATCATCTTGTAGCTGTCAGGAGTTGCAGTGGCAATGTCGAGGTTTGAGGGAGAGGGCTAATCCATGTTTCGGTGATGAAGGCGAAGTCAGGGGAGAGGGTGGTAATGGTGTCCCAGATTTCCGTGGCGTGTTTGCAGAGGGATTGGGCATTTAGCATGATGCATTAGAGCGGTTCCGGGTTGTTCGAGGTCTTCTGGGCAGGAGTGGCGCAGGATCCAGTGCTGCCTGGCAATCCTGTGTTGCAGGAAAAGTGGCAGTGACAGCAAGAGAAGGGTTCTTTGGTTCATTGTGGGGAGGAAGTGCAGCGGATGTTGTTTCGGTGTTCCGGGTCCAGGGCCAGGAGCTCCTTGACATAGCATAGTTCTATATGTTATTGAGTCACTTGCTGCTCTCTAGCACCTTCATAGATATTTTTACACCAGGCATTTCTGAATGGGATTTTCCCTATCCCTATAAATTTGACATCTTTTAGTGGCCTTTACAACATAGTGGCCTTTACAACATTTTTAAGACGCTATGCACTTTGACATAGTTTGTAAATATTAGTAAAGGGCTCCATGTACTTTGGAGAGTGAGGAAAACACTAATTACTATCATTTTCCATTAACTGAAATTATTCTCTGTTTACCACTAAGATGACCTGCGTGCTTGATAAAAATGTATACATACAAATGATGTCCACAATCACTTCTGGAAATTACATAATATGCAGAGAACTGTCATAGTTTTACAAAACAAAGTATTGACATGCTTTTTCTCTGGCTAATTGTTGACTTTTAGGTAATTTATATATAACTGTGCCCAGAAACTTTTGTCCAGGACCTGCCAACTGATGCTGCCACTGTCCTGCAGTCGATCTTCTAGATGAAGTTCTATGGCCTTCGGCAGTAAGTCATGTGTCTGTCATCACTGCTTCGAGACTAGAAAACTGTGTGCCTGCTCTGAACAGTGCATTTCACTCAAAGTAAGGCTTCATTACTGCTAGCCCTATAAGAAAACTTCTGGAATAAATGCTTAAAGTAAGAAATCATAATTATTCAGATGTATTCAAATCTCATAAAAGAGACATACATTTATTCCTAATTTATTTCCAGTAAAGGGTGCATTTATGGGGAGTCAATGTGCTCTGTAATTGCGTTTGTATAATTACTAGATGAAATACAACCACCACTATATAGTTGATGACTAATTCATTGCAACCGTGAAGTCTACAAATACAGTAACTAATGACTACTACTATTTTGTCAATATAATAACTTTTATGGAGGGTTTCATCCTGCACTTCTTTTTGCAAGTGCTATAAGTAGCCGGTGTTACTATTATCTATTTTAATGGTATTTAATTTACCAACCTCCAAAGGATATGTTGGTCTTTGCAGAACTCAACCATGTGACCTGTTGACAGCAGCAAATATCAACAAAGAGGTATCTTACCAGGTAGCATCTACTGAATCTATCCAGTTTTTAGATCTGTTGTTATCTCTTATGTTAGTTTGTGGCACGTCCATGAATTGCCATTGGCTGGTACCTGTGGCATTCTGAAATGGTGGCTATCTCAACTCCTCATGCTCCTTCACATCGCGATGCCCCCTCCACCCGCCTCCCATCTGGGAATGCAGCCCTTCTCAACGTACAAATACGGCATTGTTTCATTTCATCTTGCGTTGTTTGACTTGGTATTTAATGTGTTATATCAAGGAGCTGAGAGCCGACACCGAGACTCGAACCGTGGTCTCCAATCCCAAAGTCGGCGGCTCTGTATGTTGTGCTACATTTAGCCACATTCAGTACCAACTATAAAGTTTGTTATGTTTAATGGCGGTCTGAATGGGTGGAAATGTGGCATGTTGATTCAATAAAACAAGCATTTGCAATGCAATGGGTCTCGCAATTACGCGAGTTTGAGCTATTGGCATTGTAAATGATAATGCCTTTTATTTTTGCTCTGGTTTTTAAAACATAAGTAAAAGGCATTGTCATTTACAATGCCAATAGCTTAAACTCGCGTAAATGCGAGATCTATTGCATTGCAAATGCTTGTTTAATTTGTGAGACAGACACGGTTCATTTGGAATCCAGACACAGAATAACCACTAATCAACATAATAAAACTAAAAGAAAGAAAGTGTGTTTGAATAATAGTTTCCAGTTACATAACTAGTAATGTGGAACTCCCATTTACACGATTTAAGTCATATGTAGCAGTTGTAATCACGGACTCCTCTACAACCGGTTTCTTAATATGTTTATGATGGGTTTACCAGAGTCCAAGTGCCAGGGGTCAGTTGCAGCAGACATTGGTGGGATGGTCAGCGGAGAAGCACCACAGTTAGATTCCACAAGGTCACCTTGGATGAAGGCTTGAGAAGAGTTTTTTGACCTTAAGGCTGTTTTGAGAGGTGAGATACCGTTAAACTGGACTCTTGAAAGGCAGCCAGTGAATCCGGGTGTATTGTATTTGTGTATCTCCTCGTCGATTTTTCCAGTTTCTATGAAAGAAAATGAGAGTATTGCAGGAAAATGAGTTAATCTGATCATACGACAATTCTTTTTTCTTTTTTTTTTTAAATATATGAATACATTTGTCACATTTTAGAAAAGGGTTACTTGCAATTTTGTAGTAATTCTCACCATTCATTGTAAATAATTTAGTGCTTTAAATACTTGAGATCTGGGTCTGACACAACTTGCATATCGCAATTAGCACCGAAAATGAGTCATTTATCAATAACTACTAGTAGTGAAAACAATGCCGAAATGTTGGAAAAGAGCATAGGGTAAATGTGTACCTTTGTCAAAATAAGATGTTCGTTATTTGTTCCTAACACTTTCTCTTCTATGACATTAAAGATGGGGATTCCTGTATGTTAATTTATCGACCAATTCAAGTAAAAAATGGACAGCTTATGTTTAATTAATTCCACTCTTTTCTTTGCAATACATAATTAATGGAATAGGTCAGCACATCTTCTTAACAAGTATCCTGGGGCAACAGACTTTGCCTTTTGGTGAAATCTGAAACCGAAGACAGACGTAATATTCCTTTACAAAGAGGCTAAGACAGCACCACAGCAGTCCCTGATTATAGACTACTTCCTGGTACTCTTCATAACCGCTGTATCTATCTTTTATTGTGGTACTAACTTGTAAGAATCTACTAAAGGCAACTAACACATTGCTACTCAAGGGGAGAAAACAAGATCAGAGTGACGGCCCTGCTCATTGCAAACCAAACAAATAAAACACTGTTTGAATTTTAAGTTGCCTGAAACAATGAGAGTTTAACAACAACAGCTGACTCAACTGGTGAAAGCAGAAGTTAACATAACTCCATTAGAAAAGAAAAACCTCATAGTTCATTATAAGGCGGCTGAACAATTAGAAAACAACTCGCTGATTCGTTTTAATGCAGAGTTCGTTGTCCCTGAGAAGGTCAACAAAACTAAACCTGAATGTAATAATTGCCTAGGCATAGTGTGCTTTTGTAATTTAAAATGTCAAATGTTATTATCACTTTTAGCCTTGCAGCCTTTCATAAGTGCATGTAATTCATATAGCCAAATTCCAGGGTTTTCAAAAGGTGTGAAGAGGGAGGGAAATTAAGGCCATGTCACTTGGTAACGCATTTCAAATTACACTGTTGTGTGTTAATTTACAGACCCTGCTGGGAAACTGGGAAACTGTCTTAGCCAAAGACCTTTGTACTTTTGTATTTATTTGGCAACTTCTTTGGGAGCCTCAGATACAGTACATTATGGTTGCTTACTCTTGCACCAATTATTGCTCTTGCCAAGGTAGCTATGGTTCCTTAATATCGAAACCAAACCAATATACTGTCAGAAGGAAATATTGTGTCCTAAATATATCATTCACGCGCACATCATCCCATTGTAGCTAATACTAGCTCTACACCCAGTGGGATAATGTCTTGTAATCTCTATTAGGGCATTATGGGTCAGATGTACGACCGTTTATTGCGGTCGCGAACAGGAAATGGACCCGTTTGCGACTGCAAAATAGGTCTGCCCTTTTTACAAACCCTATTTTGCGAGTCAGTAACCTATTACCGGCTCACAAAATTGGGTTTGCGACTCACTATTAGGAAGGGGTGTGCCCAGGGCATCCCTTCCTAATATCGACTCGCACTTCAAAGTAAGATTGTTTTGCGGCCGCAAAACACTCGCAGTTTACCACCCATTTCAAATGGGTGGTAAGCCACTGGCAAACGGGAAGGGGCCCCAGGGGGCACCTACCCCGTTTGTGAATGGCATTGAAAATATTTTTTAAGAGCAGGCAGTGGTCCCACAGACCACTGCCTACTCTTACAAAATGAAACAGTAAGGTTTCATTTTACTTTTCTAAATGCATCCCATTTTCCTTTAAGGAAAACGAGCTGCACTTAAAAGAAAAACAGCTTTATTTAAAAAGCAGTCACAGACATGGTGGTCTACTGACCCCAGCAGGCCACCATCCCTGGGAGTGCTAGCCATTTCCAATTGGGTCGCAAATTGCACCTGCCTCTTGAATATTAATGAGGCAGGCAATTTGCGAACCTATTAGGAATTGCAAACAGTGTCTGAGACACTATTGTAAATTCCAAATTGCAAGTTGCAAAACAACGCAATTTGTGACTTGCAAATTGGAAGGGTCGTACATCTGGCCCTTTTTCTTTTAGATGATGTTGTTGCTCATGTCATACAACCTCAAGGTTGCTATATCCATTCCTGCATTAGGGTTTCAAGCCTATGGACATCTTTTAGATGATAGCTGCAGGTCACATGATTAATTGCTACACAGAAGAGCACAGACCCTGTACAAGTCCTCAGGCTTTGCACAGGGTAATGCAGGAATCGTACATACCTCTATCTGAAATGACAACGTGCTGGAATGGATGTTTGACCAAGATTTCTTTTGATCGCAGACAATCAAATAAATATTAGTGTAATCAATAGCGGCCACATGAGATTCATCCAAAACTTAACTGTGTTGCAATAGCAGTTAAGTTCAGAGAATGCAGAATTCTCCTTTTTCCAGTGCAGCAAAGATGCATTTTTCTGAGTGGTAATAATTTTGCATCGTAAAAGCTGCTGATTGAGTCAGGTCTTGGACACAGTTACCATACTTTCTACAAATAATGTATTCTCAAAATAGCTCCCCAAGTCGAGTAAAGAATTAGAGGACCAGCTGATGTGTTTTTTTAGGTCTCGCCTACGCAGCGCGCATGCGCTGCATAGGAAGAAACCTCTTGGAATTGATTCGCTTTTTTCGGCAAAAACGTGCACGCGTTGCATTGCTTTCAATGGCAACGCGTGCACGTTTGCCGATTCCCTTGCGGGAGCGAGCTTTGGCAACATATGTTTGTAATTATCTGGTGCCTCTGCTCGCTCCCGCAAGGGAAACGCTGTGTGTGTGTGCGCGCGCACCACTACGCGCCTGCGCCCATCCTTATCTTGTTTTTGTTGCCTTGCATTCTGCCGAGTCCCCCGGCCAAGTCACCCAAAGATGCTTACCAAATGAGCTCGCGCCATGCGTGCACGGCTTTTGGCACAGACTAACTGGTTCAGCAGTTTAAACGTTCTCAGGAGGGCATGAAGACGTGGGCAGAAGGCATTTTCAAAGAGTCAAGTCCAAAGTTTTTGTTTCCATTCGAAAAAAAGTTTCTTGGCAGGCGAATGCATGCTATCTCACTGTTTTCCTTGCCGTTCGTGCTTCCTTCTCTCTCATCTCCGTATCTTCCACTTTGAGACTCCTTTATCCCTAGACTCTCTCGCCGCTCTCCTGTCTCTGTTGTTCCCTGCTTCTCAGTCGGTTTCGTTCACTAGGCTTCCTCTCCCTTTGCTGTCTCTCTTGCTGTCCTGTCGCTCCCCTCTCGCCAGCTTGCCGTCTTGGGTTACTCTGGGTTGCCTCCCCCGTCTGGCTCAGACTTCTAGCATTGCCTCCCCTCCCTCCAGACTCTGGCTCGTCTACCTCCCGAATGTCTTACACTCTGTCTACTCTCCGCGCTCCTTCTTTCTCTCAGTCTTTCATGCCCTCGTTTTCTTCCCCAGCCCCAATACTTGCTTCTTGCTACCCCACTATCTCCGTTTTGTATTCTGTTTTGCTGTCCTGCTTTCCCCGATGTTCTCACAACTTTTTCTTCCACGCGCTGCTGCTCTTGCTTCTTTCTCCACCCTTTCTCTCTCTCAAGTTTCTGGCTGTCGTTCTATCTTACATTCACGCAGTTTCTTTCCGCTTCCGTTCGTTTCTTCCCTTCTCTGTTTTTTTTATGTCCACCGCCTTGGTTGGCCTCCGCAAGACGCTTACAACCGACGAGCAGGAAAAGGGTCTGTCAGAGTTGAATTCGGAAAAAAACCACACAGCCCATTGTGCTTGCATGTGCTCGCTGCGTGTACGCACTTCTGCCCACTTACATTACAGCACGTGGGTGGGTGTCTGTGGCGGAACAAATGCATTTAGCTTTTTGACACTTGTAATACGATGAATGGTATTTTTATCACTTTGTGATGGAGTATCCTTTCCTCTAAACACGGCCCTATGTTTTGAAAGCAGAGACATATTGTTCTCTTTTGGTAAGCATTTCGACCGAATACTGCCCAAATTGAGTGGCAGCATCCTGCCTTTCCACCCTCGTCTACGTAAACTTTCGGACTAAACACTTGACTGTGGTCTTACACCCTAGCGCACTGAAGCAGCTCTGTACTTCGTATGTGCCATTTTATCAAAACATCGTAAATAATTAAGTGTACTTAAATGTAAGAGAGTAGCCAAAAAAGTAAAATGCCTCCTACTTTGAACCAAAGCAAGTGAGCCGAACCCTCCCTAGAAACGCGCCCTTGTCTCTTCCATCCAAGCATCTATCCTTTCACCCTCCCATTCAACCTCTATCTATCATTTCACCTTTACATTCTATCACCCATGCATTCTTTCATCCATCATTCAGTCTTTCATCATTCCTTCCATCCACTGGCTATTCCATCCACCCATCCATTCACACATCTATCATCTATGCATTCATCCATCCATTCATACAGCCACCCATCATTTGATGACCCATTCGTCAATAAAGCCTTTCATCCATCAATTGACATTTTGTCCATCATTACAGCCTCTCAGATTTCTATTCACTTTACCATCCATCCTCTATGATTTCCATTTACTCTGCCATCCATCCATCTCAGATTTGCATTTACTCTGCCATCCACCCATCCATTCACCCCTCCCTCCATCCATCATCCACTCATCGGTCCATCTTCTCAGATTTCAATTTACTCTACTCTCCTTTCACCCACCCACCCACCCATCCTCTCAGGTTTTTATTTAACCTGCCACCCTTTTGGCCCACCCACCCAGACCACCCATCCATCCGCTCACATTTCTATTTAATATGCCATCTTTTCATCCACCTTTCCATCCACTCAGATTTCCTCTTACTCTGCTATCCATCTGTCCAACCATCCATATTCTCAGATTTTTATTTACTCTGCAATCCTTTCACCCATCCATCCATCCATCATCCACCCTCTCAGATTTCCAATTACTCAGGCATCCTTTCACCCACCCATCCATTCATCCTTTCATCCACCCATCCTTTCACCCACTCATTCATTCATCCTTTCACCCACCCATCCTTCTTTTCACCCACACATCCTTTCATCCACTCATCCATCCATCCTTTCACCCACCCATTCTTTCATCCATTCATCTATCCATCCTTTCACCAGCAGGAGACCCAAACACGTACCAGTACCTCACTCTCATAGGTGACAATAGTCACTAGACCCCCCAACAATTATCTTCACCCCGCCGTAGCATGACACCTGTAGCAGAAGCCAGCGCTCCGTACCCCGCCCTAACAGAAAACCCAGCAACAGGTACCAGCACCACACCCAACAAGCATTGGCATAGCCAATAGGTCTCGCCTTTGAGACATTATAAGTATTTCGTTATGCAGCACAATATCCTTGTTGCAACAACATTAACTGTTGCATGGCTAAACACTTATAAGGTCCTAAAGGCGAGACCTATTGGCTATTCCAATGCTTGTTTAACATGCTGTTACTGAAGCCTTTGAAGAGACATGAACAAGAACATTTCTCAGAAGAAACATGTGAGAATCACATTATATATCAACAGCACCTTGAACTCTTTCTTTAAGCTAAGCAATGCAATGAACCCTTAGTCTCCAGTTCAGTAGTGTGAGAGAAGTATTTATGTGTACAAAATGACAAAAACTGCATTTCTCAGAAAATTGGTAGATAAATGAAAAAAACGTGCACAAAGTATGATAACAAAGATTTGGTCCCTGAGCCCAGTCTGTGAACTTGCACCCTCTTCTGCAATCTTAACCTAGTCGGGCTGTCCACTATAACACCATTTTGAAGACTAAAGATTTAGCATTTCCTCCAGAAATTGGAGAATTAACTAATCTAATGTAACTATTGTATTGTCTTCTGAAAATGGGGGAATTGATTACCTTCCTGAAATAACACTACTATACATCACAACTGCACTATAGAGAACGGACTGTGTACCTGATTCACAAAGACAAACTTACATTTTTGTGTAAGTTCACGATTGTTTGCTATTCACAAAGGTATTTTTTGAGCACTAGCTTTATGACTGCGGAGTTTCCGCACATAAGAAGATAGGACTGTCTTATCTTTTTATGTGCGGAGACTCAGCAGTCGTAAAGATACACCTCGTTAAATACTAGGCCTGGGCGGTAAATTCCGTTCCGCTCGCGGAATTTGGGTAATCTCGCGTTCCGCAGAGAACGCGGAATTGCCCAAAATTCCACGATCCGCGCCTTCGTAGAGTTTTTTTCTTGTTCGCGCTTTCAAATTGTGTGTTCGCGAGATATTTCTCCCCGAACACGCAAACAGCGTTCGCGAACAGGAAAAAAGCATCGCGAACGGCCGGAACAAGCAATTCCGCGTGTTCGCGGAGATTTTTTACCGTTTCGCAGAGCTTTGCATAGCGCGACTACGCAAATTCCGCCCACCCCTATTAAATACCTTTGTGAATAGTAAACATTCGTAAACTTACAAGAAAATGTAAGTCTGCCTTTGTGAATCAAACCCGGTGTCTTTATTCAGTAGCAAATCAAGACTGCATGTTCGAGCTCTCACACCCGATATCTTTGGCCTGTGTAGAGGTGTTTTAGACTTTGTATATTATCCCTGATGCGCTGTATAAGATCGCATTATAACTAAAACTTAAATGATTTGAGAGAAAATCATTTCATATGGAGCCAAGATGAAAGTATTTTCAACACTGCTAAACAATTCTCACTACATTCGAATGAAGAAAACAGTATATCTTTTCAACAATCACTTCAAATATAACTATCCTTGTGGATGCATTTAAAATATTTAGGTTTACAAAAAGCAACAAAGAATATCACAAAAATCTAATTTAAAAGGGCCATCTAGTGAATGATGTAACAATACGTCTTAAAATCCTATGTGCCAACATCAAACAAGGCAACATTCTAGAAAGCATAATGGTGGCGATTGTTAGCAATAGAAGGCTGGAAAAAAACTGTTTTCTTTCCTACACATTGGATGGTCCCTTTAAGTGAAATGCATGTTACAATCATATGTCTCCAAAATGCTACTTAAACCAAATCAAAATAGCAAATTGTTAGACCAGGCATCCTTGATGTGGTATTCCCTCACACATTTTGCCTTTCCTCCTCCTATTTTGCTGCACTTGGTTTTTGTTGGCTTCAAGAATCTGTGCACTTTACCACAGCTAGCCAGTGTTAAATTGTTTGTGCTCTCGCCTTTTAACATGATAAAACTGGTCTACCCCGAATTAGCACATTTAATTTACTTGTAAGTTCCTAGTAAATGGTACATCATCTACCCAGGGCCTGTAAATTAAATGCTACTACTGGGCCTGCAGCACTCATTGTGTCACCCTCTAAAGTATCACTTAAAAACACCCTGTAGTGCAATTTAAAACTGGCATTTTGCCTTGGCAAAATAAACCTTTTGCCAGGCCTAAATCTTTCTTTATAAGACATATGTCATCCTTAAGGTAGGCCCTAACCACTCAGTGGCCAGGGTGCACAGTATTTAAAAAGTACGGCATGCGGGTTTAGGTTTTCCATGTCCTGGCATTGAAAAACTCTGAAAGTCATTTTGCACTGTTGTAAGGCCTATCCCTCCCTTTGAGTAACACTAGGGTACATTATCACATTTAATAAGTGCTAACTTTGGATTGAGAGCAGATAGAGATTTGCTGTTTGCAGTCAAACAAATTGTAATTTAAAATTCTCTTTAATAGTAAAGTTAGATTGTAAGTCAAAATTCTGAAAATGCCCCTTTTAGAAACTTGGAATTTTCTTGTCTGAACCATTTATGCCTTCTGCCTGTAACTGTAAATGGCTCTGTTATTGGGGTTTGTGTATTGCTCCCAGACAGTAACACAAAAGGGGCTTAGATGTGGACAGGATGGTCCATCCGGGCAGGATGACTGGGGAGGGGCTGGACACAGCTCCAAGTACCCTACAAAGGACTTTGCCTCCTGCTCACACAAAAGAACATGACACCAGGTCTGCCCTACCTTTAGTCACCTTCAGACAATTTTAACAACTGTAGCATTACCAGGGGAAGAACTTTCCAGAACCAGATGCGGGGGTAGGACAGGGAGTCCCCCCACACAAAGGCTGGCACCAGGTATAAATATTGGACCTCAAGAGCCACTCTTCAGAACACTCCTGGACTTGTGGAAGTTCCAGAAGAGGGACTGCCCTGCTGCCTGAGGGCAGCCCTGCTGCTTGAGCAGCCTTGCTGTCTGACAAGAAAGAATGGACTTGTTTGCCCTCATCCCAGGCTGACCAGAGTGACTCCAAGGGTAAGTTGGCTGGCTTCCGGTGGGAGCTACAGGGACACAATAAACTTCAGAGGCCTCTCTGCAAATGCCCAGCTGACCTGCTGCAACTGGATCCGCAACTGGACCTGCCTGAGCCCTGCTGAACTCTGTTGGAGTGAGTCCTTGATCCCCAAGAGGTGCCTCCACAGGTTCTTGACCCTTGACTGACATCTGAGAGTACTACTCCTGAAGTAAAAGTGAAAATCCTGATGCTTGGGCTCCACATGACTGCGAACAGGCATGTCTGTGCAAGACTCTGCCCCCCACGATGACCACCAACGTGAAGCTCTGCAAGACCTGCACTTGGTGCCGACAATGAGCATCCATGATGACCAGCAATGAGAGACCTGCACTTCGTGCTACATCAATGACAGCCCATTACAACAGCCACCGCAGAGCTCCAGAGACAACCATATCTTTGAGCTAGAGCAATGACCTTCTGTGGTGCTCGACCTGCTCTTCATGCCAAAAGCCTCCTCCCTCTCGCGGTCTCCTCCATCGCAAATGGAATTCTTTGTGCTGGACGTAAGAAGGTGACTTTTCAGCAGGACTAACTTGGTGACCACCTACACAAAGCTCCGGCAAGACCTTGTGCTCTTTGTGCAAACAGCAACCATCTATGATGACCAACAATGTGAGACCTGCACTTCACGCTACAGCAACGACAGCCCAAAACGACTGCCAAAGCAAAGCTCCAGCGACGACCGGATCTTGCGCTACAGCAACGACTATCAAGATGCTCAACCTGCTCTTCACGCCAAAAGCCTCCAAAAGCCTCCCTCCCCTTGTGGCCTCCTCCAATGCGAATGGAACTCTTTGTGCTGTACTTAAGAAGATAATTTTTAAGCGGGACTAACCTGGTCACTGTATACGGCTCATGCTCCATCACAGTCAGCCTGAACTTGTGACTTTCTCCCAGTCTACCCTGACCAGGTGACCACAACTGGCACTTTGTGCTAATAGGTGCTAATTTCACTAAGCAAACACAAGGAGATGATAGACGGAGCGCTGAAACTTTTCAGGCACTCACCCCCAGTCACAGATCTGGGTTGTAACCATCATCGTTCTTTAACTCACTTCGCCACCCCAGTTCAGACACAGCTATATGCAAATCAGTCTTGACCCTGTGCCTCATGGGAACAGTCCAGCCCGAACTGCCAAGCCATGTCTTCCCTGGACCGGAAACAAGCATCCTGGGACCAGTTTTGGGCTAACAGCCCTTATCAGCCAGGCAATTTGGGCTGGACTGTTCCCATTGGGCGCAGGGTCAAGACTGATTTGCATATGGCTGGGTCCAAACTGGAATGGCATGGTGAGCAAAAAAATGATGGATTTAGGCCCAGATCTCTGTACTGGGGTGAATGTATGACATTGTTCTGCATTCTGTCCATCAATTGTTCTATTTGCTATTTCCACTAAAACATTTAAACTTTCATATCTCCAGTTCTACTGATTGGAGTTTTGATGTTCTGGTATCATTTTATGTATTAAAACTTAATCTATTTTTGTAAATTGGTTTGGGATTTTTCTTGAGTTGCATTGCATTTTATTACTGTTTGAGTGCTGCATAAATACTTAATGCATTGCCTCTAAGTTAAGTCTGGCTGCATTTGTGCCAAGCTGATAGAGGGTTAATCAAAGGTTAATTTAGTGACTGTAATTCACCCTGATAAGGATTGTGGTTCTTTCTTGAGTGGGGCGTCCACCACCCCTCAACCATTAACCCAATATCTTATTCAAATCAATTATAAATACATTTGAGCAAATAATGAAGATAAGCCAATAAGCTATGCCTGGGATTTTCAGATGATCTAATGTTTATTTGCCACTATGGTGGAAACATCTATCATGATTACCAGTGGATATCGATATTCATAAGCTATGCAAATCACAGTCTTCAGAAAACGAGAGGTTTATTTCTAGAAAGCCGTTTATAAATGTCGGCACACGTTGCACTACAAACAATTAGCATGTGCATTGGAAGGAGGAAATTCATTAATGAATAGTTAGTTACAATGGCTTTTACATCAGCCGGCATGACTGCCTTTTTATCTTTTATGTCTAAATTGTCTTCCTAATTTACATTTCTCATTCTCGGGGATCATTTCAGTCCTCTTAATTAATTTCCATTCGATTTGGGGCCTGTCCCCATTATTGACTGCCACACAAACTAAAAATATCTGTTTCAACTCTCTTTTCGTATTATCTCAAACAGTGCGAACGAGTTAGACTAGCTGCCACAATAGACATGTCTCAAAAATGTGATACTTTAGCTATGTGTTATGGTGCAAAGAAATGTTAATCCACTTCATCTGAAATAGTTTACTTGAAAGATATTATAAAGTCTTTCCTTCTCCCACCCTCATCCCAGTGGCTCAACAATGATATTCTTTGGCGGTGCCTCTCATCTCCAGTCGATTACTTTTCTCAAGAATATTTGACATGGATTAATCCAAGATTCAGTCTACGGCTAACACCAAAATGTCATTCTACTAAAACCTCCTAGAATGAAGTCCCTCTCAATTCATTAGTTAATCCGTTTTTATTGAGTAATACGTGCAAATGGTTATTTTGCTAAACTTGACCTTAAGCGTGGACACAGGTTTCAGAACAGTTAATAAAGGACAGAATGGAGACAGCTTCATGACTGAGGGACAGAGCAAGCGAGGTTTGCTTACCTGAAAGTGAAAAACCTGGGAGCAAGGCAGAATGAGAACGCTACAACTACAAGCATGGAGACAGTGGAGACCGCGGCTGAGGGACAGGAGCCAGGTCTTCCAGATTAGACTGAGAAGGTCAGCCAATCAGACTGCAGTAGGATCACACCTCGGGTAATTTAAGCAGCTAGTTGGAAGTAGCAAGTTGCCACGCCACTGCTTTAGTTTTATGGCTCCCGCTTGCTTAGTTCAATCACCATTTATGTCTTTACCCTGCTCCTTTGTTTTGTTCTACCATTTTCCCTTGTGTTTCTCTTTTTTCTTTCTTTGTATTCCTCTGAAGATATACCCTCCATTGACTTTCATCTGCTGAATTACATTGGACTCTACTACTATTTCTCAGTGTCTCCTGGTGTTCCTGAGTTCAGGGAAGCAAGATCAGTGCTTAATTTGAGCCAGTGGTTTCCGGTGCTCAGCACCAGCACTTAATCAACACTGGCACTTTTCATGAGCACCAGTTAAGGACACATTCATTTACGGGGAGATTAAGTGATTTGCCCAGAATCACAGGATGTTGAGCCGACGCCGAGACCCGAACCTGGTTCCCCAGCTCCGAAGTCGGCAGCTCTGGCAATTACGCCACATCTTCTTCCCACTTTCATGGTTAATAGTTGGTTCTGTTTTAGGCGACGCTACAAGGAGAAATGGGCTGGTGCAAGCTGCCTTCTGATGAGAGCCCCAGCACTTATTTATTTTACAAATGAAACACTGAGCAAGATTGTTCAATGTTTCCAAAATTCAATAGCAATACATAACCACTCTTACATATCTCCGAGAGCAGAGGTTTTTGCCTCAGCAATGGGCAATGTTATCCTGCCCACTAAAAGTATGGTGTGATTAAAAATATTCCACGATCCTTCATGCCCCTTTAACAGCCATCAACTTCATCAAAATCTTGCAGCATTACTTTAGGTATGGGTTTTTGACAGCACAGCCGTCAAACAGACCTATTGCTTACAAAATACATAGAGTATAGAAATAGGTTAGCTCTTCATTTTGCACCCGCACTAATGGTCCATTGATGTATTAATATAGGAAAGTACAAATGCCTGTAAGAGAAAAAAAGTGGAGTTTCTTCTTAGGGATATATATGGAAAATAATGAATGGAAGAGTTACATCAACATATATTTTATGAACAGCTGGTAAGGTTTGTCTTAGTGGCGACTTAATGGGAGATGCATATAATAACATAATGCCAGACCAACAGCAAGAAAGTTAGACTGGAAAGACTAGTACAACACCTTAAAATAAAATATAACACCTCTCCCATGCAAACAACACTAAGGGATCGATTACAAGTCTGACTCGCGGGGACGCATCGCTGGCGGTCTTCCAACCGCCCTATTACAATTAGGGCGGTCAGACCGCCGTTGCCCCACTGCAGCCGCCAGGGAACCACTGTTCCCTGGCAGTGGTGGGGCTGTGTAGAGGCACCAATATGCTTGGAGAGACCGCTTAATACTATATGTATGAATCAAACAGAAATAGTCCTGTTCAGGTCAAACAAAGGTGCTACGAAAGGGGTGAAAAAGCTGAGAGACTATTGGAGGCACAACTCAAAGAGACAGTCATCCAGCACTATCCCCGCTATATGAAATAGCACAGACAAATTGTTAACTAATTCTCTTGATATTATGGAGGAATTCCCCTCTTTTTATTAGACACTATATACATCAGATGCCCCTTAGGATGGCACACTGGAGGACCTCTTTACGCAATCTGTTAAGCTGCCATGCCTCACAGACGGTAAAAGGGAGACCTTAAGGACAGAAATTTTGAATGAAGAAAGAGTAGTAACTATTGAGAAATACCTACATATAAAGCACAGGGAGAGAATCGTCAAACCATACAATTTTGTAAAATCAACAAAAACAACATGGTCTCATTATTGTAAAAAGTGTTTACAATAGGGATTAGACATCTCTGATACATAAGCCAGGTAGAGATCCCTTGAAATGTTCCAATTTATGGCCTATTTCTCTCATCCATACTGAATTGAAGATCTTAGCTAAAACACTAGCCAACGGACTTAAAAAGGTCCTTCCACCACTAATTCATCTTGCACAAGTTGGAGTTGTACTGAGACATTCTACAGTTCACCATCCAAGAATGTTCTCACGTCTTTTGTGGCAAACTAGAAATGACAATTATTAAAAACTGGTGATATCTTTAGATTCTGAAAAAGAGTTTGATCGCATGAAATGGAATTACTATTTCTGTACAACGGCAAGGATGGGATTGGGTGACTCATTCATTAACAAAGTCAAGCTCCTGTATAATAATCAACAGCAGAAGTAAACTGTGAAAGATTTGTGTTCCCATACTTTGGTATTCAGAAGAGAAATAGGCAGAAATGCCCTCTTTCTCCATTATTGTTTATGGCTGATGAGAAAAGATGATGGAAAGAGGCCAGCCATATGCCAGTGGGTGAAAACAAAGGAATGTAATAGGCTCACATTAGTCTAGTGATGCTCAATAACCCATCAAAATCTATCCCAGTGATGATATGCATAATTGACAACTCCTCCACATTTTCAAAATATAATGTTTATTGGCCAAAATATGAAGCACTGCCAATGATTAGGAAATGGTCTTCACCAGGGACCCTACATTTCAAATGTACCCCACTGAGATTTAAATATTTATATATATATTTATGTTTCTATATTTCTATGATTAAATATGACATTGGTCCACTAATTGATAAAATAAGAACTGCACTGCTAAAATGGCCTAAATTACAACTTTCACTTAGGGGTAGAATACAGCTGATAAAAATGAATCTCTCTTTGAGATTTAATTACATATTTGGAATGCTCCTGCTGAATCTGCCAAGAGATCTCAGGCAATCCATTGACTGGTTGATTAAGGGCCCTAGTCACAAAGTTAAATCTATCACTGTAGATGTATTACAAGGAAATGTACTTTTATACTTTTGAGTAATTTTACTACTTTTGGTTATTCACCAGGTCCGAGTGTTAAATTACTTAAAACAATGTTAGAGCATTAATGACTTACACTTAAATTAAAAACAATAATTGGAACGTTCTAAATTCAAATGAAATGATTTTTCTGAAATGTAAATTGAAATAAAATCCTAATTAAAGTAAAAAATATTGTATGTATTAAAAGGTATTGAAAGTGATGTGCAGAATTAATTCAAAGTAATACAATTTGTTTTCATGAATAATAATTGTACATACATTTTTATATTCACAAAAGATTAGAATATTTTCCAATATTATTTATGTTTAATTTAAAGTCAATTTTGTTTAACATTAAATAAAATGTATTAATATTTGTAAATTGTTTAAATCATTTAATTTATTTTAACCAAAGCCACTGAAATTATGCGATTGTGCTGCCGCTGCGACTTCCACATAATTGTAGATTTGTCACATTTGCCACATAATCTATCATCCGCTGCACAATATGCAGATTTTAATAACAAAAATTTTGTTTCTAGCTCAAACAGTTTAAAAGTTAGTAAAAACGCAGCGACATGTGTTGCCGCGCAGTGGAAGGCTGTTTACAAAGGTTGGCTGGTCACCTTTCTGTAGTTTATTGCTATATTTCGGTGTCAAACTCGAACTAATATGTTGCAACTAATGCCCAGACAGTGTTGACATATTTAAAAATGACAAAATAATGAAATATACCATCACAAAATCTGCAGCTTAATGCAGCATAATTTGCCTTTTCTTGCCGCATAATTTATTTAACCCTGCTGCTTAATTGGACTCTCCCCTGCCGCATAATTCCAGTGGCCCGGATTTTAACTTTAGTCCATATGGGTTTTATTTTAAGTCCCTATCTCAGTTATTTTCTATGGGAGGCTGCTGCAGTACCAGTGGTTGGCCATGTGTGGTCCTGGACTCACTCCAGCTGCAAGCTTTACAACTGTTTTTAGGTCCTTTTTATCTGTCGCAATTATAGAAGGGCAGTTTGTGACTAGCAAACTCTTTCGTGGGTGCGGTTTGTTCCTCTCTAAACCCCTCTCTAACC
This sequence comes from Calotriton arnoldi, assembly GCA_963921515.1. NCBI lineage: Eukaryota > Metazoa > Chordata > Amphibia > Caudata > Salamandridae > Calotriton > Calotriton arnoldi. Next base: position 203,590 of record CAWUFW010013084.1, read on the forward strand.
TCCTTAAACCCTCCTCTTTTGCATAAGTACTGCCCATTTCCCAACCACTAACCTCTGACCCTCCCACATTCACTACTAAAACATAATTACTGTGCAGAGATCTCTGCGCTGAAAATATAGAAAGACGGAGGCATAGACCTCCGCATGTAGGTAGGTAATGTACTACTAAACGCAGTTTGTAAAAAAAGTCATTAAGATCCTTGCACTACAATGCACTACAAAATGCAATTTGTGAAAAGGTCTGTAGGTAGGAACACATCCTGGATTACATAGTCAAAACTTACGCACAAACATGAGGGTTGAAGACCTAAGACTCCCAAAATGTGTGCTTGGTGCTAACAAGGAGAGTGCGCCATATTATGTTGAATGCACTGCCACCAGGGCAGCCGCAAGTCGTGCTGCCGCAGGGGCAGCACTATCAAGTGAAATAGGGAGTGGCTTTGAAGCAGCCGCTCCGTGTTTCACTGTGCAGGTGGCAATTTGCCTGCACTTTTAAGGGGGATTAGAGATTCCCTTGCCGGCGGGGATGTCTGGGGGTTCCATATGACCCCCTTCAGAGGGCTGCCATAAGGGGGCACACTGACAGTGCGCCACCTTTGAGGTGCTGCACTGTCAGTGTGCCTCCTGACTGCTTCTTAGCCTCTGCACCCACGTCTATTATAGTGGAAACAAACAACAGGAGGATACCCGTAGACCCAGTTGAGACCTGGGTAGGTAGTATATATATCAAATAACAACGTCTCAACAGGTAATGATAAAAGACAATTTGAAAAACATGCACAATATTTGCAGGAAGGAAGAGACAGGGAGGTAATAATGGTTATTGCAACAAATGCACAGAGCGGTTTATATTTGGAAACAGAATAAACAAAATCAATGGCGGCACTATATTACAATAGATATACATGTAACCTGTACAAACTTGTGAACATTGGTGCTCATGAAGAAAACAAAGTGAGCAGCACAGGTGACAAGTGGAACTAGAAAACACAATATATACAAGAAAAATATTAGACATCTCTAGAGTTCAAATTCATTTCAAAGAGTTTCGATAATTTGCATGAGTCAGGCCAGAACAGCTCTAGCCACTGCAGGATCCCGCAACCCTTTGCCGATCTCCAAAATACTAACTCCCAGTTACCTGCGCACAGTCTCTGGAACGGATGTCTCACCAACTCCCCTTGACGACGACTGGTACTCCTCGCTGCCTTCCTCTTCAGTTCCGTGCTAATTCAGCCGGGTTAGTCCGCCCTCCTGGGAACTAAACACAGCCTTCAATTCCGGATGTCTTCCTTTGATGCCGGATCCAAGTCACTGTGTCCTTCCACCCCCAATTCCCCGATCCACCTGTTGGTTGACCCGACGATTCGTCCTAGTCCATGGATGCCAATCTGAGACATCAATCTTTTTCACTGCATTTACCGTTTTCTTCTTAGGCACCACCTCAGACGCTGTGCTCACCAGACCCTTACACACCCATCCCCGGGTGCTACCTTTGATCGCTTTATGAGAGTTATTTCCCTACAACTATGAAGCACTTTATCTATATCTGTAACCTGGTCCTGAAGATGACCTGAACTAAACACATGTTGAAACGCAGTCGACCTCCCAGTGCAATTGTTGGCACAGCCTCTATGGTTCAGCAAATTATTGAAACTCTTTGAAATGAATTGGTTCAACTAGAGATGTCTAAGTAATTCTAGTATATATCGTCTTTTTTAATTCTTTTGCGCCATTTTTTTGCTGTTCCACTTGTGTCCTGCGCTGCTCACTTTGTTTTCTTCACGAGCACCAATGTTCACAAGTTTGTACGGTTACATGTACATCTATTGTAATTTTTTTTGTTTATTAGGTTTTTACATATGACATATAGTTGACAGGCATATACATTTTCAAAAGAACCAGTAGGCAAACTCCAGAACAGAGTATTCAACACATTAAAGCGACAATTTGGACACATAAATAGCATCTATCTGTCTCTCTGACATAACTGATCCTACCCTTGGTCTACCATGGAAGTAAAGACATTCCAATGTGGATACATTTCCTTATTGATACACAAGGCAATCGTACTATGCGTGTACATAATGGCTTCAAATATACAACACCTATAGCTCCTCTCGACCGTGTCACTATAACCAACTTGTCGATCAAACGACCATATAGATAACATTAAAAAAATAAAACACCAATGGGAGGAACAAGGAAAGAAAGCAGGAACGCCTACATGACCACTGTGAAATTACCGATTATACATTCGCACATATGCATATGCTATCATAATATTTAATACAAGGTGGCTTGAGACATATGAAACATACTACACATTTCAGATCACATTGTGAGACACATTACAACCCTTGTATTGAGTAACTTCAGTCAGTGTTAGGAATGTCAGGCGGACCATCCGAGGTTAACATCCCTTGAAGCGCGCATAGCATTGTGTTCCATGCCATGGAAATGGGGTATTTGCGAAGCCCTAACGTATCCTCCCTTACTAATGAGACTGCTTCAGCTTGGGCCCAGTTTATCATAGAGTGGAACCATGCTTTCATCGGTGGGGGACCTTCTGCCTTCCATCGGCGTGTGATAAGCCTTTTAGCCATGGCCAAACCCAGGTCTAAACATATTTATGCTTTTTACTCCTAGGGAATATCCCCGTTATGCATGCTTCCCATGTCTGCGGCAGCTCTCTATCCCTGCTGGCATCCAGGGAGCAGATCACCCCATCCCAATATGTTTGCAATTTGGGGCACGACCGGAGCATATGTCATAGATCGGCATTTATCAATTTACATCGTGGGCAGCATGTGTCTACCCTATTAAAATATCTATTAATCTTATCCGGAGATAGGTATGCTCTGTGCACAACATAAAATTGAATCAGCCTGAAACTCGCATTTCTTGGGATCTGTCTGGGACTTTCCAATAACACAGACCATTCTGTATCTGAGTATGATCGCGCCATGTCCGTTTCCCATTTATTTTGCAGTGGTGTTAAATTCATCATGGTGTGTTCCCTAATCGATTCAGCGAACCATTTTGTGAGATGTCGCCCCGTACCCATCACGTGTATGTACTACATTAGGAGATGAGTTGGGGGTTCCTGCAAGATGTTTCCCCAATGTTGCCTCAGCATGGCCAACCAGGAGGCATGGTTTAAGAATTTCCCTGGGGAGACGCCCTCCTCCCCAGACAGAGAGAGAAATGACCGCAACTCACCCTCCGCGTACAGGTCTCCCAGTGTAGAAATATCTGCCCCTTGCCAATCTGTGAGGTCCGTCACCCTGACTCGACCTCTCACTTTCGGCATACCTAGTAATGGAATGGCCGGCACATATGGTGTAACGTGCCTAGTAAGGCGCAATGCCCTGCAAAAGCATTTCTGAGCTATCTGCACCAGAAGGGGAAGCGGCTCATGTGATCTATTTCATGGATGGAATAGAAAGAGAATCCTATCCAGGGAATACGGGGCCCCGTGTTCTGCTGTGTCTGCCAGATGTAGTTCCACCACCCATTTTGCCACCCAGAGTATCTGGGACACCAGATAGTAATGCTCCATGTTGGGTAGAGCCAGTCCACCTTGTGATCGAGGTGAATATAACTTTGCTAATGCTACCCTGCACCGCGAGTTGCTCCAGATAAAGTCCCTTTTAATACCCTGCAATGATCGGAAGAAGGACGCCGGCAGGTATATCGGGAGGTTAGCGAAGTAATAAAGTAGGCGTGGCAGCATTACCATTTTGATCAGCTCCACCCTGCCTATGACTGAAAGATTAAGTGTTTTCCAAAATTCAATTTGGGATTTTAAAGCTGTGACTGCTCTGGACATATTGCCGTCTAGGAGATCCCGATCATTGTGGTAAATACGTATACCCAAATATCGAAACGCCACCGGTTGCCACGTCACCAAAGTCCCGTCCACCTCCTGATGAGGAGCATCCATTCCAGGGGTAAAGGGGAATAAGCAAGACTTACCCCAATGCACACCCAGTCCAGATAGTGAAGCAAATAGTTTTAGCATATCCGGGATGATCTGCGGAATTGCCTGTAGATCTTTAACATAAAGCAGAATATCGTCCGCGTACAGCGAGACCTCGTGCAGACCGTCCTCAATGTGTATCCCCCAGCCTGTAGCTGTTTTCCACAGTGCTATAGCCAGTGGATCTATAGCCAAGGAAAAGATCAAGGGGAAAGGGGGCACCCCTGTCTAGTTCCTCTTTCTATCAGTATGACTCTGGAAAACAGAGCTCCCAAACGAACCCGAACTGCAGGTGCTCCGTATAATAATTTAATTAAGCTCAGCACATACGGCCCAAAACCAAAGTGACGGAGTACTTCAAACATGTATGGTCATTCAACTGTATCAAACGCTTTCTCGAGGTCCAATACAACGCAGCCAGCTGTTGGCCAATTCAGTGCAGCACAGCGCATCACGCGGAACAACCTGCGAATATTAAGAGATGTGCTTCGAGGCGGTACGAATCCGTTCTGGTCCTGGTGGACCAAATGAGGGATAACGGGTGCCAATCTTTCCGCCAGAACACCTGATAATATTTTATAATCTCCGTTCAGTAGCACCAGGGGCCGATAAGCACTAGTGTGTGTAGTGTCCCTACCCAGCTTGGGAAGCGTGATCAATGTGAAATCTGTCATGGAGGTCGGGAGGGAAAGGCCGTCTTGTGCTTCCGTATATACCTTAAGTAGTTGCAGGCTTAGAAGATCAGCGTATATTTTATAAAATTCATGGGGGAAACCATCAGGTCCCGGCACCTTGCCAGATGGCAAAGCCCACATTGTACCTCTGACCTCTTCAAGTGTGAGCAGGGCATCCAGTTCTGTACACTGCTCCGGCGATAGGACTGGAAAAGAAAGGCCGTCCAGAAACTCCTGTATCGCTACTTTGGGGACACTCAAGGCAGACTTATACAACTGTGTGAAATGTGTGGTCAGTTCGCTATGTATTTCATGCTGTGTAAATTTAATCCCCCCACCTCGAGACCAGAGAGCGGTGATTGGTCCGACCGACTGTTCTTGTTTGACCAGCCAGGCCAAAAGAGGTCCTGAGCGATCAGCCTTAGCATGCGCAGATGCTGAGTGCGCCGCAAAATTTTGACAGGGCTGTCGTTCTAAGAGTTCAGCATGTTTCCTTCGCAGCTCTGACAAGGGGGTAATATCTGCAGACTCCGTAAACGCTCGAAATTCTAGTGACAACAGCTACCGTTCTACTGTGAGTAAGTCCGACTCAATCTGCTTTCGCAACCCACTGCCCAATCACAAACACCTCCCTCGAAGCGTGACCTTCATAGCCGCCCATTCCACCATAGAGGATGACGCAGACCCGGAGTTGGGTGTAAAGTACTCGCCTATAGCCTCCCCTATCAATTCCCGAAAGACTGAGTCTTCGAGCATCGCCGATTGTAACCTAGACGTAGGGACACCAGGGACCCCGCGCTCCCAGGTCAGTGTGACACAGTGTGGATTGTGATCAGAGTGTGCACGTCCCCAATACTCTGCGCCCGTTATGTAGGGAAGTAGGGAAGGAGAACTAAAAAACCTGTCTAAGCGAACATGCAAATTATGAGGCACTGATAAGAAGGAGTACACCCTCACACCGGGGTTGCGATGTCTCCAGACATCAATCAAATCCCATCCATCTGCCCATCCGTTCAGCACCATCTAATTAGCTGTGGCAGTCGTACCTCTAAGTGGGGGGAAGGATCTATCTACACCCGTGTCCAATACACTATTGAAGTCCCCTCCCAGCAGCCATGGAACCTCACACCATTTCCTCAATTCTTGGGACAACAAGCTAAAAACCTGACCTTGCTCTATATTAGGGGCATACACGTTTCCTATCAGAATATGGTGCCCATCTAATCTGCCCCTCAGGAACACGTATCTACCCTCTTTGTCGGTAACGACCTCATCAATTGCAAACGGCGTACCTGGGTGAGTCCAGATTAGGGACCCTGCTGCAAATAATGAATAATCCGTGGCATATACTTTACCCGTCCACCTACGTTGCAATCTGGCTGTTTCCACCGCGTTTAAATGTGTCTCTTGTAAAAGCGCTATACGCACATTGTGCCTCTTGAGGTATGAGTATATCGCATATCTGCGGGATGGTGTGAGGAGACCCCGCACATTCCATGTGCCTATCGTGTGATTCATACTGGCAGTATTTTATGGAAGAAATGTAGTGTACCTCTGCCTACACATATATCTTTGAGTGCGAATCGGATATGCACTGATGCATCTCTTATACTCCCCAGAGTGGCCCCTGCGATTGAAAGGAAAAGGGATAGACCAACAGGGAAGGGGAAAAACATTATAAAAGTGACACCCCTACCCATGGGGTGTTGCCCAAACTCAACAGGCAGCAAAACGACCGCGTGCCCTACTGGTTCCCAATAGACGGGAGGGAAAGAGGGACATGTAACCACACAGGGCATGCCATTGTAAATCCCCAAGTGACTACTAATCATGTGCAGAAAGATGTGTGTAACGGAGAACAACTCACAGGGAGAGAGTGTATTTCCCGGTGTACCATCCTATGGGCAAGCAGCACCATATCATATGATAATATCAGGATAAGGTACCCAAGGCAGTTCAGGAGACAGTTCTCAATGCAGGCGCCAATATCAGTCTATGTCATACAATACCATCCGCAGTCTGCGGCGTGAAGTAGGGCATTCGTAGCGAAACCAAGTCCGACAATTCCGCAGCCGTCGAACCCCCAGCTTCTGAGGAACAAAGTGAAGTGTCAGCTTTGTAGTCCAGCTCCGCATTTTCTTCCAGCTGTTCTGCGATGCGGACCACAGCCTGTCGCTCCCGGCGGATCTGATCCGGGCCAGGTGCCGCCGATATACCTAGGAGTCGCTTCTTAGGTCGTCGAGGTCTTTCCCCACTTGCTTCTCCGTTCCATATAATTGATGTGCCTGTAGGTCGTTGGCCCGAATACTGTCCCGAAGTTTCAAGCCAATCCTAAGCGTCTTGAGGTGTGTCATAGAACCTTGATTTCCCATCAAAAACCACTTGGAGTCTTGCGGAAAATAGCAATGAGTACGAAATGTTCAGTTGACAAAGCTTTTGTTTAACTGGCACAAAAGACCCTAGTTGTCGCTGGACCTTCATCGTGTAGTCGAGGAAGAACAGGACCTTGGTATTCTCGAACTTGACCTCATCTAATTTCCTAGTCTCCCGCAGGATCACGTATCGATCCTTGAAGTGCAGCAATTTAAAGATGAGCGGTCGGGCTCTGTAGCCCGGAGCTGGCTTCCTACCCAGGACGTGGTGCATTCTTTCAATGGTGAAGAACGGGGAGAACGTGGTAGAAGGCAATATGGTCTTGAGCCATTGCTCCATGAAAGTTACTGCATCCTGACTTTCCGCTCCTTCCGGCAGCCTAATCAGTCGCATGTTATTCCTCCTGGAGCAGCCTTCCGAATCTTCCACCTGCTCCTCGAGGTATCGCATTCTGGCCTCATGTGCATTTTGTTGCTTCTCATGAAATTCAGTGGCAGGCTTCAGCTCCGCTATGTCTTGCTCCACAGCTGTGACACGTTCCTTTAGTTTCCGGTGGTCAGCGTACAGTAGTGTAAGGTCCAATGCGACTTTATCCAGTTTGGCTTCCATCGACGCTCTAGATCGCTCTATTGCATTCAGGATAGCATCAAATCGATCATCCGGGGACTTCGGCATCTCTGGTGGTTGCGTTTGATCTGCTTCGTTCGGGCCAGCAGCCTGTGAAGAGGCCCTTGACCCAGTTCCCTTGGTGCGTCCCATCGGTTCGACGGAGGCCTCCGAATCACCGCTGGAATATCGGCGTGCTGAACAGGGTAGGTCGACATGTTACTTCCAGCCGCGCAAGTCACCCCGCTATTGCTGTGGGCTGGGGCACAATCTCCAACGATATCAGGTGCTGTTCCGGTTATGTACATACAGTGGTATGGGATTCTCTCGACCTGTGTCACAGATCCCTGTCCGTGCGACCAACTATATGCGTGGATTCACCACCGTCAAACTGCCCCGGCTCAAATGACCTTATGCCGCAGTTCAGTGCTTCCGAGCCGCTCGTCAGCCAGCTATCCGCACACCGCTGCTCCCCAGCAGTCCCTTTCCATCTATCTGGCGAGGGCTGGCATTCCCATGGGTCGCAGGTCTCTGCGCATCCTCCAGGACCCGCTGGCAGCCGTCACCTTCACTCACCTACTGCTTCCCCTTGCAGAATATGCCCTACCATCCACCTCTCATTGCAGCTCCGGCTCCTGACGCTTGTCCAAACAGTTATCAAGCGACTGTCAAGTGTATTGATCGCAGCCCCAGCCAGAGCAAACCCACATGAACTGAGGTCACCACACGTTGTTGCAGCCCTCTCAAGTTCCATTATGGTAGGCCAACCCGGGTCCCTTCCACTCTTGGAGGCCGCAGCCGGTGAACCCCGCTTGTGCTCCAACCAGGCACTGCTGTATTCAGCCACTTTTATCCGCCGGTCGGGTGTCAAGTAGGCCCGTCCCTGCACCCACCACGTTCCACACCCCAGTTAGACCTGCTTTCCAAACTTCGTAGAAGGCCGCACCCAGGCCTTGACCATTCTGCCGAAATCTGTCTCCGACCACCGGAGTCCTCCCCTCCGTTTAGTAGAAATAGCGCAGGGCCCACCACCAGCTTCGGCCCGCTGTCCCGGCGGCACCTGTGCAGCCGTGTCCTTTATTGCGTGACCGGCCAGCCTGATGTTTTCCAACCACCTGGGCCGTATCGGAGTTCCCCGCAGCCAGCACCGCCTACCTCCACTGTTTACCGGGAGCGCCAATCTCACCCTCCGGCGTGCTCTTCTCCGGTGTCCAACAGTGTTCCACTTGCGGCGATCCTGCCCCTCCAATCTCCTCCGGCCAGAGCTACGCAAAGGGCGCCTGCAGGCCCAGCGCAGTCCGTGTCCTCTCGGCCTCAGTGCGTCGCTCAACTGTTGCACTCTCACGAGCATTTTCACAGCGCGATCCGTGCTTCTGCAGCCACCCGGGGCTTCGCCGGACCTTCGAATTCAGCAACGTGACAGGAAAATATGATTGACGTGGCTAAATATACCGGATTAAGGGGATGAATGGTGGAGCGAAATCAATATGTGTCCGCCATGCTGCCCCTGCAGGCCACGCTCCCCCATGTACATCTACTGTAATATAGTGCCGCCACTGATTTTGTTTATTCTGTTTCCTAATATAAACCGCTCTGTGCATTTGTTGCAATAACCATTATTACCTCCCAGTCTCTTCCTTCCTGCAAATATTGTGCATGTTTTTCAAATTGTCTTATATCATTACCTGTTGAGACGTTGTTATTTGATACATACACGTCTATAATAGGGTATGGCCGCAGAAGCAAATGAGGGAACACCCTCTAGTGATAGAGCTGTTGCTATATGTGCGTCTGCAACCCTTTCTGTAATACCAAAGTGCCCCGGGGGCGCGCAAAGTGGGTGCACATGCTCGTTGCGCCCCCAGGGCACTTTGTATAATACAGCCCCAGATGTAAAGTGGTGAAATTTTACAGTTACATGCGATACAGTGAAATTATGTATTGGCACAATCACAATAACGGAGGAATGTCGAATTGTCCTGCTGTTTGGCGCGAATAAATCAATATTTGTGTACACAGAAAAAACATAAAGGAACAGTGTTTGGGGTGATTTTGCCCTTATTTGGGACAGTTTTCTGAAAACCTTAACTAAATTAAGACATTGATGGGAGGGGAGATTGAAAATACAATTCTTAGATGAAGACTGGGACATGTTAATGACAGATCATGACAAAAGCATACGAGATCCCCGGCTGAAATGTAGTTATTTTAAAATTCTCTACCTTTGACAATGGTCTCCAGACAAATTAAAACTGCTAAAAATGTGTGAGGAATCACAATGCTGAGGATATTGCATACCAGATAGCCATATAGTCTATATATTTTTGGGGATTGTATGACTTAAGCGAGTTACTTGGGCTTCATATGGAAAGCAACGGCATCGGATGCTGACAGTGGTGCAAATCTGACAGCTAAAATATGACTCTTACATTACTTATCTGATATCCCAATAATGCCTTTCCATACTAGGAAATGGATATCTACTGTCATGGCAGTGACAACAGTGGGACTCTTACTCTATGGCGACTGGTGATCTTTGAAATTGGTGGAATATAACACCTGCTATGATATCACACCAATTGTTTCAAAATTTGCCTCACTGATACTCTCTGGCTCTCATATTTACTCTCTCCCCCTCAATCACTTTAACTCACATTCTCTCACTCACTCATTTTCACTCCTACTCACTTCCACTCAATCATACCGGCTGTCATTCTCACTTACAAACACATTTACACACACTCGCCGTTTTACATTTACTGACTCTAGCCACTGGTGCAAGTGCATCTGCTGAACTATTGACAACTACACCCCTCACTTCCACTACCTTTAATGATCTCCAGTCACTCACTCCTTCTAACCCACCCACCCACACTCCCTCACTCCTTTGTATTTGCTTTCACTTATTCATACACACTCAAACTCAGATTCTCGTTCACTTTCGCTCTAATTGGCTTTAGCAAACACACACACACGCACACACACATACTTTCACGCAGTCCCATTCACTTTCAATCACTCACAAACACATACATACATGAACAGAGAAACAATTGTTTTTACTTATCTTTCTTCCTTTGCAGCAGAGCAGGAATCTGGTGCTGGACATTGGAACCAGCAAGTCATGACTTCCAATAAGGAGCCAGCCAGAGCAGCAGGGGATGTTTTGAAAAAGGAAACACCCGCCTCATTCCCTCTCCCAGCTTCTTGATCTGACTGGAAGCACAGCCCTATAAGCAGCTGGGACAGAGATGTGGGGATCCTGCTCCTGCTGCTCCGTGGGGCTTCTGATTGGCCTCAGGGATGCACTAATGTGCGCCCTGATAGCCACATTATAACAGATATATGGTGCTGCCTGGGGAATGCACAGTATGTCTGCTTACTAAAGTGGATGGTGCCTGTGTGAAGGCACCGTAGGTCAATTACACCCCTCAGACAGGCGCAATCTAGACATCTTCCTACAGAATGTTATGTTTTAACAGCACTCTGTAGCTGCATCGTACCTCAGCCCCTCCTCCTGTCATCAGGAGCCAAGGCTGAGAGGGCTGATCTGTGCACTGGCAATGTTTATGAAAATATGAAAGTTGTGTTTTCATGACCTCTGCCTAATTAAATAATAGGCAGTGTCGAGATATAGAGGGGCAAAGTGCAAATGTGGGGCCTCACAGGAGGTGGTGGACTGCACTCTGGAGCCCCTGACAAAGAACCAGCACTGTTCTTATATATGTATATAATTATGTATTTGGTATTTCTATAGCAGGAGTAAAGCCAAAAGGCAGTGGAGCACTGTACATGGTCAAAGACAAGCATAAAGTAACAGTAATAGGAGAGGAAGCTGGCTTGTGGATGGTTAATGCATTTTGATGTAGTGTTCTTTAAAAAGGTGACCCTTCAATTCTTTCCTAAATTGAAGCAGCATTGAGGCAGGCCTGTGGAATACAGGTATGTTGCTCTAGATCTTAGGTGCACAGACAGAAAGGCCTGCTGTATTGTTTTTTCCCTTTTTTTTTTTGCTTCTGAATATGCTGTCTTGGCTGTGGGTGTGCCAAAAACCATCAGAAATGGTAAGCTTGTCTGCGGGAAATGCGGGGGGGGCTGGTTGTGATGCCTCTGTATATGATGCAGCTGGTTTTGAAGCTGGTGAGGGCCAGCAAGGAGATCCAATGGAGTTCCATCAAGAATCCTATTTCTTGATCATAATTATTTCAGCCCTGGAGGAGTTGTGCTGCAGCATGTAGGATGCAATTAAAGGGTGCCAGTGTGGAGCCTTGGAGGCCATGGAGCAGGACATTACCACCATCCAGATGGAAGAGTACAAGTGCTTGAACAGCAGTTCTTAAGTCAATTGCTGGAAGAAAGGGTTTGACTTTCTTTAGAAGAGAGAGCTGGTACCATGCAGTCTTTGTTCTCTTGGCGATGTGTTCCTTGAGGGTGAGGTTGGAGTCCAGGGTGAATCCAAGTGAAATGGCATTCAGTGACAGGGTTCAAAATAGTCAATAATCATGCCACTGCATCAGGTTAGTAATGTATGTTGTTTGTTGTTCTTGAGAAATAAGAGGAATTCTGTCTTGGTTGGGTTTTCACTTTTATACCATCATTTAAAATATGGCTGGAAAATATGTACAACATGGATTCATATGGAAAGATTATTTGTAAGTTGAATGAAGTATAGGCTACATTTCTAACGAAATAAATTTACTGAGACAAGTTGATGGACATAAATGTAATATTGATGATTTGTTTCTTTCCACAACATGGTGGTTATAACTATATTGAAAGGGTAGATATTATATATTTTTCAGAGTTGAGAGACACTTGAATGACTAGATTACATGAAGGGAGAGATATTCTGAGGTCAGTGGGCGAGGGGATAACACACTGTGCATTGGCATTTGAGACATGTTAATGACAATGTAACTGGTTACAAAAATCTAATCGCATGATTTTGTTCCAAGACAGTGTATATTATACACTTTAGCAATCTAATAAAAATTGAAATACAATTTACGTAGAGCGGGCTGTGGGTCTACCATTTCCAATCATTGGCTTTCTTGAACCAGCCTCTTCAGCCATTGGCTTAAGACTTATGCCATTTACTTCTTGGCTCATCCCAGTGCCATAATAATTTCTCAACGAATGCTATTGGCTGTTTGGGTGTATTCTTCACCTCCGCTCTAGTTCTTGGATTCAATTGCATAGGGGAGTCCTAAAGCCCTCTCTGTCCACTCCTGCTCATTTTGATTTGTCCACACTAAGCTCCCTTGTGGAAGAAAACCTTCATTTCATAGCGGAGGCATGGAGGAATTTGTGGCACAACATCCACAATCTTTCTACTGCAGAATGAAATCGTCCTACGGTGACAATTATGATGCCATTTCTGGAGGCAGCAAGGATTATTGAAGCCAAAGGACAGCAGCAGGAAATTATAAACTAAATATGATAAGGATTTACTTTTATAATAGCTCTACTTAATGGATCAGTGGCATCCCTGGACCCCACTGGAAAGAATTCCGCATAAAATGTATCCATGAAAAGCTGGCAGCATGATGCCTTTTTTCCCCTCTCCTCCTTTTATCCCTATTCTCATTTCACAATAGTCCTGATAGCCTGCCAGAGTAATGCTGTTTTTTCCCTCTCCTCTCTTCTCTTCTCTTCTCCTTTTCCTCATCCTCTCCTTTTGCCATAGTCTTTGTCTTAGTAGGGTAGTAGAGTTTTTCCTCAGGTTTTTAATGGATTTTTAAAATATATTGCAATGGAGAAAGACTTTCACTCGAAAGCCTTAGCAAAATCTTAGGCAACGGTAATTGATGCCAATTTGACAGTGAGATGCTATCAGCTGTATGTAAAATCATTTGGAAACTAATTATGTTTAACATACCACATATAATTTTCATTTGACATTTCAGGGTAATACTCACCCTTAAGTAAATACAATAACATTTTGTAAGAAATTGGGTTTTTAATTGAGAGGGGTGTGAACCCTTCTCAAGCAACAACCACAATCCTTGTCAGGTAAATCCCAAAAGTAAATAAATTACCCTGTGCACAAAAACAATAAGGCTGAACTTAAAGGCACTGTATAACATATTATGCAGCACACAAATAGTAATAGAATGAAAAACACAAAGCAAGAAAATTCCAACACCAATTTAGAAAAATACAGAAAGTTGTAATAAATAAAATGGCAAAAAAACAAATTAAATCCAATGTGTAGAACTGGAGTTATTCATTTTTAAAAATGTTAATGAAATCCAGTGCCTGAAAGATCAAAGCACCCACCACAAGTATTTGGTTGCCTGAGACTGGTGCAAAGTCAAATGTTAAGGCTGACCGCTATGGAGTGTGGTTTGGATACAGAAGGTTGATTGGGCCCAGTCTTGTCTTACCTTTGGACTTAGAAGGGGCAAGGCAGCAGGCTGTGTCCGAGGAGGAGTTGATGTCCCCTGGGAGCACTGGACGAGCCATCGAAAAAGGCGGAAAACAGCTTAGAGCAGGAGAAGCCGGATTTCTAGGCTGAGGAGATCAATGGGGATCCTATTGCCATCAAGCTGGGTGAAAATATTTACCTTCAGATTTAGGCAACTTTTCGAAATTGAAAACCTCCAGCGAGGTGAAACTGCAAGCCATAGCCAAAGAGGGCTCCACAAGGCTGAATACTATCTATTTGAGGTCCCTCTGAACAGGATTTGCAGCTCTGAAGGAGAACGGAAGAATGTAGTGGGAGCTATCTCAAAGTCAGGCCGACCTGCGATACATGTAGGGAGGATCGGCTGGCAGGTATGTCCCGGTCCTCTGTTAGTTCTTCTGGCACTTTTTGGTGAAAAATGTTCTAGGTCCCAACATTTAGTGTTAGGCAGGAGCAGCATCTCTAACACCACTTATGTGGGTCTAGGGCCTGGGGAGCATCACTTCAGTGGTTAGGACTCACTCCATCAGAGGCCAGGTGCAGAGTTCAAGGCATCTGGAGCTTACATCATGTCCCTGTAGCTCACACAGGAAGCCAGCCAACTAGCTCATAGAGTCACTCTGGTAGTCCTGGGTTCAAGGGGATGGTCCTCTCTTTTTCTAGCAGAAAGGCAGGCTTCAAGCAGCAGGGCAGTCCTCTAAAGAACATGGTTGGCTTCAAGCAGCATGGCAGTCCGCTCGTAGAAGCAGGGCAGTCCTTGGAAGTACAAGGCAGTCCTTCTGAAGTCTTCCACAGGGCCAGGAATGTTTTGAAACAATGGTTCAGGAGGTCAAATATTTTTACCTGGTGCCAGCTTTTGAATAAGGGGTGACATCCTGGCTGCCCCCACATCAACCGGGTCTGGTGGCTCAGTGGACTAATGCGTCCACTGCCGCAGCCTGTGTTCGACCTCACGGTTACAGGTTCAAATCATGGCAGGACCACTCAGCCTTTCATCCATCTGAGGTTGATAAAATGAGTACCACTGAGTTGGGTAACAATAAAAATCTGTTGTGCAGCACCAAGATACCTACGGGTAACGTGTGCTTTACAAATACACGTTATGTTATGTTATCTAGTTCAGGAAAGCTCTTCCCTTCCCCTGCCAAGGCACCAAGTAGTCTGGGGTGACAAAAAACTGGTGTCAGGGCTCACATTGTGTGCTAGAGGCAGCCTTTTGATATGTAAGTGGGGCAGGGAACAGCTCTGCCCCACCCATCATGGCAGGATGGCCCATCCTGCCAATGTCTGGCCCCCCTTGGTCTCACTATCTGGGAGGAATACACAAATGTCAAGAGCTAAGCTATTCACAGTCATGTGACCCAGGACACAGGCAGCAGGCACCAAATGGTTAGGGCAAGAAAATGCCAACTTTCTACCAGTGGGTGTCCCAAAAGGCACGTGACTTGCGCACCCGTGCCATTTTCAGAATTGGGACTTAAAATCTGGCATTACCATTAAAGAGGATTTTAAATTACAATTCCTCAGACACCAAACATGACTTTTCTACCTGCTCCAAATCAAACGTTACCACTTTTTAAAAGTAATAAGGAAACCCAATATTATCCTATGGGAGAGGTAGGCCTCACAGCAGTGAAAAATGAATTGGTTAGTTTTGCATGGACATGTAAAACTTAAAAGTACATAGCCAACTTTTTAAGTTCAATGCACCCTGCCCTATGGTCTGTATAATGTGGTTTAACAAGAACAAGAGCGACCCTAATGTTCATGTGAACATGGGTATCAAGTATAACTTGGAACAGACATTCACATGGAACTCCTATTCAAGCTAAATAGGATGACACTGAATTTTCTATGTATATTTCATCTGTGAATCACATGTCATGTTTTTGCCAGGGTCTTACGATCTCATGTTATGGAGACCCTCATTCACATTTAACTCAGGGTGCGGCATATGTTGATTCTCCGCTCTGTAGGTTAGATGAATAGCATCATCATTGGGTCTTTTATCACTTGAGTGGTCATTTCTCCAAGCGATCTGCGTTACTCCACCTGGAGGGAGACCGTCGGGTTTTTAGACAGTTGTGATTAGAGAGTGAAAAAGTGTCAGAAAAAATGTGAGCCAGATTAAAATTACTTCTATTCCTTTGTTCAGTCTTTTATTTACCAAGGAAGGGGCAAGATTAAAAGGGTGGGCGGTGCTGTTGTGGAAGTGTTAATTATCCACCACACCTGGTGTTAGGTCGTAATGTTTCGGCCTTTGGTTGCCCTGATGGGTCTGTGGGCCTTCTTCAGGACCAAAGTGAAGCTGGCTACCTTTTAGGTCACTTGCAGTGAGTAAGTGAGTCACTTTACCCTCTTCATCAGTGAGCTCGATCGCTCAACTTCTTATGTGACTTATAGGCACACCTTTTGTCTATAACTGGGAGAGATGGAATAAAAACAGTGTAGACAAAACAACAGATTAATACATTTTGTTGTATGTATTCATACATTAGTTCACACTCAATGCGATGCTGTTCAAGTGGTCTAAATTTCTGGATGCTGCTGGGTACTATAGGTGTGAGTTCATGCGTTTATAATGCTTGTCTCTAGTAAAAAATAGTAAAAATAGAGACATGACTACACATGTCTCCTTGTGAGTGGATACTTATAGTGAAATGATCACGATACCCTTAAGGTGCAGAGTATTGTTGTCACTTACAATTGTAGTGGTGATGAGTGGGATGGCTTACGCATGATAGAATTAATTACAAAGTTTGGCGATGCGCTGGCACTGGTGTCATCTATTAGGTCCTGTGGCTATCGTGCTATTGGATCTAGATCGTGCTAAATAAAGGACTGTTAGGTTGTTTTATCTTAAAAAAACGGGGCAGGTGTGTATGAGTGGGATGCTTAATGTCAGAATCGTGTACTGACACAATGAAAACATAGTTCAATATCTTAGGAAGAATATGGATGATAGGGAGCGGGATGGTAACTTTATGCAAGTTATGGGCCAAAAACAGGACATGTGATTCATTCTCCTCGGATTCTGATTGTACCTAATCGAAGCCGAATTAATCTCTGCTTCTCCCTCCCTCTTCTGATTAAATGTATATTTAATCTACAACAGCATTTTAAGTTTCTAGTATGCAACACGTAAAATTCTGTTTAGACGTAATCCATACATACATTTGATTCAAAAGAAAGAAAACAGCCAGTATATGTAGTTAAATTGGATTCAGTCGAATCTAATTTTATTTCATGTGCACAACAAACAATTTAAGCATTGGAAAATACGTGAGTGATGAGAACATGTTTTGAAATAAGAGAAGAACCCCAAGTGTGAGAAAACAAAAACCAATAAGAACGCAGTGGTTAGTTGTGAAAATCTATACAGTATATTGGTTATTTCATCAGTAAGACAGCCAAATTATTTTGTTCTAATAACAAACACAGAGAATTCTCAATGTGTCATCTATACATAGGTCAGGTCTGTCTTTTATGCCTGGACACGTCGTTTCGACCCTTTGTCCAGATACTAGGGTCTCATCAGGAGTACGATGAACCTGGGGACTAAGGAAATGTGTATAATTACCAAACTGAAAAGAAAGAGTGGTAAGACTCGAATATAAAGGAATCTGGCAAGATGCATACTGGTTGTGTGTTTAAAGTGGTCTCATACCTAAAATAGATGACCACTGGAATGTGCTGCAACCTGGGGTACGAACCACGCAAATTTGTTCAATGGTGTGCTTGACTAGCAGAGTAGTTAATTTCTAACTAGTGGCAAAATGACCCAGTCAAAGATGCATGGATGTCCCATAGTTCGACTTGCAGTATGGGAAAGATAGATGTATTACAATTCAAATATTATGAATGTATTGCCATTAAAAAGAAGAATCAAATGTATGTACTTTACCTGTCCCATAACAGAAATTTAAAATGTTGGTGTAGATTGAATCTACACAGTAAACTCTGTCATCCTATTTTGCTTGAAAATGAGTTCTATGGTCTGTTTAGGCCTACACTTGTGGTGCCTTCTATGTAATAAAAAGGGAGTTTAAGGCTTAGCAAGGAGTTTTTTTGCCAAGTCGCATTGACAGTTTAATACTTCCAACAGGGACATGTTTTTAAGGGCTACTTAAATGGGGGTCACAATAAGTGCTGCAGGCCCACTAGTAGAATTTAATTTACCAGTCCTGGGTATATAGTATACTACTTTACTAGGGACTTATAATTAAATATGCGAATCAAGTGTCAGCCAATTTTACTATGTTTTAGGGAGTGAGTACAAGCCCTTTTACACTGGTTAGCACTGGTCAAGTACACAAAGTACTAAGCCTAACGAACATGAAGTCAGAAAAATAGGAGAAGACAGACTGGGACTAAGGCAGGGAGGCAGGACATTCCAGACACTTCTGTGGGGGAAATGGGGGGGCGGCGGGGAGCCTGTAGCAGTTTCTCCCACTTCAAAGGGGCACCAGGTATAACATTGGACCCTCAGATCCACTCTTCACTTCACTTCTGAACCTGTGAAAGGACTCTCAGAGGAATGCCTGCTGCACTGGCCTGCTGTGTACTTCAGAGGACTTCCTTGCTGCACCAAGAAAGAATCCCTGGCTGCCTGAAGCCTGCTCTGTGCCCTCCCTCAGGAGCCTGCCCTACTGCTTAAACATCCATCTCTACTTGAACCCAATACTTCCAGAATGACTTCAAGAGGTAGTTGGCTAGAGCCTCAGGGATGGAAAAGGCTCCAAACCATCTTGAACCCAATCCTGGACCCAGCCTGAGTGAGCTGAGTGAGTCCTGACCCTCAAAGTGGTGCCCTTTCAGTCCAGGACTTTTGGAAGTAGTACTAAAGATGCCCAGATCCAAAACTTGGGATTTAGAGCTTTTTCAGCTAAAACAAGCTCAGAGTACCGAGAGGAGACTGGGATATACCTGTTCATTGATCTGCCCTAGGTCAATCACCCTCAGCCTGATTTTGCAGCAGCTCCTGCTATGTAATTCTCCACATAAACAACAACAGAAATGTGACCCAAAAAGTGTTCTTTATAATTTCAAATTTATTTTTTTTGAAAGAATTTTTGATAAATGATTTTTTTTAAAATTATTTAAAAAAAAATACATTTGAAATTATAAAGAACACTTTTTGGGTCACATTGAGTCGTTTTACGTGTGTCCTATTTAAAGAATTGACTAAAAGAATATCAGTATTGGCTTTTTGTTGTTGTTTATGATTATTTGGCTCAGCCTTATTGATTAAGGGCCAAAACCCTCTGTTGTTAGTATGTAATTCTCCACAGCAGCAAATCCTGTTCAGCGGCTCCTTGCAGAAGGGGTATCCGCCCTGAGGAGCACTCATCGGCTTCAGCCTGCAGCTTTGTTCCACGGGAGATTTTCGGCTTCCAAAGAAGAGACTAGTCTTAACGTAGGAATCTTCCCCTAGACTTTGTCCAGCCACTCCCTGATGAGGCCTCCTTCTCAGACACCGCCGGCTACCTTGTCCTACTGAACTTTACCTTCTCAGACATTTTTCTTCAAACTTTCTTCTAAGTCCGAAGGTAAGCGGATACCAGACCCAATCCACTTCATGTATCCGACCCCCGCTCCATCGTGACCAGCATAACTTTGGACTTAGCACCGGTCTTGCACAACTAGAGGTTCATTGTTGACGCTTTGATCTTTTAGGTGCTATTTTTCACTTTAAATGTTAGGAATTCATAACTCGGCATACTGATTGGATTTGGTCATTTTGGTGTCAAATAATTTATTAAAATGTACTCTATTTTTCTAAATTGGTGTGGGATTTTTCCTGTGTTGTGTTTTCACTTTACTTCTGCTCATGTGCTGCATAAATACTTTATACATTTCCTTCAAGTTAAGCCTGACTGTTTCTGTGCCAAGCTACCAGAGGATTAAGCACCCGTACAAGGATTGTGGCTGTTACTTGAGTAGGGTTTCACCCCATCAATCAACAACCTATCTATTTCCAAACAAAAGTTAGTGCTTATTAAATATAAGGTAATCCAATGTTATCCTATAGGAGAGATAGACCTTGCAGTAGTGAAAAACGAATTTAGGAGTTTTTCAACACCAGAACATGTAAAATTTTAAAACTCATGTCCTACATTTTAAATACAATATACAATGCCCTGTGGGCCTTTTCTTGCCTACCTTAGTGGTGACCTATATATACATATACAAAAGAAAGGTAGTTTTTTAGAGCACCTTGCAGCTCTCCACACAATGCTACTGGTCTGAGCGCATGATGCTCATTTTAATTACAGTGCCATGCATTCTGGGTGACCACTGTTTCTAAACCAGATGCATATTAGAATGGCATTACATCATTGTTTTCCCATACAAGAGGTTCACCATGTTCACAAGCAAAATGTTGGCCTTCTTGGATCAGTACAACAATGATATATTATGCACCATTACATTCCAAGATGGCCACCTGGTGGGATGCTTACCGAGAAGCCATTTTGGTGTAGTATTAGGCTTAGTGCATCATTACATTATTGTTCCTTCTAAAGGTGGCATCAATGTGGAATTTTTTTTTAAACGGTGCACTATGCACTATTCCAAATGGCTAGCTGTTGCAATGTTCACTTATTTTTTTTGCAAAAAATGCTGCTAGGGACCATAATTTTTGCTTTTTTTCTATCTATCTTTATTTATTTAAATTATTTTGTATGTACCTGAGTTTGTGTGTTTCATTGTGGATTGGTGAGTGACTGAATGAAATAATAGATCAGTTGGTGGATATTAGATGCATGAGTGCTAGTACGAGTTACCAATCGCATATATGATCAGTAAATAGGGGTCAGATTACGAGGTAGGACCGCCGACAGCCTGTCATTGGCATTCCGACTGCCGACAACCCTTTGGTCCGACCGCTGTATTCCGATACTGGCGTTCAGACCCACAGCTGTTGGACGCAACACAGCCACCTAGGGCAGGATCATAGAGCCGGACGGTGCAGCAGTCGGAGGAGCGTCCCAGAATGGCGGTGGTGCTGACGCAGGCACCACCATCGAGATTATGATGTCCCTTTCCAACAGTCTTTTCATGGTGGGAACACCGGCATGAAAAAGTTGTTGGAAAGGGTTCGGGGGGGGGGGCAAACAGGGCCCCCAGCCATCATAGCCCAAGGAAAAGTGTCCCTGTAGGCACATGTAGTGCCCCGCTTCTGTTGCTCTGTATACCATGCACAACATGGTGCATGGCATACGCATCAGGGATATGCAGGAGGTAATGCACGGCAGCTGCATGTGCTTCGGCCCTTCTCCCATGGCTGCGGCATGCCCCTGCCATGGTAGCGCTGACTTTGGACCGCCAACCCGGCGGTCTTATTGTAATACGGCGGTTGGACCACCACATAGTTGTGGGGCAGTCTCCTGACTGCCGCAATGGCTGTGGGCGGTCTGACCGCCCGGTATTGTAATCAGGCCCTACGTGCCCAGTGAGGAAAGAGGCACTATTGCTCATCAGCCAGATGTGTTTGCATTGCCAATGCCTTTTATTTGAGCTGGTTTGCAAAAAGGAAGATATAATACATGTGTAGTCATGACTATACTATTATTGGAGTACAGACTGCAAGAGTGGGATACTCTTGCCTTATACTCTGGCGCATGGCCATAAAATGCCCATCTTCAATTATTTGCCATAAACTGACGAAATTAACATATGAGGTTGTGTTTGTGTGGATATGAAAGACGGCAAGGTATAGTCCCATGACCTGCTGTCAACTAGATTCTGTCCCAGCTGAATAATTGTGATCTTTACACATGTACTTATGAATAAAACGTATCTAAAAATAACTTTTCGTAAATCAAAACTAATACTTTTGTTTCTTGGTTCGTCCGATGTAACAATTTAAAACATTTTGACATTATCAAGCACCAAATGGCAGAATTCTTTCTGTTTCTAATGCTCTAACAGGCATCTTCATTCATGTTTTCATTTTTCTACTACTTTTCTTAGATTATGAAACACAATATCAATAAAACTTCCCAACTCACAAGACATCACTCAGATGCAGGGTACACTCACAACAGACATACATTTGTTACAGTGAGTATCACAGTTTGTATCTTTTAAAGCAGAGGGGAAGGAGCTTGGTGACATTTCACATTGTATCTCTACATTACGCATTAGGTTGGGTTTCGGTTTATACAGATGCTGTAGAGTTCGGATTAAAATGCGTCTAAATGACAGTAGAAGAGCACCAGATAGGTGCAGCAGATTGTCAACATTCTCCATTCCAGTTTCGATTTCAACCCTTGGTCCCACTTTTGCAATGACGTTTTATGCACCCGCAGACCACTCAATTATCGCTTGTCTAGTTATTCCTAGACGGCAGTGTTTAATTTGTAAAATAATAAATGCCTGGGCCCAAAGTTTTGTTCAGAACTCTGTGGCAGGTGTTATCGAAAGTCGGGGTGCCTAGTACCAAGACTAAGAAATCTTGATTCCACGTCATGCTTTCCCAATCCACCACTAGACACTCCCTGCCTCTTTAACTCACTCTACCAGGTTGCTTTCTACCTTTTTTGCTATTTTTCCACTGTTCTCTTCCTCTTTCTTTCCTCCCCTTCTGTGTTTTTCTCTCTCTTGCATTCGATCACAGTTTGTTGAGGAAAAATATGTACCTGTCCCCAAAAATGAGTGCTGGTAGGACTAGATGTCGAATCACTGGCTCAAATTAAGCACTGGTAACCGAGCCCTCAGTGTGCTAGAAAATCCCAAAGCATCCGTCTGCCAGTAACAACATTGGGGCCCAACTTTAACTTGTTTCTCCTTGTTATTCCTAAGAGAGTAGAACTGTCACAGATCTAGGTTATGTCGTACAATGTTCTCATGACTGAGTGAGTGATTAAGATTTTATAAAGCATACTGCTAACCAAGAGGGTGCCCTGGATCAAAACGTGAAATGCAGCAAGAATAAAGAAACTAGACGGATTACAGAGACAAGAGATAGGCTTTAATATGTTTCCTGAACTTCAAGTATAGCAAAAAGAGTCACAAGGAAGTTTGTTATATAGCCCTGTTTCACGCTTCCCCAAAGATTGGAACAACCTCCCACATCACATCCAGGTGTGGCCGGTACCGATCAGAGGTACGGGGGGGGCGGCGGTGGGAGGAGGATGCGGGTGGAGGATGAGGGAGGAGGGGAGGACGTGGGGGAAGCAGCCAAGAAAAAAATTCATTAAAAATGTACTTTTCCGCCGCTTCCTTGCCCGTCTCTCCTCCGTAGTCCTCCCTCGCTCGGAGTCGGCCACAGAAAGCACACCCAGGTTCCCAGTCAGCAAATCACAACGCTGCCTTAGCAGCATTGTGATTGGTCTGAATGCCATTTTTCGGCGCTCAGACGCTGACTGGAGGCCTGGGCATGTTCTCAACATAGGCTGAAATGCAGCCTGCATGGAGAAAATGCAAAGCGCGCATGACTGTTTTGGGCGGCCCGAGAGGGTCGTCCAAGCAGTCATTGCGCACTTTAGGAGGGTGCAACCACTCCTCCCCTGCCTCCACACGCAAAGCTGTGGGCGGAAGTAAGAGAAAATAAAATGATAGTAACACGAGCAAAAAAGCAGTGGGATGACGCTCCTCCGCCTTAGCGGAGGAGCCGCCACTGATCACATCAGAGCCTCCTCATCGCTTCTCGAGTTCATCAAGAAACTGAAGACCTGACTCTTTGAATAAACTCACCAGGAAGACAGCCACCTACCCACATGCAAAGTGCCTGGGTGCCCTCATTGATGGTTAGCGAGCCATACAAGTAAGCAAAACATAACATAACAAACATGAAAGAACAGCTGCCAAAGTCCTAAGAGAAATTGGTTGGCAGAATTCTGTATTATCGGAAGCTGGAATAATTGTATCTTGGGGAGCCCTAAGACGACAGAGTTGCAATAGTCTAACCTTGATGGTGGCTTGCACAATTGTTCATAGCATCTGTGGGTGCCTCACTCTCTCCAGTCCAATCTTGATCATTGGGCACTTTTATGTGAGATGAAGGAATAATGCTTCAACTGATCTCCACCAGCAGTAGAACTTTGTGCATTCTGGATTTAATGTTTGTAGCCTCGTAGAAGTTATGCAAGTAAAGAATATAATGTTGTACTAGCTTGAACCTCATGTTGAGAGAGACCATTTTAACTTGTACATTTGACCACTGTCACTATGATAACAACTGGTCTGTTCTGTTAAATGCTGGGAATAACTGATGATAATGGCTGCAGGCATTGGCCGACCTCTGGCTCTCCAGTCCAAGAAGTGTAAGACTGAGTCAATTTGGGGCTGCGGTGAGTTACATCCCTATATGAACAAACTATTGAGAGTAAACTTACATTTATCACAAACTCTGAAAAACGACAGCAGCTTATCACATACACATAGATTCCCAAATGTGGCACTGTTTGTACCTCTAAGGAGCGGGTGGTATTTTTGCCATTGTGTATGCGGATGTTATGCTTACTCTTTTTAAAGAGTTCCAGTCAGGCAGAAAGTGATGTGGTGAGAGCCGAAAATGTTTAACCCTCTTTGTCATTACTATTTCAAATGGCCCTTCTGGGAGAGGAAAAAAAAACTAAGTTGCCCTTCCCTTTAATGTTCATTTTTGCCTTGGTCTGTCATTTTTTTGGTTACATTTGTATTAATCCTTCTGGCAAGTCAAACAAACATTTAACTTCCCAATTTTTCAGCATTTCTAAGCAGGCACAGTTGAGCATTAAGCAATGCTGAATAATCCAATTTGTGTGCTGATTCTGCTGTTACTTTAGAAAACAAAATGTCCTCCTTCATGTTTCTGTGCTGTAGGTGCCGAGTGCATCATTGGCCTCCAATTTGTCTCTGTTTTGTAAGGTCCACTGCATTCACCACCTAAAGGGACTCTCACTCTCTCAATGCGCTATCTATACCAGCTGGTGCAACAAGACTATGGGACTCTGTTGGAGGAGAACACATTTTTCCTGCACCACTGAAACCTCACCAATCTGTAGTACTCCACAGTGGAGACTAGAGGGGGGTCCAGAAACACGCACCTTTGGATATTAACTCTAATGAACTCCACAGCGGTGATTAGCGTGGGGTCCAGAAATATACTCTTCCAGGTATTAAGTCAATTGAACTTCGCGGTGGATACTAGTGTGGAGTCTAGAATTATGCACCTCTGCGTAGTACGTCCATGGTAACACAAACAGCCAGGTGTAGGTAGACACAGAACAGATTGGGAGAGGCCCAAGCAATGTCCCCATAACAGAATCTGTGAGACATGAGTTTTTGTGGATTCCATTTATGCCTACATCTTTGCGGGAATTTGGGCGCCAAAGGTGAACCAAAACATTACTAAATAAATCATGTTGTTGTGTGGTTATGAGGTGGAAACATTAACAAATATTTTTGTATTTGGTTCTTACCTATGAGTAGGAATCTAGATATCCGTTCAACATTTACAGAGATGAGCATGGTTTTTAATGGCAAAGAAATGCAATTAGTAGACTTGTAAAACATATCATTTGGGTAATATTGTGTGGGTACTGAGATGATTCAAAATCCCTTTTTATTTGTTTTTAAAAGAAAATTATATAGTTGACGTTTTTTAGTTTCTATACAATGTTTAGGGAGACCAAGGGAATGTTTGTCAAAGGAGTTAATTCGCTGAAACAACGAAGACGATTTTAATTGAAGCACTTGGCGTATCTAAAAACAATTCATTTCAGTTTT
Source organism: Calotriton arnoldi (assembly GCA_963921515.1). NCBI lineage: Eukaryota > Metazoa > Chordata > Amphibia > Caudata > Salamandridae > Calotriton > Calotriton arnoldi. The sequence continues at coordinate 229,346 of CAWUFW010013084.1, forward strand.
AATGGCCACCTTGGCTCCAGATGGAATCCCCAAAGTCTAGGAAGCTTCATGCTTTTGGCAGCAACTATCTCCCCTCGTGTTCACCAGTACGTCTTAACGTTTCTTCACGGCCCAATCTTTCTAAATTACATCCTGTGGCGTTACACGGTGCTCCCGTTTTGTTTTAAAATGTAAATAACAACTGGTTTCCCTTATTGCAACATTGTGGAGATAGATTCTAGGGCTTTGTCAGCCAGTTCGAGTGGATATAATTCTACTTGAAGCGAGCATTGCCACGCTGTGGGGTTTTATTTCAGAGAATCTCTGATGGCTAAGTATACAGTGGATCAGCAGGGAAGGGAGGCACCGCAGAGGAGAGCCCTGTGTGCTGCTCCAGTTAGAGTCTGCTTACAATGATTCAAGCCTCTCACAACCAGGCTTTAAGAGAGCTTTCAATGTCGCAGTAAAACAGGCAACAGACGCAGCCGACCAGCTGTACTGACTATTAAAACAAGCATTGGCAAACCCAATAGGTCTGGCTTTAATGTGCCTACTCATACATTCGTGCATGCAAGTGTTAATCATCTGTTGCATGCACAAATGCTGTTTACGACATTAAACCCTGTCCTAATGGTATTACTAATGATGGGGAAAAGCAGCAAAAAACATTGCTTTCTGGATAGAACGCGTATAGGAGATAAAGACCTTCAGCGTGATTACTGGGTCAGACATATCTATGAATTAAGCCATTTTGATCGCCGGACCTGGGCTGACAATTTATGTTTGCTTGGGTCTTATCTATGTAATTTAACATAAATAGACAGTGTGTTGGCAGTAAAGCAAATGATTACCTTTAAGGGGCAGTAGCCAACAAATAAATATCTATATAGACAGGATGACAAATGTAAATGTTTGAAAGACGACGTAATTTTATATTCTAGTAATATATTCGCTTGATAATTGTAAATTGATACAACAGTGACTTTCATATCAGCCCATTTCGGAATATATACTCTCCTTTTTTAACAGCATCTTGAAAAAATCGACAAGACAAAAGTCACGCATGAGTTTCTTTACTGCAAATCTCTAGGGCTGGAAATTAAAATCAGCCCTAGCAAGAATGCTCTAACCAGCTCAAAGTGCTGCAACTAAAGCGGGACTATTATATATATATATATATATATATATATATATATATATATATATATATATATCGAATTACCAAACGCCCTCATACACTTCCTTTCGGTGAGAAGAGAGCAACAAACTCCAATGGGTATGATGCAAAGTTCTTTATTTGCTCACAGGTTCCTTAACATGACGCGTTTCAGTCAACAAGTGACCTTGATCATATATATATATAATTTTACATATCATTTAAAAAAAACTTCCCCTTTTTGGTTTCGGGAGATGCCTCAAGCGGGGTCCAAAAAGGGCGTCCCAAATCACATTATCCCCATGTAATGTCTATGGGGATTTTTCATTTTTTTAACACGACTACAGCCCGAACTGCTGAACGGAATTACACCAAATTTGGCAGAAAGCTAGATGTTGGTCCAGAAAGCATGCTTTTTGTGATTTGGTGTAAACCCCGAGATATTAAAGTTTTAAAAATATAGATATTTGGGTATGCGAGTCCTTGCGGATACTACTGAAATTTGATTGGCTGCCAACACTTCGACTAGGAAATGTTAGCAGCAATCTTGAGACTCACACAAAAAAAGTAAAAAATTATGAAAACGGGGCAGGGTAGGAATACCCTGACCCCTCAGATATTGTGAGAGGGTCCAACAGGGACCCCGCCGGGGGGGAAATTATTTTTTTAAATTTAATTTTGCCATGAGTTTGCGGGTGGACCCACGGTTCATCGGCAACATGTTTAAAAAAAGACGCGCAGACTCCCGTGACTCTATTTTTTTAAAGCCCCCGGGAGGCCAAATCCCAGGGGCATGAAGGAAATGAAAGAGGGGGACTCATGGGGCCCCCCTCCTAGACTTAAACAAAGCCCCTGGGACCGCCACCTCCCAGGGTTAGTAAATACTAGAAATGCGGGGCCAGCTCGGCCACCCCCGCTGCCCCGGGGACCACCACCTCCCCAGGGCACATACATTATTTAAAAAAAAAAAATGCAGGGAAGGCCCTATGGCCTACTACGCAGCCCCGGGGACCACCACCTCCCTGGGGCACAAACACAATAATTAAGGGGGTCCGTCCCAGGCCTCCGGCCCCGGGGACCACCACCTCCCCGTCGCTACATGAAAGAAAGGAGATGGGGCAGCGTGGCCCCCCTCCTAGAGCCCCAGATGGCCCTGGGGACTGACACCCCCCCCAGGGCCGGCTCCAGCAAAGTCCTGGGGTGCCCATCCACCAGGACATTGCAGTTTGCTATGGCTTGGTGGGAGCACCGCTCCCGCCAAGCCATAGAAAGCATTGCTCCGCTTTCAGCAAGCGAGAGCAGAAAATGCTCTTGCTTGCTGAAAGCAGAGCATGTGTCTGTTTACCTGTCCGCTGTCAAACGAGCACGGAAACAGACAAATTGCTTTGAGATCCAGGGAGCTGCATGAAAGATGCATAGGGTCCCCGGGGCCGAAATCGGCTTGGGAGGGGGTCCCGCGGCCCCCCCTCCCTTTTTAAAAATAAATAAATTAATGGAAAAAAGGGGGGGGGGAAGGCCGTAGGGGATACAGTCCCCGGGGGGCGCAAATGGTCTGGGAGGGGAGCCACTCCCTTTAGATTATATATAAAAAAAGAAAAGGTCGGGGGAAGGGGTCCCCGTGCCCGAAATCGGCATGGAAGGGGAGCCGCTCGGCCCCCCTCCCTATAAGTTATATACAAGAAAAAAACAAAAGGCTGGGTCCCTTGGACCAAAATTGGCCCAGGGAAGGGGACGCGCAGCACCCCTCACCAATTAAAAAAAGGCCCTGGGGGATGGGGTCCCAGGGCCAAAAATGGCCCAGGAAATGGAGGCCATGCAGCCCCCTCCCTTAAAATGTTTTGAAAAAATAGAAGAAAAAAACCTCCGGCAAGTCCCCGGAGGCCATGCCCCCTTCACCACCATTCTGAAAACGCAGTGGTGATTGGGGGACGAAGTGCCCTTGAATGCTGACTGTCCTTGAGGTCCAAGAACCCCTCCTGTTACCTCCAGTAAGTCACAGACAGCAGGATTGCTAGGAGATCTTTGGAGGCCATGCCCCCTTTCTCCACCACTCTGCAAATGCGCCTCCTGGTGCGCTGCTGGTTGGGGAATGAATTCCACTTTACTTCTGAGGACCTCAGGACTAAAGTGGACTTCTTTCCCCAACCAGTAGTGCCCCAGAAGGTGAGTTTGCAGAGTGGTATGGAAAGGGGGTGTGGCCTCTGGTGACCGCAGAGCAATCCAGCTGTGTGGGTCTTACTGGAGGTAACAGGAGGGGTAGTTGGCCCCTAAGGACCCTCAAGAGCCAAAGGGACCTCATCCCCCAACTAGTAATGCACCAGGAAATGCGTTTGTAGAGTGGTAGAGAAAGGGGGCGTGCCCACCGAAAACCTCTCTGCAAAACCACTGTGTGGGACTTACTGGAGGTAACAGGTTGGGTAGTTGGCCCCCAGGGACCCTCAATAGCCAAGGGGATTTCATCCCTCTACTATTAGTGTGCCAGGTGGCACGTTTGCAGAGTCATGTAGAAAGGGGGCATGGCCTCCAACAACCTCTCAGCAATCCTGCTGTGTGAGACTTACTGGAGGTAACAGGAGGGCTAGTGGGCCCCAAGGATGTCCTTGGGAGACCACTATCCCTCCTACTACCCCCAATAAGTCCCACACAGCGGGATTGCTAAGAGGTCTTTGGAGGCCACGCCCCCTTTCTCCACCACTCTGCAAACACGTCTCCTGGCGCACTACTGATTGGGGGATGAAGTCTAGTTTACTCCTGAGGGACCTTTGGGGTCAAGAAGCCCTCCTGTAAGTACTACACAGCGGGATTCCTGAGAGCTCATCAGAGGCAGGCCCCCTTTCTCCACCACTCTGCAAATGCGACTACTACTTTAAAAAAACATAGAAATTCACTGAAAAAAACAAAGGTTACAAGGACGTTATTGTTAGGCTCAGATTTCACTCGTACATAACCAGTGAAATTCAGCAGTTATAGTTAGCTGAGCAAACTATAACTCGCGCCCCCCCAATGCACTGCTTATGACCTCACATATTACATCACTCCTGACATGGTCAGTGACATCACTGATCACATCATCCACAGAATAACTGACGTACCCACTCACACCCCATAGAACCTTTTATACACCCACTCCCACACAACCATTCCCAAACCCATTCAGACCCATAACAGTACTTACACACCCACTCACTGATTCATAGATCTACACACATATCTACTCACTCACCCAAACCTCACCTCATACACCCACTCACTCACTAATACAGCCACTGACATATCCACTCGTACACCCATACTGCCAATCACAAACTGAGTCAGTCATCCATAGAGCTACTCATACACCTACTCACTAACCCACACAGTCAATCACACAGGCACTTACTCACCCATACAGTTGCACACACACACACACACACACTTACTTACTCATACATATACTAACACGTACTCACTCACCTATACAGCCACTGGCACAAGCATACACTCACCCATACAGCCACTCTCACATTCACTCACTCACCCAGACAGTCACTCATATACCCCATCACTCACCTATACTGCCTTTCACAAACCTAGTTACTCACCCATATACCACTGACAGATCCACTCACTCACCCACACAGCTATACACACTCAGTCACCCATACAGCCTCACACACACACTCACTAACCCATACAGCCACTGACTCACCCACCCACTCACTCATCCATACAGGCGGTCACACATACCCCCCTCACCCACCCACACAGACACTTAGACACCCATACAGGTACTCAGACAACCAATCAATCACCCATACAGCCACTCACGTACCCACTCACACACCCATACAGCCACTTAGACACCAACTGACAGACTGACTTATACGCACCCACTGAATCATGCACCCACTGATTCACCAATACACCATGGTGTATATATATTTAACGCTCAAACTTTTTTTAAAAAGTCACTAGATGATGTCATGAGTGATGTGACTGACCATGTCATGAGTGATGTAATATGTGAGGTCAGAACAGTACATTGCGGGGGCCTGAGTTATAGTTAGCTCAGCTAACTAGAACTGCTGAATTTCACTAGTTTTGACCAAGTGAAATCTGAGCCTAACTATAACGTCCCTGTAACCTTTGGTTTTTTCAGTCAATTGCTAAGGTTTTTTTAAGAAAGAAGCAAAAGATGTGCAGAAAGAACCAACAGAGGAGCAGAAAGAGGCCTTGTTGCAAAATCATCCTGTGCCGACAACTTTTTCAGACGGGTACTGGTGGTAACTGACTCTGACTAACCTGAGCCAGTGCTATGCTAAAAGACACTTAGAATACAGTGAAAACACCTACATACACTAGGGAACACTATGCGTTGGGGTACCCCTGTGATTAGCATGACCTCCTCTGTAAGTCCCTAGTACATAATAGGGCAGGGGGATTAAAACTACCTCTTAAAACGCGCTACAGGGCGCGTTTGCACAGTGGTGAAGGGAGGGGGCCCCGAGGCTCCCGTCCTGTCATAGCAAACTACAGTGTCCCGGGGTAGCCACCCCGGGACACTGCAGGAGCCGGCCCTGGGGGGTGGTGGTCCCCAGGGCCATCACAGGCTCCAGGAGGGGGGCCGCCCGGCCCCCCTCCCAACATGTACAAAGTGGTGGTCCCCGTGGGTCGGGGGTCCAAAACGGACACCTACATTTCTTTTGTTAGTGCCCCGGGGAGGTGGCGGTCCCCGGGGCGTGTGGGGGGGTGTCAAGCCCCCCACACAGGTTAGTAATATTTAAAAAAAGAAGCCCCGGGGGTGGTGGTCCCCGGGGCTGCGGGAGGGCGGAGAGCCCTCCCGCACCATTTTTCATTTAAAGCCCCAGGGGGTGGCACTCCCCGGGGCTTGGGGGGCCTTAGAGGCCCCCCACATAAAATCTAAACCCACCCCCGCATGCACCCGGGACTTGGGCCACCCGGGGGCAAATTAGCATCGAAGCGCGGGAGACCGTGCGTCGATTTTTTTTTTATAGGCGGAATCCGCGCACCCTAAGCGCATCCCGCCGATTTTTTTTAAAAAAAATGCTTTTTTCTGCCCAGGGGGTCCTTGTGGGACCCCCTGAGCAGACCTAGGGGGTCAGGGTGTTTCTACCCTGCCCCCTTTGTGCGTTTTGGGCACTTGTTTCTTTTTTTTTTCTCGGCAGGATCCACGCACCCTAAGCGCATCCCGCCGATTAAAAAAAAATGCTTTCTGCCCAGGGGTCCTTGTGGGACCCCTGAGCAGACCTAGGGGTCAGGGTGTTTCTACCCTGCCCCCTTTGTGCGTTTTGCGCACTTGTTTCTGTGCCTCGGTTCTACCGAGGGACAAAATGTCTGCCAACACTTCCTGATTTGGAGTGTTGACAGCCACTTGACAGCCAATTAGCATGCAGCTCGTGATCGGGACGGTGCGCGCAGGGTGCGCTCAGGGTACGCGGACCCTACTCGGCCATAGATATATATGTGACTTTACTTGTGATTTTCTCAGAAACTACTGAACGGATTTACACCATTTAAGCAAAAGGCACGACACTGAACCAAGGGCTACCTCTTTGCCAAATTTGGTGTAATTCCGTTCAGCAGTTCGGGCTGTAGCTGCGACTAAATGTTCCTATGGAAAAATGAATGGGGAAAACGCGTTTTGGGACCCCCCTTTTTTCTCGGCCCCCGCTTGACGTATCACCCCGAGACTTTCAAGATAGGAGCGGACCGGAGCGCCCCAACAAGTGGGAAACTTTCGCGAAGATTCGTCAACCGGCGCCAACGTTATTTCAAATAGAATGTCGCGGATTTCCTATGGAAAATAGGTCCTAACTATAACTATCTACTGGCGACCGCCAGTAGATAATATATATATATTTATACACACACACACACACACACACTTATACATATTCCCTGAAAAAACCAAAGGTACAGTAACTTTATATTTAGGTGAAAACAAACGTAACAATTCACCAGTTATAGTTATCTCAAGTAACTATAACTCGTACTCTAGGTATAACTTGCATCCTCGCCGTGCACAATTTTCTCATCAATAATTTCACTGCAAATGTTACAGTGATATTATCAATGATGTCATAGAAGATGTCATGAGTGATGTAATATGTTGGGTAATTACCAGTGCATGGCGAGGGCCTGAGTTATAGTTACCCTAGAGTATGAGGTATAGTTACATGAGATAACATTAACTATAACTAGTGAATTTCTGTGGTTTTTAGAGTTTAAAACATTAAGTTTTCACTGAACTATAACGCTACTTGAACTGTTGTTTTTTTCCAGTGAATTTCTAGTTTTTTTTGTAACATGAATTAATATTTAATTACTATACTTAAAGCCAACCCATATGTACAGCCAACCCTCCGCGGTGCACCCATGCACATCTGAGGGGTTGGCCACAGGTCCTGGTCTTTGGCCAGGACCTGTGGCCAACCCCCACCCGCACTTCTTCCAACCCAAAACCCTACATATAAAGCAGATCTATCATCTTACTCCAAAAATTAGCAATCATTTTATTTAAATGTATATTTCAATAAAACACACAATAGAATGTTTATTATTATTATTATTACTTCAAAAATGTAATTACGTTTTATTAAACTGCATGTCTGTGACACTTTCTTTTTACAAAGTTTATATTATTACATTTTGGGGGTGAAAATGTGAAAATAACTAGTGAGAAATATACTATTTTTTCCTTAAGGAAAGAAAAACCAATATCTCTTACTTTCACTTTTTAATATTTTACACCCCAAAAAATGCAGTCATAAAAACAACCACATACAGGCCTTGCAGTTTATGGGGTACACTATATGACATTAACTGCAACCAACCATGCAACCCCTAGGTGGCACTGCAATCCTAGCTGTAAACAAAAACACTCCAGCCTGGGAAATGCTTTTAACAAATATAGTACGTTCTCCTGGGGTCATGGTTGCAATGACCGAGAAGGCTTCCTTTTTTGTTCTAGTCTTGCTATGGGGATGCAGAACTCCCTACAGCACCCCCCCCACCCACCACAACATAAAAATTATTTTGATGATGTCCCTTTCCCTTCTAGGGACATCACCAAAAACAAAATATATCTAAATTGCCCTCCCAGAGCATTATGGGGTGCTCCTTGAAGAAGCAGTGAATAATAAATGAGTGGATGTGGCTGCTCAGTTATGATCCACTTTTAAATTTTTTTTTGCTGTGGGTGTCCCTGTCCCACTCAGCACATCCACTGTTTTTCTTTTTTTTGTAATAAGGGGCCGTGGGTGAGCCCCAGGGCCCCCATGGCCCATCGGCTCCCTGCTCCTGCAGAAGATGGCACGTTTTTCCGTAAAGTGTTGTGCCCCGGTGCCCACCCTACTGTTGAACATACTATAGTGGGAATAGTATATTTATTATTATTAGAGTTTAATCGTTTTTTCAGTATTATTTAAATATTTATTATGTGTTTTTATATTTAATGTTATATTTTTACATATACAAATGTATGTAATTTTTAACTTAGTTTAGTAAAACGTATAATTAAACTGGAAATATTTTTCAAAATGTGTAGTTTTTTACATTTATTATTTATTATTATGTGTATGTAAAAAAAAATATATATATATATTTTTTTTAAACAAACGCCCTTGAGCTCTCAGGATGCACTTGACTGCCAGTCACCAGGCTTTCATTATCAGCTTTCCTCCACTTGTCCGGTATATTTAAATGCGGCTTGACGCGTTTCGTGGCTTGAGGTGCCACTTCTTCAGAAGCCTTTTGTCATTTGCGCATAAAAAAGCTCTTTTATATACTTGCTTTTCATTGGTACACAGCTCCTCGTGGGGCAAGTTCATTAGTATGTACTTTTACAGCAGCATTTTGGGACATGTAGGCGGTCCCTCGAGCAACATTATTCCCTTTGTAGGTTTTTTTGCGCAAATTATTGAGACAGTCATTACATTCCTTAGTAGGATCAGGACTCGTGAAGGTAAGACAATCTTCATCTCGGCTTACTGTGCTGTAAAACGGATTGGAATCAGTTTCCCTCCACAGCCTCTTTGAAGTTAACAGATGGTGTAATCCTGCACGGAAAAGGCAACCGTGAATAATTTTTTTAAACAAACGCGCTTGAGCTCTCAGGATGCACTCGACGGCTTGCCATCCACCAGGCTTTCATTATCAGCTTTCCTCCACTTGTCCGGTATATTTAAATGCGGCTTGACGCGTTTCGTGGCTTGAGGTGCCACTTCTTCAGAAGCCTTTTGTCATTTGCGCATAAAAAAGCTCTTTTATATACTTGCTTTTCATTGGTACACAGCTCCTCGTGGGGCAAGTTCATTAGTATGTACTTTTACAGCAGCATTTTGGGACATGTAGGCGGTCCCTCGAGCAACATTATTCCCTTTGTAGGTTTTTTTGCGCCAATTATTGAGACAGTCATTACATTCCTTGGTAGGATCCGGACTCGTGAAGGTAAGACAATCTTCATCTCGGCTTACTGTGCTGTAAAACGGATTGGAATCAGTTTCCCTCCACAGCCTCTTTGAAGTTAACAGATGGTGCAATCCTGCACGGAAAAGGCAACCGTGAATAATTTTTTTAACCAAACGCCCTTGAGCTCTCAGGATGCACTCGACGGCTTGCCAGCCACCATGCTTTCATTATCAGCTTTCCTCCACTTGTCTGGTATATTTAAATGCGGCTTGACGCGTTTCGTGGCTTGTGGTGCCACTTCTTCAGAAGCCTTTTGTCATTTGCGCATAAAAAAGCTCTTTTATATACTTGCTTTTCATTGGTACACAGCTCCTCGTGGGGCAAGTTCATTAGTATGTACTTTTATATATATATATACATATATTGTTGTTATATTGGTATATTTAAAAACATTAGAAAATTAATATATAGATTATAATTAATATTTTTTAAATAGTCTTATATATGTGTATATAAATATATACACATCCATAAATATATGTTTGTTTAAAAAGTATGTATTTAAAAATATTTAAATGTTACTGAAACACATTTAAATTACAATATATTAATGTTAAAATATTTACTATATATATATATATGTATATATATATATATATATATATATATATATATATATATATTAAAAATCAATATTTTTGGATATATTTTTTCAACATTTGTGGAAAACGATATTTTTTTTGACATTTTTGTACTTACCATTATATGTATAAAAATCCATTTTTTGTGATCGATATTTGTGACACAATATTTCTGTATCACAATATTTTTGGTTTTGATATTGTGTGAGAGAACCAATTCCAATAAGTAGCACTTGAGATATGAATGTTTAAAGAATAAACTGTAAAAGCAATAAGCGCTTACTTGGGATATCGGGTCGCGCCAGATCGAGGCAAAGTCAAAAGATCAGGCCGACCGTGATGGAGCGTGAGCCAGATACCGAGATCCAGTGAGGCCCCTGAACAAAAGTACTCTAATCCTGGTTGCATCGACATCGAAGAAGGAGGGGGCAACCAAAGCTATGCATCAATATCGATCCACGCAGTGGCAGGGATGCGCTGGTCCTGATCCCTGCTTCAGCATCAATGCGTTAGCTCCGATGAGTGGAGAGCTGCGATGCAGAAATTCATCGTCGTTGTTGAGGATGTCGTCGATGAGGGTGAGAAGACCTTGCGCCGGGAACAGCATCGCACAGTGGTGGTTCTGAAGGCAATACGTTTGGGCTGATCCATGCAGCAGATGCAATATGCCAGTTTTTGTACAATAGGAGTGATGTGCCGGTTCTGATTCATGCAACAGGAGTGATGTGCTGGTTCTGATCCACACAACAGGAGCGATGTGCCGGTACTGATCTACGCAACAGGTGCGATGTGCCGGTACTGATCCACGCAATGGCGGCGATGCGCTGGTTCAACAGAGGATGCATGGGTTTTGCTAGAGCAAGCACCTTAGGCCCACTTCCAAGGGTCCAGGATTGCGGTGGCACCACTTGGAAGGGCAGACTCACCCATGGCAGAGTCCAGGTGCAGAAGCAGGGAGGTTGTAAGTCTTTTATGTCCCTTAGACGTCAGATCAGGAGGCCAGCCAGAAAGCCCATGGAGTCACTCTGGGTTCAAATTATGAAGGCCCAGTCCTTCTCACCCATGCAGGGAAAGAGCAGGCAGCAGGGTAGCACAGCAAGGCAGGAGTCCAACAGAGTGGCAGTCCTTCAGCAGCACAGCAGTCCTTCTTCCTGGCACAGTCTTCACAGATCCAGAAGTGTACTGAAGGGGTGGTGTCTGAGGTCCAGCCCTTATACCCAGTTGTGCCTTTGAAGTGGGGAAGACTTCAAAGAGATGCCTTTGAAGTGCACAGAGGTCCTCCCAACCTGCCCTGGCTCCAGACTCACTATAGGGGGGTACGCAGCCCTTTGTGTGGGGCCAGGAAACAGCCAATTCAGGTATAAGTGAGGCTGGGCCCATTCCTCCCTCCCATTCTGCCAGGATAGCCCATCTAGTCACACCTAAGCTCACATTGTGTGTGGCTGTCTAGGGGGAATTCACAAAGCCCAGGTGTCACCCTCCCCAGACATGCATCAGAGACAGGCAGCAGGCATCAAATGGTTAAAGTAAGAAAATGCCAACTTTCTAAAAGTGCCTATTTCACAATCACAATTCAAAATTAGACCACCAAAAGTTTGGATTATATATAGGCTGTCCGGTTTTAGATTTAAACCTATAATAACTGATAAAACCCCACCGAAAGGGAAATAGCCCTCACCAGTGTAAACATATAAACACTGAAAAAACACCTGCACAACCACAAAATAAATGCCATTCAAAGAAAGGAAAAGAAGAGTGAAAGAGTCATTTTTTTCTTCCTGAAGGGGTCAATACAATATAACTTTGTTATACAAGCTAGCAGCAAGAAAGACTGGGCTAACATTATTCTGCTTAAGTTTTGTTGTTTAGGGATGTCACTAAAATATTGTTTCTTCTTCCTTTTGCTTTTTATGGTCTTTGGTCTAAACATGTCGGGTTAAGATGCATGTTTAAGTCTTGTTCAATTATTTTATAAACTGTAGAGAATCAGGAAATATCAAAATCATATTTGATATTTTGGCTGCTTATGAGTCTTTCACTGATAGGTAAAATGGCTGGTTTCATAAGAATCTTTCCCAATATGTGCATTCACATTTACCCACAGAAAATGGGTAAAAACCCTTGATACATCAGCCCCCAGTTTCTAGTGAGTCAGTATTGATAGTAGGTGAATTGCCAACACCTCAGGCTTTAAACATTCAATGCAAGATATAGTGACAAATATATGTGAAAAGAGTGCTATCACCAAGATTATGGGATAGTGTTGAAAACATGACACCAGACTTTTGGAAAACATGGAACGCAGTGTCACTTGGAATGCTGCTGCTATCAGGTTCTTTCTAAGTTCAACAAAGATTGGAGTGATATTGTTTGTATTTGCAGTGATTCAGCTACGTATATGAAAAAGTTGTGTGATGACCTGACAAAATCGATACCTGGGCTGAAGTGCTTCTTGTAAGAGATCCTTGACACTTGTTAGATGGTATGCTGAAAGCATCTTTACAATCTTCAGAGTTAATGAAGAATTCTATTAACTTAGAAGTCCATTCTGGTGCACTGTTTTGTTATGCGTGGGAACTAAAACGCAAATATTTTTCATGTTGTGCTTTGTGTGGCATCAAAAAAAAGAATCATCTCAACTGTGTCACTTAGCTGATGGATCTCAGTCCAAGGGGCTGTGAATGCTATATTATCCATGAGGCAACCGTTTACAGAAATTTTGATGAGTGATGATGCCAAAGGAAAGAAATGTGAGGATCTTTGGTCTCATATTGATAGTGATGTGAAAAAAGTACACTGTACTGCATTCTTAGATTTTTACAGGAAAACATAACAGCTGTAGTGTTCATAATAAAAAAACTAGAGTCTGAAAACACACTTGTCTGCCAAGTTTTCAGCATAATTGGTGTATATGTGAAACATCTCCTTGAGAATAGGCTAGGCAACACGCTTAGTGACTTTGAAACTGCAACATGTTCCATGTTAGAGTGTCTGCCACTTGGTAAGCAAAGCAATGTTGAAGAGCAATTCAGGAACTTTTATTTTACAATGTATGAGAAATGGCTTGCAATGATGCATAGAAATGCTCCTTCTCCAACCATGGCATTTGAAGTCAATGAAACCTCACTGTGGTACTCTTACAAGTTCTAGATCCCTTCCATAAAGGGGAATTTTCTCTGTAGTTTCAAAAGTGCTGTTTCATTTTTGACCGCTTCAATAACTCTTGAGGGCATAAGCGCCCAGTTCAACGCAAATGTTGCAGAACCTGCCCAGAGAATCTTCAAGTGCACCAGTATTGGCATGGAAAGCTATGTCAGTGGCCAGAGATAACAAATTGTGTACTGGCTGTTTTGGCGTTGCCCGTCCAAAGTGCCAATGGTGAGAGGGCCTTTTCACAGAAAAAGGTTTACATGGAAAGGAAAGAGTGAGAGCACATGACCAAAGACTCACTGAAGAAGTATTGCATGGTGTACTGCAATAAGTTTGATTTGCAAAAATGTATTTGGACCTCATATACACTGTACGTACACTGTCTATACACCATGCACAATCAGTGTAGAAAGCAAGTAATAATAAAAGCAAAACTTTCCATAAACACTGGAAAAACACTGTTTCTGTTGTTTTTAATGGCGCGAAAATGTGTAACCACTGTTTTTTTAACGAATTGAAATCACTTGAAAACACTGGAAAAACCCCCACCAGAATTTACCAAAAATAGAAACTGAAAACAAGAAAGCCTAATTATATATTGTGATTCCTGGGACACCAAACTTGAATAGTCGATCTCTTCACAATTGGGAATTACACTTATAAAAGTGAATATGAAAATCCCAATATAATCCTACGGGAGAGATAGGCCTTACAGTAGCGAAAAAAGAATATGAGAGTTTTCCACTAGCAGGACATGTAAAATTTAAAAGTACATGTCCTGCCTTTTAAATACATTGCACCCTGCCATCTGGGTTGTCTAGGGCCTACCTTAGGGGTGACATGTATAAAATGGGAAGGCTGGGCCTGGTAAGAGGTTTATCTTGCCAGGTCGAAAAGGCAGTGTAAACTGAGCACACAGGCTCTGCAATGGCAACCCTGAGACATGGTTAGAGGGCTACTTAAGTGGGTGGCACAAACAGAGCATGCAGGCCCATTAGTAGCATTTAATGTACAGGTCCTGGGCACATGTAATGCACTTTACTAGGGACTTATAAGTAAATTAAATAGGCCATTTGGATATGAGCCAATGTTACCATGTTTTATGGAGAGAGGACATGCACTTACAGTGTTCAGAGTCCTAAAGCCAATAAAACTGAATTCAGTAAAAATGGGAAGTGGAAGGCAAAAGGTTTGGGGGAGACCCTGCAGAGAGGGCTATTTTCCAACAACTGCTGAATGGATTTACACCAAAACACAAAAAACACTCTTTCCGGACAGAGATCTAGCTTTCTGCCTAATTTGGTGTAAACCCGTTCAGGAGTTAGGCTGTAGCTGTAAATTAAGTTGCTATGGGAAAAGGATTGGGGAAAATGCGTTTTGGGACCCGCTTTTTTCTCGGCCCCCATTTGACACATTAACCCGAAACTTTCCATGCGCAAACTAGTTAAAAAGTAGCACTTTTTAAAAAAAGGTTTCATGGAGATTCATCAAACAGTGCAAAAGTTATTAGCAACACAAAAAATGCATTTCCTTTGGAAACACAATCCTAAATATAACTACCTATTGGCGACCGCCACTAGGTAATATATATATATTTCATCCACATACAACATAAGCGATGATCCAAAATAACTGCATTTTGGAATGATGGCATCAAGAGGAGAAACAAATATTAGGTATGGCTGGCTCAAAAAAGAGCCCTGTGCAACTCCGCAGGGGAGAGACTGAACTGCAGAGAAGAGGGGGTGAAGTAGAATGGACAGAAAACCTCTCAAACAAAGAAAATGAGATCCAGGTGAGAGCATTTCCTCATATTTTCATCAAGTCCAGACCATAGAATAGGATGCCATGGGACACAGTATTAAATCCAGAGAGAGATTCTAAAGGATCAGTGGACACTGCCTTGTCTGAATCAAAATGAGCTAGAGATCATCTGCCAAACGGGTGGTGTCTGTCGCACTGGCGTAGCAAGGGGGGGGCGGAGGGGGCGGTACGCCCCGGGCGGCACGAGATTTGGGGGCGGCAGGTAAATTTATCGCCAGCACCCCCCCCCCCGCTCTTAGGCGCTCGGCGGCGGCAAAAGGCAGGGACCGCCACGGGCGGCAGAGTGCCTAGCTACGCCACTGGTCTGTCTATCTCACAGGTGAAAACCTAACTGCGCTGAATCAAGGCAGCTGTAGTCTTCTAAGAATGAAGACTTCTGGTGAGCTACCTCTTTCTCAAGTATTAAGATGGGAGGTGGCAGCAGAGAAATAGTCCTGGAATTACTTAATCAGCCGTAAATTTCTTTATTAGAAGGCTTTTTTTAGCAAGAGCATGGCACATTAGCAGTGAATAATGAGATACTGTAAAGATTGGTAAGTAAAGAAGCTACCTGACCGCTCCTTTGGAATAAATCGGTGCTCGGCAAGGATCTAAGAGAGCCCATTTGAAGGCTGTGTTGTGTGATGTTGTAAGAGTGTCTTGGAGTGACACTTTAGACAAAGCTGCAGACAGATCAAGTACTGGGGCCCAGAGAAACACTGTAGTTTCACATCCCAAAACCCGAAACAAATAGACTCAAATGAGAGATGGGCAAGTCATGATGAGTAGAGTTATGTTCAGCATACTTTTGCAAAACCCATGACTAATACTTACATTGTCAATGACTACTTACAGGGAGTCAAGTGATGCTAATCATGCTTCGTTGACCATTGGATCCTCAGATTACTAATATTCCATGCGGTAATAACAGTAGAATGACAAGTCGAAAAGTAAAACCATCCACTGGTAAGCAGCCTCTTAAATAATTAAATACCTTTTCTTCTACCAGGAGAGAGGCGAAGCCTTCCTTTTATTGCCCAAAAAGGAGAATTGTAATCTTGACAGAGTTTTCAAATTATGCATTTAAATCTGGATGAGATCATTTATGACTCAAGGACAAGTGTCTCATCCTTAGTTTCACTCTATAAACAAAATAGGACATTTGCGGACCTTCAACACTGTAGCAGTCGTTATTTTGAGTTCCATTCTTATACGCACACACACATACATATATATATATATTCACAGAAAAAAACAAACGTTACAGGGACTTTATAGTTAGCAAATAGAATTAAAATAAACCTTACAAATTCACTGAAAAAACCAAAGGTTTCAGGAGACGTTATAGTTAGGGTCAGATTTCACTCGTACAAAACCAGAGAAATTCAGCAGTTATAGTTAGCTAAGCACTGCTTATGACCTCATATATTACATCACTCATGAAATGGTCAGTGACATCACTGATCTTTGTGGAATGAAACACACTGCTGTGATCCCCAAAGGCCAAATATTACACCTTATCTTAAATAGAGGTATCATTCATACATCCCTGAGCACAGTAGAATGCATTGTGATACCCATTAAATAATCTCTGGAGACTACTTACCAGACAGTTTTAGTAAAGCGCTTGGTACTTCACCTGAAGTGTCCCAGCGCTAGCAAGCTGAGTACCGTAACTTAAGAACACTGGAAGAACCTAGAGGAAGCAGAACAACCAAGTTTTCAGTTTTTTTCTGAAAATCAATTCAGTGGGAGCCAGCTGAAGTTTCGGATGTAAAGAGTTCCAGAATTTAGGAGCCAAGTGTCTGAAGGCGCAGCCACCAAGTCTGGCTTTCCTAATCCAGGGGACGGAGGCAAGTTTCTCCACAGCCGATCTCAGATTCTGTTTGGTACATAGGGAGTGATCATGTCCCGTAGATAGGTAGTGCCTTGGCCGGAAAGCAATTTATAACAGTAGCAGAGAGCCTTAAATAGCATTATCTGTTTAACTGACAACCAGTGACATTTCCTCAGTGCTGTACTAAAAGAGGCACGCCTCGAGAGCCCTAGCAGTACCCGAGCTGCCGTATTCTGCACACGTTGGAGCCTATTCAGACGCGATTGGGTGACTACTAAATATTGCAGTAATCCAATCTGGAAGTAACCATTGCCTGGACTACAGTCTTTTGGGTAGCCTGAGGAAGAAGGTAAAGGAGTTTTTTTAGGGATCTGAAAATCCCAAAACACTTTCCTGAGAGAACATTGATCTGGGCATCGAATGAAACCTTGTCATCAAACCAGATGCCCAGATTCTTCACCTTAGGCTTGGGGGATGGTAGGGTGCCAAAGTTGTCTGCCCACCACGCATTAGACCACATGTTCAGGTGTCTGCCAAATACCAAGACTTCGGTTTTCTCAGTATTTTTAGACAGTTGAGGTCCATCCAAACAGCGACATCAGACAGGCACGCCCATAAAGAGGACACCATCTGCACACTGTTATGAGACAGCGTGATGACAAGCTGAGTGTCATCAGCGTATGAGATCACAGTAAACCCATACTGCTCAATGACTTCAGTCAAAGGGCTCACATAAACATTAAAAAGAGTTGGGCACAGGGACAAGGCCTGAGGCGCTCCTTGCTGCAAGGGATGAATTGATGACTGGAAAGGTTTTGTGATACCTGGAAATGTTACCCCTGCAGGAATGAGGCCAACCGCCGCAGAGCAGTACCACTGATGCCACTATCGCGGAGCCGCTTAACCAAGATATTGTGGGATACAGTGTCAAATGCGGCACTAAGATCGCGCATAAGAAAGGCTACGATGTTGCCCTCATCCATAATCCTCCTGGCCGATTCAGAGGCGAGCAACGAGGCGGACTCTGTGCTATGAGAAGGGCGGAAGCCCGATTGCATTCAATGTAAGAGCCCAATCTTCTCCTAAAAAAATTAGAGAGCTCTTTGTTTATGGTTTTTTCCACTAAGTTGACAAAAAGAGGCAACAATGATACAGGCCAATATTTTTCGGGCCTTGATGGATCAAGTAGCGTTTTTTTAGCAAGGGAACCACAACAGCGTGTTTTCATTGTTGAGGAACACAACCGGAGGACAGGGAGAGATTGATTACTTTACCAACAGCTGGTTGGATAATCTCGTAGCCCTGCTTCAAAATGAAGGTAGAGATTAAATCTGCTGGTGAGTCCGATTTCACCCTAGAGCACAGAGAGGTCAACTCAGTAGTGGTAATTGGACCAAACTGCTGTAGCTTCACATTGGTGGCAGCCGCATCAGACTACAACTGCCACTGTAAGTGACATCTTGCATCTATGGAGAAAGTACTATAGATTTTCTCTACTTTTTCAGGTAAAAGGGACACCAATGCATTACAGCTCTCTTCAGAGGGCAAGGAAGCAGGCGAAACCGAGGATAGTGAAGTGAGACTTTTTACTATCTGGAAGATTTCATGTGAAGAGTTATTGCGGCTGAAATCTTCTGTGCAAAGTATACATGCTTAGACTGAGAGATAAGCCAATGGTATGCTTTAAGCGCCATCTTGTAATTCAATTTGCAGCTGGGGTCATAGCTTTTTCGCCAGAGGCGCTCCAGCCTCTTGCATTTCTTTTTAGCAGGCAAGAGTTTATCATTGAACCACCCAGCTGAGGGCTTTGTCTCCACAGCATTTGTTTGACCAGAGAAGAAGTCTGGTCCAGAGCTTCTCTTACCGAACCATCCAGTTGAGTGCTTGCCTTATTTACATTATGGTCCAGGCGCAGCTTAAGATTGCTCAGAGCGTGATTGAGACTCACCAGCGTCACTGTGGACCATTTCTGGACCGAAATGGGTGCGGAAGTCGAGATTGCAGTCATCCTATCCCAGATCAAATTAAAAGGAATGGTTGAGTGGTCTGACCATATCAGTGGGATAGGCATGCAGATTCCAATATTCACCATGTTAGTAAACACGGGGTCGAGAATATGACCCAGTTTGTGTGTAGGGCGAAGATACTAGCTGGTGAAGTTGTAGGCTCTTTAAATCGCCAACTAATGTATTTGCCACCTGGCAGTTAACATTATCAAAAGGTATATTATTTTTTTGTTAACAGTTATAAAAGGTAAGCGAAAAGAAAGATTTAGAAAGTTCACTGGTTTCACTATCAGCAGAAGAACTGAGGAGAAACACAATTTTTACGTGCTACAGACACAGTTTCTGAACAATTCATCATCCGACTAAATGATTTCAACTTTAATGCAAGAAGAGGTTGCTGTACCATGTCGGTGGAAATGAAACAGCATATGAACGAAATGGATGAGTCTGAAAGTTTTTCAATTGCCCAGGGAACAAAATAGAATACAGAAAGCCAAACTAAAGAGCGTGCAATAGGCAGCTGAGGAAAAGCTACAAAAAACACTAATTTGGAACTTTGCCTATGGCTTCAAAGCTAGAGCAGGATGATTTTTCAAGCAAAATAAAAACAACAAGAAAACAAAATCAATCAAAGAGACAAAACACATTCATCAATAACATCTGCCTACTGTAATACAGATGGCAAGCTAATAAACGTCTACCCACTACCATCATGTCCCAGCATATCCATTATAAGGACAGTTTATGACTAAGACAAATAATAATAATAGCTTGTTTTATATATCGCACTCCATGCCACACTTTTGCCCCTGTAAATAACAGGCATTAGTTTAGCTTATTTAATAGGATTCTAGTATACAGACCTAGAAGGCGGAGTTGAGCTTGTGAAGATTTAAACTCATGACTTATAGATCACTAGTTTACAAGAAGAAATAACTCACTGAGCCCCCATTTAAGTCCTGGGCTAGTTCCTAGATTACTGTACATTGTTTTGCTGGTCTTGAAATCCATAAATCCTTATTTAATTTCTAGATATTTTATTTGACATCTTACTTCACTTTATCCATGAGAATGCCATTGCTGCCTGTTTCAGCAGCCTAATGCTGTAATTTGTTTCTTCACATTTCTCGAAGGAACACTGTTGCAATGAGATCTGTATCCCGACATAAAAGATGGATTTGATTTGGAGGCTGAAAAACCTGTCCTAAAATTGAAGAAAATTCAAATAAAAGTCCCCTCAAAAATATACATGTTTTAGTCCATATTGCACTTATATATGTAAAGGTAGACTTCTGCTCTAAACTGCTTGCAAACACATATATGCTTGTGGGCTGATTCACAAAGTGCCTCTGCAGTCATGGTGGGGGGCCCTCATTCGTGGCAGGACCTCTGCAATGGGTGACACAGAGGTCCCGACATCAATGAGAGGCCCCCGACATGACTGCAGGGCCTCTGCCAAGAGTGTGGAGGCCCTTTGTGAATTGGGCCCTTCGACTCCCCAACCCGAGTAAATCTTCCTGAACAAATTTGGAGACGGTCTATACACTTCCTTAGTATACCAAGTAACTGGTAAAAACAAATGTATTTTCTGGGGCTCCTTTTAGCTCCCAGTCCACTAGTATGTACTGGACAGAGAATAACTCAACTAAAAAAATAATAACAATGGGCCAGATTCACAAAACATTTGTTTTTGATCATAAAGGCTATAGCCTAATACAAATGTAAGAAATTGGGTTGCTGGTTAAGGGTGGTAAAACCCTATTCAAGCAGAAACCACAATCCTTGTCATGGTTAAGTCACAAGCAAACTCCAAATTAACCTGTGCTCAGCCCCCTGGTAGCTTGACACAGAGCAGTCAGGTTTAACTTAGAGGCAACATGTAAAGTATGTGTGCAACACTTCAAACAGTAGCACAATGAAAACGCACAGCAAAAGGATCCGACAGCACATGAAGAAAAATAGATAAATCTTTAAAAAATAAAACAAGACCAAAACAACAAAAATCCAATCAGTAGAAACAAAGATATGCACTTTCAAAACTTTCAATGAAAATAGCGCTAAAAAGCACAAAGCGCCAACTGTGGATATCTGATCGCACCGTATCGGTGCAAAGTCACAAGTTCAGGCGGACCACGATGAAGCGTGGGCTGGCTATGGGGACCCAGTTAAGCCCGCTGAACAAAAGCACCTTAAATCTTGGTTGTGGAGCGTTGCTAGGTCGCACGTCAGTGATGCATCGTGCTGTCAAGGCGATGAGTCGGTTCTGAGGAGTTACAAAGCTACGATGTGAGATCCTGTGTAGTCGTGAAGAATTACGTTGACGAGGGCTTGTGATGCACAGTCCGGGGTCAAAATGCATTGCGCAGTCAAAGCGATGCGTTGTTTCCAAGGAGCTGCAAGACTGCAATGCGCGTGCCGGCGACATCATTTATGCTTCCGTCGAGAAGAGATTTGCGATGCAAGGGCCTGCATCAGAGAAGCTTTGCACGGCGGCAGTTCCAATGCAGGCTGAAAGGTCAATGCGGAGTACTGGCGCAGAGAGAAACCTCGCAGCAGAGGTGATGCATCGGTTTTGCTCGGGATTGGGCTGTGCCAAAGAGGAGATGCCTTGGTTCTGCTGGGTACACAGATGGTCTTCAGGCCCATATCCAAGTGTCCAGGACTGGGGTGGCACCAATTGGAAGGGTAGGACTCACAGATGTCAGAGTCCAGGTGCTGGATTCAAGGTTGTTGGATCCTTCCGTCCCTGAGACTCTAGTCAGGAGGTGAATAGTCCTTGGAGTCACTCTGGGGTTTTGGATTCAACAGATACAGGCCCAGTTCTTCTCATCCAGGCAAGGGGGCAGCAGATCAGCACAACAGGGCAGCAGTCTTTCAGAGCAGCAGTCCAGCAGTGTGGTAGTCCTTTCAGCAGCATAGCAGTCCTTCTTCCTTGTAGAGTAACCACAGGTCCAAAAGTGTTCTGAAGGGTTGGTGACTTAGGTCCAATATTTATACCTGGACCTTCTTTTGAAGTTGGAGAAGCTTCTAGAGGTTTCCTTTTGAAGTTCACAGGCCTCCTGCCTTCCCTGCCCTGGCTCCAGACTAACTACAGGGGGGGGATGCAGCCCTTTGTGTGGAGGCAGGATACAGGCTATTCAAGTATAAGTAGGACTGTGCCCAGCTTTGCCCTCCCATCCTGCCAGTGATGGTCCATCTGGTCACACCAAAGCTCTCCATTGTGTGTGGCTGTCTAGGAGACAGGCTGCAGGCACTAAATGGCTAATGCAGAAAAATGCCAACTTTCTAAAAGTCAGAAAAAAAGGAGTTAGGCCCATGGGGCAAGGCACAGGCAGGGCCGTTTATATATACTTGAAAAAAGAATGAGCCTGTACCTTGCGTTCTTTGTTTAGTATACAATTTCACTAAATAGTCAAACCCATCGATTTCAGTTTGAGCAGGTATTTTATTTTAACCTTTTTATTTTCACTAGATTCTTATTTTTTGCTGCTTTTTGATCAGAAAAAAACATGTCTGGTCATATCAAAAATTCTAGACATAAATGTGCTATACAACATATATTTACATAAATCAGTGTGTGACTTTTACAAAAAGAAAATCTAATACATATATCACATCCAATACATATATCACAATTGTTATTCTCAATTTTAATCCTGAAACTCTTAAAGCGTCTATATTCAGTATCCCAAATCAATACAGGGGAAACTATTATTTTAGAAATCTTCTCAGATTAAATTTTATTCATTATTCCTCTGTATTTTTAGGTGCTGTGTGCCTGTGCCAAAGTCACACACTGATTTATGTAAATATATGTTGTATAGCACATTTATGTCTAGAATTTTTGATATGACCAGACACATGTTTTTTTCTGATCAAAAAGCAGCAAAAATAAGAATCTAGTGAAAATAAAAAGGTTAAAATAAAATACCTGCTCAAACTGAAATCGATGGGTTTGACTATTTAGTGAAATTGTATACTAAACAAAGAACGCAAGGTACAGGCTCATTCTTTTTTCAAGTAACTTTCTAAAAGTGGCATTTTCAAAATTGTAACTTAAAATCCAACTTATAAATAAGAGAGGATTTTTCATTACAATTCCAAAGACGCCAAACATGATCTGGTTACTGGTTCCCATTTGGAAATTACAGCTTAATAAATGTAATAAGGTAACTCCAATGTTATCCTACAGGAGAGGTACAGGCTATGCAGTAGTGAAAAACGAATTTAAGAGTTTTTCACTACAAGGACATGTAAAACTTAAAAGTAAACCCCCTACTTTTAAATATATTTCACCCTGCCCTCAGGGCAGGTCAGGGCTTATCTTAGGGGTTACCTATATGTATTAAAAAGAAAGCGTTGGACTTGGTAAAAGGTTTATTTTGCCAGATCAAAATGGCAGTTTAAACTGCACACACAGGCTGCAGTAGCAGGCCTGAGACATGTTTAAAGGGCTACTTACGTGGGTGGCACAATCAGTGCTGCAGGCCCACTCGAAGCATTTAATTTATAGGCCCTGGGCACACGTAGTACCACTTTACTAGGGGCTTACAAGTAAATTAAATGTGCCAATATGGAATAAGCCAATGCCACCATGTTTTAAGGAGAGAGCAAAAGCACTGGTTAGCAGTGGTTAAGTGTGCAAAGTCCTAAGGCCAACAAAAACAGGATCAGCAAAAACAGGAGGGATGAAGGCAAAACGTTTGGGGGGAAGACCATCCTTAGGCTGACAGGTCTAACAACACAGAATTAGAAATGGTGACTATTTGTCTGTGAAGTTTGCATATAAGGTAAAACATATCCCGGTTTCTCATTGTCGTACATTTAGGATTGAGGTTGGGACAGGCTGCTATGTGAACACCCGTAAACACTTGTGTTAGAAACTTACATTCATTCCTCTCACAGGAAGCTTGCCAGCCTGAAAATAAATATACATTTCTGTCAGTCTCAGATATAAATGCATTTCCAATATTGTTCGCAGAGGACTGAAGGAATTTTAATAATATGATGAAGGAAGGCTCCCAAGTAGAAACAGCATCTCACAAGGAGGAACCTCTCCCACACTAATTGTGGTTCAAATCCTTAATTGGAAATATGCCTGAAACAAGAGCATAGACTAAAGTTTCCTTGGACTCTTCTGTCACTTCTCCAATAAATTATAAATCAAATATATGGCCAAGGGGAATACTTGGTTGTAGATGAGGAAATATAAATGAAATAAAGTGAATCTTCAAACGTGCATTTAACAGTAAGAGAATGACAGTTTCACTCTTATGAAGCTGTTGTTATTGTCCCCAAACTACTAAGGTACCTTAAGCGAGTTACTTGGACTGGAGGAGTAAAGCAAATTATTTCTTCAGGTAACTCCAAGGTGCAGTTGAGCATCTCATGGATACTATTCTTATTGCGGCAGGAGTTTCTCAAACAAGAGGAGCTTCAGGTATGTGTGAAAAAGGAAATATACCACCTAGTTTTAGAAATAATATTTCACATTCAGAACATAAAACAAGTGTACTGTAGGAAATATTGGGGTTTATTGTTTGTTTATTTGTGGGACTTATATAGTATGGCCCTGGCAACTGATGCACTGGGACTCTTTACATAGAACACAATAGA
This sequence comes from Calotriton arnoldi, assembly GCA_963921515.1. Lineage (NCBI taxonomy): Eukaryota > Metazoa > Chordata > Amphibia > Caudata > Salamandridae > Calotriton > Calotriton arnoldi. The sequence continues at coordinate 253,943 of CAWUFW010013084.1, forward strand.
AACATAAAACATCATAACATTAATTAAGAGAAGAGTTTAGGTGCCAAAAGACCTAGAAGGGCTGAAGGAAGCTTTGGATGGTGGAACTTGGAGAAGTGCATTTTGAGCTTTATTTGAAAGGTAGGCAGTTTAAGGGTGGTTCTTATGTCTTCTGGCATTTGGTTTCAGTGTTGATGGTAGACCTGAGGCCTGTCTGGCAGTATTTTTGTTTGACTGCAGGAATCTCTAGGCTAAGTCTCTTTACCTTTTGTTTCTTTTAGGCATTCTAATCTGTGCAGTGTATCTTTTAGGTGTGAAGGAAGCTCTGTGTGGACAGTTTTGGGCGTTATAAAGGCGATTTTGGAGATGATTCATGTTGCTAATGGGAGCTAGTGTATTGAGATAAAGTGGTCTGATTCCCTGGCTTTTGGTGGCAACTGGGTTGTGGTGTGCTGAGTGGCTAGGAGGGCTCAGAGTGATAATTTAGGGAGAATGGCTAAAATGCCATTCCCATTGTCAATATGCAAGAGAACTAGTGTCTGTGCCAGGCCTGAAGAAGTCTTCTTACAGAATGGAATTTTTCTGTCTCACAATCATCCTCAACTCCTTCCTCCTCTCTCCTCATTTCTGGTTACTTTCTTTTTCCTCTTCCCTTGTCCACTTTGCTCATCCTTATCTTCTTTCTCTTCCCTCCTCCCTGTTCTTTCAACCTCTTCTTTTCTTTCTTTGCTTTTCTCCCTCTTATGTATTGCTCCCTTATGCTGTACTCCCTCTGTACCCCTCCCCCTGAAAAGTAAACACAGCCAAGACCCTGGCATGCACTGTGCCTAAAAAAGAAAATCAGAACAGACAACTTCTGAAATAACATCAGAAGGGCAGGGCAAACTGGTCACCCTCCCGCCTCTGGGACCCATGCTTTGCACCAGCTGTACCAATGGTAGCTACATCCCTGCTATCAAGTGAGAACCGAAGAGATTTGGTACTGATACTGGTGAGAGATTGGATGTCATACCTAAGCAGGGAAATTCATTTAGGAGTCCTTGTATTGGTGTAGAGAAATATGAACTTGGGCATTGTTCCTCAATACCAGGAGGTTTCAAAGTAAGTCCAAGTAAGACACCCATGCCAGATTTGCAGGATCTCCACAGAGAAAGTTACATAAAATAAATCTAAATAAAACTAATTTACATAGTCCATGCTAAGTCTGAAAACCTTGCATGGACCTGAACCAATGCAAATCATTCTGCTCTGTCTGGACGTGGAACTCCTCGGTGGCTTTCCTTATCCTTGGTATGTATGAAAGGGAGTTCTAACAAATATATGAAAAACATCTGTTAGAGTGACAAAAATTTGAAATTAGAATCTAAGTTTTCTACAAATGTGTCATTTAAGATAGCAATGAAAGATTAAGCCTTCTATTGCAAAGTTATGATCTCACTCCACATCACAGACATCAACACAAATGAAAATAACAATGTCATGAATCACATCATTGATAACACAAAATTCATATGGCACATGAGTGTCAATACCAAGGAAATCAAAGTACCATACTTTCATTAGCACTGCATTTGAATATCCCCTTGAAGCCTTATCCTCTTGTTTTTTTGATGCTAGATCACCCTTGTCACTTACTATCTTTTTGTGATGACCTTGACCAATGTTTTAATTCTCTACAACCTATTTCTATGCCTTTAAGTCTCCAAGACAACTGAAATCTGCATTTTGATTCTACTGATCAGTCTTCTCTTGTCTTCAGAATTCTTGAAAGCTTTTCAGGCTACCCAATACTCCCTCTAATGTCTTTGGCTCTTCCCTCAATCTTATTTGAAATAACTTTTTATTTTGGTATTATCCTCTAAGAAGAAGCTCAATTTTCCACTGTTTTCATTCCCCCACCCCCATTATATGTTACTTCTCTCTTAGCTTGAGATGTTATTCCTCACATCACCATCATACTTTCAAAGCTTGTGATCTACAATCTCATGTGCTCTAGTTTCTGAACAAACTTATCTTTTACTAGATTTCTTGTTTGGAAATAAAATTTACTGTCACTTTAGTTCAACCAAGTTTCTAGTCATATTTCGTCTGCTATAAATAATCACACAATGTACATCATGCTGTCCCTTTTCAGCTTTCCTTAATCTTGGTTTACATCAGCTCTCTATTCTACCTACAATTTCTTGCAGGATCTGAAAACAAAATTTATATATCCTGTTTTCTCTGCAACTCATTATGGTCAGCCTTTCCAACCTGCTAAAGAAATTTACTATCAGACAGCATTTTTTCCTTAGCAACTTACCCAATTCTTCTGTAAAGGTTCCTTAATCATGTGCTAACTTCTCCGCCTGATGACTTTTCTGGTGGTCTTCTTTATGATCTTTGGATCTAGCAAATTATTCCACATCTAACGTTGGCCTCTTTGCCTTCCTCCTTTACTAGACTTCTTCTCCTTCTACATCTACTCGAAGAAGCTGCAATGCATAACTTACCTTTTATACTTCAGTCCCTGAACCTACACTTGTTACTACTGTAGCACTGGGAGACCTCAAATACCACTCATTCTTCAAAAGATCCTCTTTATGTTTCCATAAGCCCTTTTGTATTTTCTATTATCTGCTTACCTTGGCTCTATCCAAAGGTATTTCCCGGTTTTACGTAAGCATGCTTATATTCTTTTATTAATCAAAACCTTCACTTTATAGATTTATTCCTTCTAATGACTTCATTATGCTTATGGTCTTTTATTGATCCAAATATTCACTCTATCCATCAATTTCTCTTAAACTTGTTGCTCATAACTCGCTTTGCTATTTTAATTTACTTTTCACTAGGCCTGGGCGGTGAACTTTGCTCCGTTCGCGGAGTGCAGAAAACTCCGCTTCGCGATGTGCAGCAGAGTTTCATCCCCGCTCGCGATCGCGAACGGTAAGTTCGCGATCGCAAACAGTAAGTTTGCGAGCGCGAGCTGCCGCTCGGGTAGAATTTCTACCCGAGCGGCAGGAATACCAGTACAAACTGCAGTTCGCACTGCACTCCGCCACTCGGGGAACTTCGCAGAGTTTTTTTGTAACTTCGCGGTGTACCGCGTAGCAAAACTCTGCGAACTACACCCAGGCCTACTTTTCACACCTTTAACGTGCATCATATCTTATTCTTTTTGACCACTATGAGGAATTCAACATGAATGATCACTCTTAGTTTCTCAACATTCTTACTTCTTTCTGACTATTTCAGGTTCTGTCTCCTTCCAGTTCTTATCTTCTTCCTATCCACTTATGAATGATGTTCATAAAGGTTAACACACACACATGACTACACCACTGCTCTTGAATCTATCATTATTTCATTAAAGTATATTGCATTTTACTATGTGGATGATTTGCAAATCTTTGCCATTTTTCTTCCTTTTTTGGTTTCCTTCCTGACAGACAGCATTTTTAACTATGTATCTTCTGTTAAAAATATGTTTGCTATTAGCTGTGCCTAAAACCAGGTAAAAGAGAGATTTTGTACTTTCTCTTTAGCCATTCCTATGGCAGCACTTTGCTACTCTATCTACTTTCCCCTTACTCTCTTGCAAGACTCAGAACAACTCAGTATTTTGGAAATCACTTTGCTATTACATTGTTATTTCCATACCACATTTGTGCTTTTTCCTGAACATGCCGTTACCTGATCCATTAATTCTATGGATAATGTGATTGAAGAATATGAGGCCTTTATATTTAGTTGTATACTAATAATTCAAATGAATGAGGAATTAAGTTATCAAACGCAAGAGCAAAATGACATAAAAGAAAAATCACTGATCTCACAAATTAATAACTGGGTACGTAGACAGTATGGGAACTATATACCTGAGAGGTCCAACTTAATTCAGACACATTTAAGAAGATGGTTTGTAAATATTTGACTTATTGCAAGCAAAGGAGAGAAGATTTGGCATGGTGTGACCTGCATAAGGCAACAGCAGAAAGAAACCCCAAGAATTCCAGGCACATTATAGGTTTACATGTAGACACTAGGAAGAATACTTTCAATACCAGAAATAGTTTGGGTACAAATGTTTCTGATTTTGGCATGGTCAATGATGTTTCAAACTATATATCAGACCCTTACTATGATTCTGAACTGCTGCATCTTTCATTTTCTTAGCACCCCTCCCAGCAATTCAGATAGCTTACCATATTACCAATGCAAGATTTTCAGGTGATATGGGCCCCGATTGGGTCCCAGTATCAGTAATGAAATAGGAACAAGATTTTGGGAGAATTTGTTTGTAATCAGTTTTTAAAATATAGTAAGCGACAAGTGGAGCATAATATACCCATCTATAAATAAGGATAATGAAAAGTACCATTATCAGATCCACAATGTTCTTTGACTTTTCTGCATGTGATGCCCTCATCTTGACCTTGATCATGCCTTACTTGTTTATGATCCACCCGCTTACTATGTGTCAAATTTACAATTGATTTTTATTTCTCAACTTTAAATTCAATTTTCCTTACTCTGGCTTCTGTTTTACTACTGGCTTTGTTATTTCTAGGTATAATCAACCAATGTACTCATGGTCTCGCTTTTCCTACTGTGTGGTGGGCTAAAAAACATGAAACCTGACCAGCAGTGAAAGGGTGTAGATCTGATAGCTGTAGCTGCGTGTTTACATAAAGATGTAGGAGGATTCAGTGGGTGTGGTGGTGAGTGTGTGTCAAAATGTGCAGGGTACTTGAAGTGCATGAAAGAAATAGTGATTGAGCATTCTATGTGGTGAAGTTTCAGTAACATGGATGAAGGATTATAGTGGCATGGTGGAGGGTAAAGGGGCAGGGCTATATTTGATAGGCGGGAGGATAATCATTAGATGTTGGAGCACAGCCAGAGGTGACTGATCTGTAGAGTATACAGGTATGGGTGATCCAGCTAGATAAGCAAGGTTGATGAGGGACAGTTTATGGCAGGCTGCATGACATATCAGAGTAGGTAAGATGTGAGTGATGCAGCAATAGGGCAGGAAGTCTGAGTGGAAGGGCATAATGGTGGTTAATGTGGCCAGTTGGACTGGGTGGTTCAGCAAGCTAAACACATTGGAGAATTATGTGGCTGAGCATGGGAAGGATAGGTGGGTGATTTGTCAAATTGCACTGAGGCTTGCTGGGCGATGAGGCTGCACAGATAGGACAAAGTTAATTGGATATTGAGCAGGGCATGCAAGGTAATAGATGTTGTGGCAGGCTGTGATTGGTAATTGAGCACATTTGTGGGTGAGTGAGCTGATTAATGGGCAGGGCGGTAGATGATGCAGGATAGTTGAGTATGTTGTGGGCCCTTTTGGCTAATGATCTGGTTGGAGGGAACTGGGCTATTGGAGAAGGAATGCATGATGGTAATTGAAGTGGCATGTTTGTGAGTGAATGGTCAGGGTGGGCTGGCAGCAGAAGAATGGTCAGAGGTGGCTCCGTTGATAAGGAGAATGAGTTTGATGGGCAGACGGATACTGCAGATTAGAGGGTAGTGTGTTCCAGTCAGACAGTTGGTGAGGAATGAGCAGGGTGAACTGGAAATGGGTTATATTGTCTGCTCTGCTGGAGAGGCTGTCCAGGGAGGTGGATGATGGAGTAGAGTATGCTGGGTGAGACAGATGCCGAGTCAGGTTGGTGGGTTACGGGTAAGTTGGTTTGACCTGGTAGGAATGTCAATGGGAAAGGGTGCAGTAGCAGGGTGTTGGGGCTACCTTGTAGGGAGAATAATAGATAGTGCAGTTGGAAGGGGGCCAGAGTAGTGACATGGCTGGGAGGCCAGAGTAGTGGTTTAAAGTAATGTGTCAAAGTAAACTGAGTGCTGTATCAGTAGACTCAGTAGAATGATAGGCTAGAGAATAATGGATAGTGCAGTTAGAAGGAGGCCAGAGTAGTGACATGGCTGGGAGGCCAGAGTAGTGGCTTAAAGTAATGTGTCAAAGTAAACTGAGTGCTGTATCAGTAGAATGATAGGCTAGAGTTGGCAGGGTGTTATAATGGTCAGGGTGACGGTCAGGGTGGTAAGGGTTTCGAAGTATGGTGGACCAGGACAGCAGCTCAGATTGGGTAGGATGAGAGGCATGGAGGCCAGGTGTGTGGGGAAGGGTTGCATTGTCTGATGGTAGAATAGTGTGATAACGACCGAATGGCAAGGATGGCAGACAGTATGGGCAGGGAAGTTAGGATAGTGAGGCAGGGTGAACTGGCAATATGGGCAAGAAAGGTAAGGTAAGAAGGCAATGTGAGGGTGGGTTAGGGCCAACCGCCTCAGTGCCATGAAGCAACATACAAAGTATGCCACTTTGATGTGGAAAGGCGTTACAAATGCAGCCAAAGGAAGCACACAAGCACCTGGTTAATACACACTTGCCTGTTGGGGAACTGAGTTTACTATATAACTAAGGGCAGCTGGGTAAGAGTCTGTTGCATGTCAAGTCTGACACTGCTAAACTTTTAAACTTCCCAACATGTGAGGACATGAAACATTTTGCTTACAGTCTAGTCCACCTCTGTACTGGTGAAGAGGACTGTGCTGACTGGCCCTAGTAGATCATGGAGAAGGCTAGGGATGAAGAGAAAAGGTGAGGGACCAGGTGTACGGTACTGCCAGGGCATATGCTTGATGACGGGAGCTACCAGGGATCCGATGAGGAAGAGGACTACTGATAGATGACAGGGATACTTGTGACCTCATTAATGGATAAGGATCTCCCAGGGGACCCGATTGGCTCTGTGCAAAGGAATTTTTCTTTTATTTGCGAAGTTTTATAAAGCATGAATATATCCCTTCAGGGTATCAGAGTGCGGTACATATAGCAGTCAGGACATACATACAAGCAAAAATGCAAGAGGGAAATACAGGGAGCAGTGCAAATACAAAAACAGATACAATATACCAAAACGGCTTAGTATATCCAAGATCCAGAGGAGTCCACATGAAAAAGATCCAGCTGAGTGACTAAAGATACTTAGTGAAGGAATCTATTCAACAAAAGTTTTTTTACTTCTTTTTTGAAGAAGGTAGAGGAGGAGTTTGTCCTAGTTTCTGGTGGCAGAGCGTTCCATATTCTTGGGGCTAGACCAGAGAAGGAGCAGTTGTAAGTTTTTTTTTTTTTTTTTTACTTCTGTGGCTTCATCAGAAGGGAGTTAGAGTTTCTTGAGGAAGGACTACAACCGGATAATTCAAGTTTTTTTTTGCAAGGTAGACAGGTGTGCTGTAGTGAAGTGCCTTGTCTGCCATCCAAGCTATTTTCAACTGGATTCTAGCTTCAAACTGTAGCCATTTTAGATTGTTGAGGTCTAGAGTAATGTGGTCGAATCTTCTCAATCCTGTGATGAGCCTCGAAGCTGGGTTCAATGTGGCCTGTAGTGGAACCAGCTTTACTTTGGGTAAGCCTGCAAGAGTAACACTCCTGTAATCTAAATGGGAGATGACCAGGGATTGGACTGCTACCTGAAAGTGCACTAGAGACAAGAAAGATTTGATTTTCCTCCGTTTATTTAGTTGGTAGTTGGCTCCCCTGGTGGTGGCACTGATATGATCTTGCATATTCAGGTATTTGTCCAACGTTATACCTAGTGATCTAGTGGAATCGATCATGGGGCACAGTTGAGGGCCATGAGTTGTTTGAGCCATTCTTCTATGGGGGCAGAGTGATTGTGAGGGGTAATCAGGAGGAATTTGGTTTTGAGAGCGTCAAACATGAGGTGGTTGCGGGTGAGCCATTGTTGGGTTTTCAGTAGTTTTACAGTTGAGCAATTTGATGTCTTCATGAGAGGAAATTTTCAAATACAATTGTGTATCATCAGCGTACATGTGATAGTGAATATTTAAGAGCTTCAGAAGTTCAGTAAGGGGTTCCATGAGCAAGTTGAATAAGGTGGGGGAGAGCGTGAATCCTTGAGGTACTACAATCGTGATTGGTGTAGAGTCAGATACGGGTTTGACTGACTTTGATTTTTTATGCTCTATTATGAAGGAACGATGCAAACCAGTTTAAGATGGGACCGGATAGCCCAATCCTCTTCTCAATCATATTATCGTGTTTGACCGTATCGAAAGCAGAGGAGATCAAGTAATATAAGCAGGCATGGTTCATTCTGGTCAAGCATTCTCAGGGCGTCATCGACAATGTGTGTTAGAGCCATGTCAGTGCTATGACCGGTTCTGAAACCAGATTGAAGAGGATCTAGAAGTTGAAATTGCTCAATGTGTTTCAGAGTTGCAGGTGAACGTATTTCTCTAATAGCTTTGCTGGGGTGGGACGTTAGTGACTGGGCAGCAATTGTTGAGGTCAGACAGGTTCGCATTTGGTTTTTTTTTCGAATAGGGGTGACCTGTCCTATCTTTAGGCAGTCGAGAAACAAACCCTGAGAGAGAGAGATACATTAACAATCTTACTCCAAAGAGGGAGTATGGAAGGGCTAAGCTGTTTGATAAGCTTGGTGGGCAGAGGATCATTGAAATGGTTGGAGAGTTTTATTGTTGTTAAGATTGTGAGTAAAGGTGCTTCATCTCGGATTTTGAAGGCATTCCAAGTAGCATTGTTTTTAGTGGTATAGCCAAAAGGAGAGAATGTAGCTTGGTGCTGTACAGGTAGGAGACAGGGCTGAGCCTGGTTTGGCAGAAGCTGAGAGGCGCCATGCTGATCTGATTCAATTTTCCTTGTCTTTCCAAAGAAATAGGAGAACTCCTCACCTTTTGGCAAGGATCCAGTGTCAACCGACAGTTGGTTAGATTTGAATCCTGCTTGTTGTTTGATGATTTCAAATAATTTTTTGGGTCTGTTTTTGGCATTATCTAGTTGGGCTGCTTTGGAACTGGATGTGTTTGTTGTAGAAGCTTCTTGTCAACCTTAGGTGCTTGAGGTGTGTGATGGAGGGAGAGCTTCTCCATGATCTCTCTGCAAACCTTAAGTTGCGACTTGCCTCATTAATGCTGCCGTTGAACCAGGGTTTGGAGAGTTGGATTGGTATTCTTTTTAGCTGCTTCAGATCAATTATATCAAGTATGTCTTACATGGATTGTATGTAATGATTAGTAAGATCATTCACATTCATCATGTTTGTGGGTGGCAGAAGGATGTTGTTGCTAGTAGAGGTTAAATCAGATAGATTACTATTTCTTAAGGCTCTGGACCATTGTCTGGGTTTAAGGTGTTGGCCCTTGCTAGTCAGCACCTTCTCCAGGATGAGGAAGGAGATTAGGTAATGGTCTGACCAATCACAGGGGGTTGTGGATTCAAATTGAATGGTGTTGTCCTTAGAGGTGATTAGTTCGAGGGTGAAGCCTCTATTGTGTGTTGGGCCTTTACATGGTAAGCTCATGTGTTTGGAAAGTGGATGATATGGGACCAGGTGAGGGGCTACTCAAATGATATTGGATGAGGAATTTTGAGCATCCTAATGGTGTTCAGGGAGAATCTGTGGGGCCTGAAGGTTAAAGGATGACTACGAGGTATATTACTGGTGGAGGGGGTATGCGTGGTAATTTGTAGAGGGACAACTTGCTATGAGAAAGGGGACCCAATAAGGAAGGAGGCACTGGATATTCTATTTGGTAAGAAAGCAAAAGGGGAACTGATGGGAAAAATTGAAGAAGATGAATGATGGGTTTAATAGGAGTTCCTAAAAAGAAAAGGGGGACCACAAGGGGGTGTTCAGTTACTGTAGGAAGCTTGTTATGGGGCAGTTTAGTGGGGACCGGATTGGGAACTGGGCACCGATCTGTAACAGATATTGCAAAGGCGTGAACTTGTAATATAGGATCAAGAAGGTTCATTTTGGAATAGGTAATACTGTCAATTTTCTTACTTACAGAGTGCTAAAACTCAAATAGGGCGAATGAGCACTACCTCAGATCACAGAGGAAAATTACCTAAACAAGTGGGTATGCTTTACTGAAGATACAAGTTAACCTCTCTGGTTAAAATCATTAGGAAGCGTATTCCAGCCTGTGACTTGAGGGGTCTTACGCCAATGTATAGCAGAATCCCTCCTTCAGGTGACATGTCCCTCAAACGGTATCAGGCCCTTTGCCTCTCCTAAAGAGGTGGTTACACACACCAGGCCCAAACGATGCACGTAATATAGGTTCCTTATCTTCCTTATGGTCTGCAAAGTAACGATCGTTCATTAGATCTCACTGCCCCCACTCCTCCTATAAAATCACTGCTACCTCTATACCACATCAGGCCCTGAATTACAACTAGGGGCATAGTAGGGGATGTGTGACACTTACATCTTGATGGAAAACAAGCAGGACATGAGAAGTGGATGGAGGACTAAGGGAACTTTGGAACCTGATTGGCAAAGGGAGGGGCCCCAGGGAGTAACCAACAAGTGAAAGGGGTAGAGGGCATCTGCGCTCGAACATGGAGAAGGCCAATAGTGTCCTGATGAGAGCACCAGGCATATGTTCAGGTTCTGATACAGCAAGGCTCCTGGTGAAATGAAGGGAGACATGACAATGGATACAATGGTAAAGAAAGAGCGTACCATGGTTTTTAGGAGAGGGGCTAATCAAATGGACAGTTTGTATTTCTTTGCCTCATGCAGATAGGGAGCTATGAGGAATTCCCCACCTTCTGACTTAGTACAAGCATATTTAGGCAGTGCCAGATATGACTCCACATCTCTGTGACAGTGAACTACAGCATCGCGCCTGTCTGACAGTGTGCAAGTACACCACTGATGTAGTCTCCATCTCCAGACCCTGATGGACTTCAACTTGTCCAGGGAAACTGCAGCTTTTTGGAGAAGGAGGAAAAGAAATAAAGTTGAGGAAAATAAATAAGATGAGGAACCAGGAGTACAGCAGCTTCTTCACCTGCACTAGCAGTGAGAGACCATTATTGCGAGACAGGAAGTGTAGCCTAAATATTTTTAGCTGACATATCCTCAAGAGGATGACTACCATTAGCAAATCAAAAGTTGGCAAAAAAAACTTTCTAGATAATCAGAAGGTATTTTTCTGAATCTTTGGAATGGTAACAAATGTCATCTTATACTGCAAGAAAGCAGAATAAAAACAAAGGTAGTCAGCCATTCAAATGTGGTGATCTTTACTTTAGCTGGTGACAAAAACTACCTTTGGTGATTGAATCGTAAAATGCACTTTTGAGACACTCCCCAATAACTTAGATGTTCCCAACTGATCTTATCCTAACTTATCAAAAATTCCAAATTTCACGCACTTTTGGTCACCAGAGATCACCATTGGAGAATTAAAAAACCTGCCTTATGCTATGGAAGTTAGGGTGTAACTTTAAATAGGGAGTTTCCACTTCTTATATTCTATAGAATAGTTCAATCGAACAATGGAAAAAGGTACTGTGAGAAATCGGGTTGTTGGTTGAGGGGGTTTGAACCCTGTTCAAGCACCAGCCACAGTCCCTGTCGGGGTGAACCACAAAACTCAATAAATTAACCTGTGCTTAACCCTCTGATAGATTGGCACAAATGCAGTCAGGCTTAACTTAGAGGCAATGTATAAAGTATTTATGCAGCACACAAACAGTAATAAAGTGAAACTTCAACACAAGTAAACTCCCACACCAATTTAGACAAATAGAGTACATTTTAATAAATTATTTGACACCAAAACAACAAAAATCCAACTAGTAGAACTGGAGTTATGGATTTTTAAAGTTTAAGGAAAAACTAGTGCCTAAAGATCAAACGGTAACCATGGACATTTAGTCGTGCGAGACCAGGTCAAAGTTAAAAAATATGGCCGATCATGATGGAGTGCGAGTCGGATACAAGAAGTGGATTGAGCCCAGTCAGCGCTTACCTGCGGACTTAGAAGAAATTGAACATAAAGTCTCTGAGAAGGTAGAAGTTAAGTGGGACAAGCCTGGAGGCAGTGTCCAAAGAGGAGGCGGCGATGTCGGGAAGCGACTGGATGAAATTGTGATGAAGATTTCCATGTTCGGAGTAAGAGCCTGATTACAAGTTTTCGCGGTGGAGGTGTGGTGGCGGTCCGGGGAACACCGCACCAGGGGTCTGACCGCCGTATTACAAGTACGGTGATCGGACCTCGCTAACAAACAACCCCCAGGGATCCGCAATCCCTGGTGGTGGTGCTGCAGTCTTGAGGCCGCAATATGCTTGGTAGTGCCCTGCGGCACCACCAACCATATTACGACTTTCTTCGCCGCCAGCGGTCTCATGCAGGTTCTCACTCGATGAAACTACTGCCGGTGAGTAAAGAAAGGGGCCCCACAGGGCTCCCTCTTGGTTCTGTGCATGGGGGTGCATGCAGGGAGGCACAGTCCATGCCGTGCAGGAACATGCACTGGTGGTCCCACGGTGGTGCAGTTTAAGGCTCACATATGAACCTTTCTAATGCACTGCTGCAGGACCGATACGCCGCCTGCAAGACCACGATGTAACTCGAAATCTGGCAGACGGCGGTCCTGTTTGGTGGCCCTGGAGTGGGTCTCTGGCATGGCAGACCGCTCCAGGACCGCCAAACGTGTAATTATGCCCTTAGTCTCTCCTTGAAGGTTGAAAATCCCCAGTGGGATGAGGCTGGCAGCTGTAGCCGATGAGGGTTCCATAAGACCGGACTCCCCTTCTGCAAAGGACCGCTGAACAGGATTTGCTGCTGCAGAGAAGAACATAGCAGGAACTGCCGGAAGTCAGGCCGACTGGCGATGCACCATGGATGGACCGATGAGAAGGTTGGTCCCAGTCCTCTCTCAGTTCTCAGAGCAGGGCTTTAGCCTTAAATCTTCGAAGTCCTAAGTTTTGGATATTGGGTGTCTGGGCACCTTTAGCACCACTTCCAAGGGTCCAGGCCTGGGGAAGTACCACTTGGAGGGTCAGGACTCACTCAGGCTTGGTCAAGTGGTTCAAGATGGAAAGAGCCTCTTCTTTCCCTGAGGCTCCGAATAGGAAACCAGCCAACTAGTCCATGGAGTCATTCTGGTAGTCCTGGATTCAAGAAGTGGAACAGGGCTCATGCAGCAGGGCAGGCCTCTGGTGGTTCAAGGCAGGCTTCAGGCAGCAGAGCAATCTTTCCAAGTGCAGCAAAGCAGGCTTAAGTATACGCAGGCCACAGCAGCAGGCAGTCCTCCGACAGTCCTTCTGCCGATCCAAAAAGTGAACTGAAGAGTGGGTCTGAGGGTCTGATTTTTATACCTGATGCAACCTTTTAAGTAGGAGAAGTTTCTATAGAATTCCCTTTGAAGTGCTTGGAGTTTCCTCTCTCTCCTTCCCTGGATTAAGCTTGGCTGCATGAACAATGAAGTGGTGTCAAGTCTTCTGTGTGAAGGCAGGACACAGCTTATTGATTTGCAAGTGGGGCTGTACCCAGCACCCCTCTCTCCAATCTTGCCTTGGATGGCTATTCAGGCACACCTAATTCCCCCTACTGTGTGGCTGTCTGGGAGGAAAATACAAATTTCAACTGCCAACTACACTCATTCATGTGACCCAGTAAAAGGCTGCAGGCACCAAATAGTTAGGGATGGAAAAATGCCAACTTTCTAAAAGGAGCATTTTCAAAATTGTAACTTAAAATCCGACTTTACCACTAAAGAGGATTTTAAATTACAATTTTTCGTACACCAAACATGAAATGTTCACCTGTTCCCAATCAAAAGTTAGCACTTTTGAAATGTAATGAGGCAACCCAATGTTATCCTATGAGAGTGGTGGACCTCACAGTGGTGCAAAATGAATTTAGGAGTTTTTCACTACCAGGATATGTAAAACTAGATAACCAACCTTTTAATTACAATGCACCCTGCCCTATGGGCTTCCTAGGGCCTACCTTATGAGTGACTTATATGTAATAAAATGAGAGTTTAACGCTTGGCAAGGGAATTATGTTGCCAAGTAGAATTGGCAGTTTAAATCTGCATGCAGGCTGCAATGGCAGGCCTGGGACATGTTTGAAGGAGCTACTTAAGAGGGTGTCACACTAAGTGCTGCAGGCACACTTATAGCATTTAATTTGCAGACCCTGGGTATATGGTATATCACTTTACTTGGGACTTACAAGTAAACTAAATATGCCAATCAGGTGTAAGCCAATTGCACCATGATTTAGGAAGTGAACATGAGCCCTTCAGCACTGGTTAGCACTGGTAAAGTGCAGATAGTCCCAAAGCCAACAAAAACGAATTCCCCAAAAATAGGAGGGGAGAAGACAAAATGTTTTGTGGTGACCCTGCAGAGAGGGTTAAGTCCAACTGGTACCCTTCAGATTTATTTTTGAATTCACCTCAACCATGTTCTTTTTCTACCAGCTATTGGCAGCAGGTAAATTCAGGTAGAAAAAGTACTCTAATAAAGTCCAAAATGTAATGGAGAGGACCTCAATAAAGTGATTTTCTATAAGAAATAATGTGAACAGTTTAGAACTCTAGTCTGCTTTTTTGAGTCCCAAGAACTACCACATTGAGCCTCCCATCTTCTATTTAAAGTTCTTATTTTTTCAGCAGGAAAATCAAGCCTCAGGAGAGGGCATTGGTATTTTCAGCTGTCGTTCTGTATTCCATTTATATGCAGTGAGGGCTGCTTAAAAGAAGGGTGTGCTACTTTCAGAGGAAAGAAAAGGACAATGCCCTGAAGAAGATATGAATTGTGAGCAGCATTTTTCGTTTTTAGGGGAAAGGATCATCATCCCGAGGAAAGGCATTTTAGCTATATTCATTCCTCCTTTTTTCCACACTACAAGGAAATACTGAAATTATGGTGGTGCTGGCCATTTTCTACACTGTCGTTTGTATTTCTAGCATGACTCTTATGCTATCTGGTAGATATTATGTGCTGAAGAAAATAATACGTGCACAGTGGCCTTTGCTCAACCTCTGTAGCCATTTGCTTACTGGGAGTGTGATTCATGTTATGGATAAGCCCACAAGACAGCCATTTGGTGATTGGGGTTTCAGTGTTCATGAGTGATGACACTTAGCCTCTTTGCATTGGAGTCCTCATAGCAAAGGGATGTGCATCAGCAGGCAACAAAGGAGTCCATCAGCTCCCTGGTATGTGGAGGGACGAGGCAAGATACAAAGTACAGGCCCTCGCATGTGGTCATGGAGGTTGACCACAGTAGGCTGTTCATCCATACCCATTCATCACCTGGATGAGACCCCCCACGGCTTGAAAAGGTATCACTCAGCCGCACAGGAACTGCTACTCCTGGCTGTGTACCATGAATCCATTTCTGGCATTGACCTAATATGAGGGATTGTCAATGGAATCCATTGGCGGAATCCAGTGACACATCCCTGCACACTGAGGGAAGGCATGTCCCGCACACTAAAACTTATGTGGGGCTCTCCAGCACTGTGTGCCAGCTGGCTTAAATGCATGTTATCATGCATTCTGCAAGTAAGTGGATAAATGGGATACCCTTCCACACAGACCAGTGTATTTATCTTCCAATCTGTTTATTCCCCTACCCACTCCTACATACTCTTCCATCCCTCCTTCCATCCAAGTTCCATATTTGTTCCTCTATGAGTGATGCATGTGGGTGTGCCTTAGTGTTTATATGTATTTTTTCAGTGTCCATGGGTGCCTGTGTGTGACTGTGCGTGCACCAATGTTTGAGTATATGTTCATGGGTGCTCAAAAGTTACATTTTTTATGTGTGCACATAAATGGCTTTACATCTTGTAGGAGTGTGAGTTTGTGATTGTTTGTATGTTGCTGTGTGATGTTTATGGATACCTCTAGATATTTTGCTATGCATCTGCATGTCAGTATACATATATGGTGGGTGTGTGTGTGTTGCAGGATTGGAGTTGCAGGAGCTGCAGCAGTTGAAGGTCCTGTCTCTTGTTAGTCATAGCCCCACCCACGCTGCAATGACAATAACTACTATACATAGCTCAATGACTTCACTTTCACCACACACTGTTGAGATCTGTTTGCAACCTGCGGGTCAGAGGTTCGAATCCTCTGAGGCCTGCGTCAGTCATTCATCCTGTTTAAGTTAACATACCAGCTGCGGTTCAATTGTACAATAATCGCTATTGTCTAATAAAATAGTAGGAGTCCAAAACACTGAAGTAGCAAGCACTATATACAAATCATTGCACTCCTAGAGAGCGCAACAGCCTGCTATGGGTGATTTAGGTTCGCCTGAATTTTGCAGTCATGTAATTACGCAATGCTTGTTAGAACAATGCAGTAAAACATGCAGCAATTCACCTCAAGTCCAACCAAGAGAACCCAGTCACATAATCATAAACCCCTGAGCTACGGGCAATGCGAAACCCAACATAAACCAGCTTATTTATCTGCATTCTTTTTTCCGACGAGAGACTAAATATTACAATATTTGGACAATGCATATCAGGCCCCACAAATCTGGCACCCTTCATCTTTCTACAAGCGAGCAATTGAGGCGAGCTCGAGAGCGACATTGTCCGCATCGCAAAATACTGCGAATTCCGTATTCTAATGTATCACCGGGTGAATAACTCACCTTCCGTTCCTTCTTGCTCTGTTCACAACAAACGGGGCTATCTTCTTCCTAACGATGATTAATTAGATGATTCACAAACGACCGAGGAGACCAAACACCCAAAACAGTAGCATGCCTTTCTTTGTCAGTGCCAGCAGCCAGAAAGCAGCCTCGCTGTGCAACGTGCCTCGCGCTGAGGCGCACAAATGAAGGTGAGCAGAGGACTGCAGAGCGGCCGCGAAAACCTGACGTGGAATTCAATAATGGCATTCCTTTACTCTGCCGCATAAATTCTGGGCAGTGCGGGGAATGAACAAAACGTGGTGTGGAGCCCGGTTGCGCGGCGACGCAAGCCGGGCGCTCGAGTCACTGGTAACAAAAAAACATGAAGGTTTCGACATGATGTGGGACATAGCAAAGGATACTGTAGCCCCCCGTGGTGAACGGTTGGTGGGCACCCAGGGACTATGAATTTCCATGAGTGTTGGGGGCCCGCCCCTACGCCTAATTCTGCCGGTGGGTGGGGGGCATTTTTCGTTACGCCACTGCACATAATCATCAGTGGCGTAACAAAAGCCCCACAGTGCGGGGGGGCCACGAGCTCCGCCCCCCCCCTCCCCTCTGTCACTGTCAGGCCCCTGGACTGGGAACTCGGGACTGGGTCCGGATTATGGGGGGAGTGGGGGGTGTCCTGCATGCACTTTGTGGGGGTCCCTCTCAAGTTTCGTTACGCCACTGATAATCATCACTGTACTGAGGCTTTTTGCAAGGACCGTATTAAAGATAAAAGCGTGACTGTGATTGCTGAGCTGCGCGAGCGTGGCAATAATACAGGCAGGTTTTTGCACAGGGACAGGCGAAAAACTTACAAACTTCTTACCTCTGGGGCAACAGGGAAAGATAAAGAGAATTTTTACAGTAGAATTCGTTTTGAATGACTTGCATTTGGATTTGGCACAACGCCAAACATTGCACAAGCAGTTCTAATAGGAAATCATAAAAATTCAATTTTCATATTTTGAGATAGTTCAGTGGGTTAAGTGCTAATTCCACAGATCTGTTTATAACATCTAGCCATGCATTCGAACCTCAGCACATTCACTTCACCTTACAACCTCCCATGGTAGAATAAAATAAGTAGTGTTGGGTAATTGCCCACCCGCAGTTATGGCCTGCAGTGCAGGCAAGAGTGCATAATATAAGGGATAAAGTGCCCCCTGCCGTACATTATAAGGATATTGCAAGTCACCAAGGAGTTCCATATAGAGGAATGAGGCAGAAGGTTGAGTTCCTTTATAAGGTTATGGAACGTCGAGGTGACTTGCAATATCCTTATATTCGCCAGGGGGTATGTTATCACATATAATATATGGTCACACTATCATCTTTCCCACAAATCACTTAAAGCCTTTGTGCGTAGCTCTTTCATATGAAAGAGCGAGCATGTTTACAAGCATTAAGAATAAAAATAAAACTGCTAGTGCAAAATTAAACACCTCAAAAACCTGTCAGATATTTGTTGCAAACAGACATTAGAAACTGTTCAGTGCAAGTCATTTAAAAAAAAGCTGCATTAGCTTGAAATGTGCAAAAAGATTCTATGTTTTCTCTATTTAAGGAGTACAAAAAAACATATTCTTTCTGCTTGTCATTGCAAGCTAATAAAATTAAGCAAAAGAAAAAAAGCAAACTAGGACCAAGAGCTAGCTTTCTGCCAAATTTGATGCAATTCCCTTCTGTGGTTTGGGCTGTAGTTGTGTTCAAAATCCCTACGGGAAATTGCATGGGGAAGACGCATTTTGACACCCTCCCTTTTTCTCGGCTCCCGCTTGACAAATCACCCCAAAACTTTCCAGACAACAGCTGAAGTGATTGTTGTATTAAATTTGAAAATGTTGTCAAATGGCGCCAAAGTTATATTACCTACCCACAGGTAAATAATTATGAAGTGCATTTTAAGCAGAATATCCTCCACTAGCAGACATCAATGATGGGGTTTGGCTCTAGCTCATACTAATCAGCAATGTATATATTTGAAAATGTGGATTCGAATTGTCCTGTTGAAAAATTGCTGTGGACTATTGCATGGAGGTTAACTGAGGTGATATTATACAGAGCATAACACGGAATGAGTTTCTACGAATAGTCACTAAGCACTTTATATGGATGGTGGAAAGTATATAGTACTCAGAGGTTTATTGGAGAGTAGATACTATGGAACCAGTGTTGTGGCTGACAGTATAACAAATACCTATTCACCTCAGCTCGGATTCAATTTTAACAGCCTCCGTTTTATAATAATTGGCGTATGGATATATTATCAAAGTTAAGGGCTGTTTCTATGTAATCTATCTTTTTGTACATAATCCTTTTAGTGACCTCCCCCTCTTAGATTTTTAGCTTTCGGTAGAGGGCATATGCATTTTGTACTTGTATAAGCACAGGCACTTTAAGACCTTTTTGGTATTTCTCGCAGATCTTTTCCTGTAGCCCAGGGAATATGCACATTGCACTTTTTGGCAGTGTATGTCATCTCAATTAGCATGCAAATTAAAACCTAGAAGCAAACACATATAAATAAACTTTAAATAATTCACAGGGTATTACTAGAGATTGAATCATAGAGTACCATGGTGTTTTTGGAGGTATTGAGATATCTCATACAATCAACATAAGACTGTGAGTCTGGGGCTCTTTTTGTTATCAATAGGAAAATGATATAAACATAGAGGATTAGATTGTGTACTTCACAAATTTATAACATGTGTTTAGTCATGTCACTTTGGAAAAATAAAGAAAAAAATGAAAAGAGAAAAAAAGTAATTTTGTTTACATCTTAATTATATATGATTCTAATTTTGAATGTGGCTCCTTTAAGAAACTGACCTTGTTTTTAATTGGTGGTGGGGAAATGAACTATGCTTCCCCTTTAAATGGACACGTTTGTGAGCACACTTTTGACCCAGTAGAAGGCATAAGCCGAAACGCGTAGGTCATCCTTTTGTATGCACCCTTGCACTTTGCTATTGTAGGCTTCGTATGGAGAGGCTTACCGTTATAATCAAATAAAGCCCCTTGAAGTCAGCTCCTGTTAGTGCCGTGCTTCATTTCTGCCCTGGAAGTGTGTGGAAAGCTGAGCCCGAGTGGAGGGCAACCATTTGGAGCAAATGTGTAAATATATATATATATATACTTTTGTACTCACGTTCAAGCCTTAGTTGGGAAAATATAGCAAACAGGTCGTGTTTGAGTTGCTTTTTTGGGATGGATGCTCTTAGAGATGGATTAGAGTAACACTCGTCTCTCCCCAACAGGGCCAAATGTTCCTTTACATATGATAACCACAGGAGGTTCTGTACTTTGTCTAAGCTCGTGCAGTCATTATTGCATGCATTCATGAAATTACTTAGGCACTACCCATGCACTCATCCATGCACTCAGGTGCTATCCCTGCACTCATGCAATCGCCCAAGCAGTACACATGCACTCCTCCAGTCACCCAGACATTACCCATGAACTCATGCAATCACCCAGGCAGTACCCATGCACTGATCCATGCACTCAGGCACAGTGCATGCACTCATGCAATTTCACAGGCACAACCCATGTACTCCTCCAATCACTCAGGCAGTACACATGCACTCCTCCAATCACCGAGGCACTACCCATGCACTCATAAAATAACTCAGGCACCTCTCATGCACTCATCCATGCACTAAGGCACTACCCCTACACTCTTGCAATCACTCAGGCAGTACACATGCACTTCCTCAAACACCCAGGCATTAGCCATGCACTCATACAATCACCCAGGCACTACCCATGCACTCATCCTTTCTCTCAAATACTACCCATGCACTCATCTATGCCCTCAGGCGCTTCCGCTGCACTCATGCAATCACACAGGTACTACCCATGCACTCCTTCAATCACCCAGACACTACCCATGCACTCCTTCAATCATCCAAGCACTACCCATGCATTCATGGAATCAATTAGGCACTACCAATGCACTCATCCATGCCCTCAGGTACTACCCCTGCACTCATGCAATCACACAGGCACTACCCATCCACTACTTCAATCACCCAGGCACTATCCATGCACTCCTCCAATCACTCAAGCACTACCCATGCATTCATGCAATCACTTAGGCACTACCCATGCACTCATCCATGTACTCACGCACTACCTCTGCAGTCATGCAATCACCCAAACAGTACAGATGCACTCCTCCAATCACCGAGGCACTACGCATGCACCTATGCAATCACCCAAGCAGTACCCATGCACTCATCCATGTACTCAGGCACTACGCATGCACTCATGCAATCTCACAGGCACTCCTCCAATCACTCAGGCAGTACACATGCACTCCTCCAATCACTGAGGCACTACCCATGCACTCATAAAATCACCTAGGCACTTCTCATGCACTCATCCATGCACTCAGGCAGTATCCCTGCACTCATGAAATCACCCAGACACTACCTATGCACTCATCCATGCACTCAGGCACAACCCCTCCACTCTTGCAATCACTCAGGCAATACACATGCACTCCTCCAATCACCCAGGCAGTAGCCATGCACTCATGCAATCACCCAGGCACTACCCATGCACTCATCCATTCTCCCAAATACTAACCATGCACTCATCTGTGCCCTCAGGTGCTACCCCTGCACTCATGCAATCACACAGGCACTACCTATGCACTCCTCCAATTGCCCAGGCACTACCCTTGCACTTATGCAATCACCCAGGCACTACCCATGCACTCATCGATGTGCTCAAGCACTACCCCAGCTCTCTTGCAATCACCCAGGCACTACCCATGCACTCATCCAATCAACCAGGCACTCCCCATGCACTCATGAAATCACCCAGACACTACCTATGCACTCATCCATGCACTCAGGCACAAATCCTCCACTCTTGCAATCACTCAGGCAATACACATGCACTCCTCCAATCACCCAGGCAGTAGCCATGCACTCATGCAATCACCCAGGCACTACCCATGCACTCACCCATTCTCCCAAATACTACCCATGCACTCATCTGTGCCCTCAGGCGCTACCCCTGCACTCATGCAATCACACAGGCACTACCTATGCACTCCTTCAATTGCCCAGGAACTACCCTTGCACTTATGCAATCACCCAGGCACTACCCATGCACTCATCCATGCACTCAGGCACTACCCCTGCACTCATGCAATCACCCAAGCAGTAAACATGCACTCCTCCAATCACCTAGACATTACCTATGCACTCATGCAATCACCCAGGAACTACCCATGCACTCATCCATTCTCTCAAATACTGCCCATGCACTCATCCATGTCCTCAGGTGCTACCCCTGCACTCATGCAATCACACAGGCACTATCCATGCACTCCTTCAATCACCCAGACACTACCCATGCACTCATGCAATCACCCAGGCACGACCCATGCACTCATCCATGCACTCAGGCACTACCCTTGCACTCTTGCATTCACTCAGGCAGTACACATGCACTCCTCCAATCACCCAGGCAGTAACCATGCACTCATGCAATCACCCAGGCACTACCCATGCACTCATCCATTCTCTTAAATACTACCCATGCACTCATCCATGCCCTCAGGTGCTGCCCCTGCACTCATGCAATCACACGGGCACTAGCTATGCACTCCTTCAATCACCCAGGCACTACCCATGCACTTATGCAATCACCCAGGCACTACCCATGCACTCATCCATGCACTCAGGCACTACCCCAGCACTCTTGCATTCACTCAGGCAGTACACATGCACTCCTCCAATCACCCAGGCAGTAGCCATACACTCATGCAATCACCCAGGCACTACCCATGCACTCATCCATTCTGTCAAATACTACCCATGCACTCATCCATGCCCTCGGGTGCTGTCCCTGGCACTCATGCAATCACATAGGCACTACCCATGCACTGCTTCAATCACTCAGGCACAACCTATGCACTCATGCAATCACCCAGGCGCTACCCATGCACTCATCCATGCACTCAGGCACTACCCCTGCACGCTTGTATTCACTCAGGCAGTACACATGCACTCTTCCAATTACACAAGCAGTAGCTATGCACTCATGCAATCACCCAGGCACTACCCATGCACTCATCCATTTTGTCAAATACTACCCATGCACTCATCCATGCCCTCGGGTGCTGTCCCTGGCACTCATGCAATCACATAGGCACTACCCATGCACTGCTTCAACCATTCAGGCACAACCTATGCACTCATGCAATAACCCAGGCACTACCCATGCACTCATCCATGCCCTCAGGTACTACCCCTACACTCATGCAATCAAACAGGCACTACCCATGCACTCCTTCAATCACCCACACACTACCCATGGACTCCTCCAATCACCCAAGCACTACCCATGCATTCATGAAATTACTTAGGCACTACCCATGCATTCATCCATGCACTCAGGTACTACCCCTGCACTCATGCAATCACCCAAGCAGTACACATGCACTCCTCCAATCACACTGACATTACCCATGAACTCATGCAATCACCCAGGCAGTACCCATGCACTGATCCATGCACTCAGGCACAATGCATACACTCATGCAATTTCACAGGCACTACCCATGCACTCCTCCAATCACTCAGGCAGTACACATGCACTCCTCCAATCACCAAGGCACTACCTATGCAGTCATAAAATCACTCACGCACTTCTCATGCACTCATCCATGCACTCAGGCACTACCCCTGCACTCTTGCAATCACTCAGGCTGTACACACGCACTCCTCCAAACACCCAGGCAGTAGCCATGCACTCATGCAATCACCCAGGCACTACCCATGCACTCATCCATTCTCTCAAACACTACCCATGCACTCATCCATGCCCTCAGGCGCCTTCCCTGCACTCATGCAATCAAATAGGCACTACCCATGTACTCCTTCAATCACCAAGACACTACCCATGCACTTCTCCCATCACCCAAGCACTACCCATGCCTACATGGAATCAATTAGGCACTACCCATGCACTCATCCATGCACTCAGGCACTATCCCCACACTCATGCAATCACCTGAGCAGTACATATGCACACCTCCAATCACCCAGACACTATCCATGCACTCATGCAATTACCCAGGAACTACCCATGTACTCATCGATGTGCTCAAGCACTACCTCAGCTCTCTTGCAATCACCCAGGCACTACCCATGCACTCATCCAATCAACCAGGCACTCCCCATGCACTCATGAAATCACCCAGACACTACCTATGCACTCATCCATGAACTCAGGCGCAACCCCTCCACTCTTGCAATCACTCAGGCAATACACATGCACTCCTCCAATCACCCAGGCAGTAGCCATGCACTCATGCAATCACCCAGGCACTACCCATGCACTCATCCATTCTCCCAAATACTACCCATGCACTCATCTGTGCCCTCAGGCGCTACCCCTGCACTCATGCAATCACTCAGGCAATACACATGCACTCCTCCAATCACCCAGGCAGTAGCCATGCACTCCTTCAATCACCCAGACACTACCCATGCACTCCTCCAATCACCCAAGCACTACCCATGCATTCATGGAATGAATTAGGCACTACCAATGCACTCATCCATTCTGTCAAATACTACCCATGCACTCATCCATGCCCAAAGGTACTATCCCTGCACTCATGCAATCACACAGGCACTGCCCATCCACTACTTCAATCACCCAGGCACTATCCATGCACTCCTCCAATCACTCAATCACTACCCATGCATTCATGCAATCACTTAGGCACTACCCATGCACTCATCCATGCACTCACGCACTACCTCTGCAGTCATGCAATCACCCAAACAGTACAGATGCACTCCTCCAATCACCCAGGTACTACGCATGCACTTATGCAATCACCCAAGCAGTACCCCTGCACTCATCCATGCACTCAGGCACTACGCATGCACTCATGCAATCTCACAGGCACTCCTCCAATCACTCAGACAGTACACATGCACTCCTCCAATCACTGAGGCACTACCCATGCACTCATAAAATCACCTAGGCACTTCTCATGCACTCATCCATGCACTCAGGCAGTATCCCTGCACTCATGAAATCACCCAGACACTACCTATGCACTCATCCATGCACTCAGGCACAACCCCTCCACTCTTGCAATCACTCAGGCAATACGCATGCACTCCTCCAATCACCCAGGCAGTAGCCATGGACTCATGCAATCACCCAGGCACTATCCATGCACTCATCCATTCTCTCAAATACTACCCATGCACTCATCTGTGCCCTCAGGTGCTACCCCTGCACTCATGCAATCACACAGGCACTACCTATGCACTCCTCCAATTGCCCAGGCACTACCCTTGCACTTATGCAATCACCCAGGCACTACCCATGCACTCATCGATGTGCTCAAGCACTACCCCAGCTCTCTTGCAATCACTCAGGCACTACCCATGCACTCATCCAATCAACTAGGCACTCCCCATGCACTCATGAAATCACCTAGACACTACCTATGCACTCATCCATGCACTCAGGCACAACCCCTCCACTCTTGCAATCACTCAGGCAATACACATGCACTCCTCCAATCACCCAGGCAGTAGCCATGCACTCATGCAATCACCCAGGCACTACCCATGCACTCATCCATTCTCCCAAATACTACCCATGCACTCATCTGTGCCCTCATGCGCTACCCCTGCACTCATGCAATCAAACAGCCACTACCTATGCACTCCTTCAATTGCCCAGGCACTACCCTTGCACTTATGCAATCACCCAGGCACTACCCATGCACTCATCCATGCACTCAGGCACTACCCTTGCACTCATGCAATCACCCAGGCACTACCCATGCACTCATCGATGTGCTCAAGCACTACCCCAGCTCTCTTGCAATCACCCAGGCACTACCCATGCACTCATCCAATCAACTAGGCACTCCCCATGCACTCATGAAATCACCTAGACACTACCTATGCACTCATCCATGCACTCAGGCACAACCCCTCCACGCTTGCAATCACTCAGGCAATACACATGCACTCCTCCAATCACCCAGGCAGTAGCCATGCACTCATGCAATCACCCAGGCACTACCCATGCACTCATCCATTCTCCCAAATACTACCCATGCACTCATCTGTGCCCTCATGCGCTACCCCTGCACTCATGCAATCACACAGCCACTACCTATGCACTCCTTCAATTGCCCAGGCACTACCCTTGCACTTATGCAATCACCCAGGCACTACCCATGCACTCATCCATGCACTCAGGCACTACCCCTGCACTCATGCAATCACCCAAGCAGTAAACATGCACTCCTCCAATCACCTAGACATTACCTATGCACCCATGCAATCACCCAGGCAGTAGCCATGCACTCATCCATGCACTCAGGCACTACCCATGCACTCATCCATTCTGTCAAATACTACCCATGCACTCATCCATGCCCTCGGGTGCTGTCCCTGGCACTCATGCAATCACATAGGCACTACCCATGCACTGCTTCAATCACTCAGGCACAACCTATGCACTCATGCAATCACCCAGGCACTACCCATGCACTCATCCATGCACTCAGGCACTACCCCTGCACTCTTGTATTCACTCAGGCAGTACACATGCACTCTTCCAATCACACAAGCAGTAGCTATGCACTCATGCAATCACCCAGGCACTACCCATGCACTCATCCATTCTGTCAAATACTACCCATGCACTCATCCATGCCCTCGGGTGCTGTCCCTGGCACTCATGCAATCACATAGGCACTACCCATGCACTGCTTCAATCACTCAGGCACAACCTATGCACTCATGCAATCACCCAGGCACTACCCATGCACTCATCCATGCCCTCAGGTACTACCCCTACACTCATGCAATCAGACAGGCACTACCCATGCACTCCTTCAATCACCCACACACTACCCATGGACTCCTCCAATCACCCAAGCACTACCCATGCATTCATGAAATTACTTAGGCACTACCCATGCATTCATCCATGCACTCAGGTACTACCCCTGCACTCATGCAATCACCCAAGAAGTACACATGCACTCCTCCAATCACACTGACATTACCCATGAACTCATGCAATCACCCAGGCACTACCCATGCACTCCTCCAATCACTCAGGCAGTACACATGCACTCCTCCAATCACCGAGGCACTACCTATGCAGTCATAAAATCACTCACGCACTTCTCATGCACTCATCCATGCACTCAGGCACTACCCCTGCACTCTTGCAATCACTCAGGCTGTACACATGCACTCCTCCAAACACCCAGGCAGTAGCCATGCACTCATGCAATCACCCAGGCACTACCCATGCACTCATCCATTCTCTCAAATACTACCCATGCACTCATCCATGCCCTCAGGCGCCTTCCCTGCACTCATACAATCAAATAGGCACTACCCATGCACTCCTTCCATCACCCAAGCACTACCCATGCCTACATGGAATCAATTAGGCACTACCCATGTACTCAGTCACTATCCCCGCACTCATGCAATCACCCGAGCAATACATATGCACTCCTCTAATCACCCAGACACTATCCATGCACTCATGCAATTACCCAGGAACTACCCATGCACTCATCGATGTGCTCAAGCACTACCCCAGCTCTCTTGCAATCACCCAGGCACTACCCATGCACTCATCCAATCAACCAGGCACTATCCATGCACTCATGAAATCACCCAGACACTACCTATGCACTCATCCATGCACTCAGGCACAACCCCTCCACTCTTGCAATCACTCAGGCAATACACATGCACTCCTCCAATCACCCAGGCAGTAGCCATGCACTCATGCAATCACCCAGGCACTACCCATGCACTCATCCATTCTCTCAAATACTACCCATGCACTCATCTGTGCCCTCAGGCGCTACCCCTGCACTCATGCAATCACACAGGCACTACCTATGCACTCCGTCAATTGCCCAGGCACTACCCTTGCACTTATGCAATCACCCAGGTACTACCCATGCACTCATCCATGCACTCAGGCACTACCCCATCACTCTTGCATTCACTCAGGCAGTATACATGCACTCCTCCAATCACCCAGGCACTAAGCATGCACTTATTGAATCACCCAGGCAGTACCCATGCACTCATCCATGCACTCAGGCATAACGCATGCACTCATGCAATCTCACAGGCACTACCCATGCACTCTTCCAATCACTCAGGCAGTACACATGCATTCCTCCAATCACCAAGGAACTACCCATGCACTCATAAATTCACTCAGGCACTTCTCATGCACTCTCCATGCACTCAGGCACTACCCCTGCACTCTTGCAATCACTCAAGCAGTACACATGCACTCCTCCAATCACCCGGGCAGTAGCCATGCACTCCTCTAATCACCCAGGCACTACCCATGCACTCATTCAATCACCCAGGCACTACCCATACACTCATCCATGCACTCAGGCAGTACCCCTGCATTCATGCAATCTCCCAGGTACTACCCATGCACTCCTCATATCTCCCAGGCACTACCCATGCACTCCTCCATGCACCCAGGCACTACCCATGCACTCCTCCAATCAACCAGGCACTACCCATGCGCTCATTCAATCATCCAGGCAGTACCCATGCACTCATGCAATCACTCAGGCACTATCCATACACTCAGGCACTACCCCTGCACTTATGCAATCACTCAGGCAGTACACATGCACTCCTCCAATCACCCAGGCATTACCAATGCACTCAATCACCCATGCACTCCTCCAAACACACAGGCACTACCCCTGCACTCATGCAATCACCCAAGCACTACCCATGCAGTCCTCCAATCACCCAGGCACTACCCATGCACTCATGCAATCACTCAGGCACAACCCATGCACTCATCCATGCACTCAGGCACTACCCCCCTTGCACTCTTGCAATCACCCAGGCACTACCCATGCACTCCTCCAATCACCCAGGCACTACCCATGCACTCATGCAATTACTCAGGCACTACCCATGCAGTCATCCAATCACCCAGGCACTACCCATGCACTCCTCCAATCACGCAGGCACTGCCCATGCACTCATGCAATCACTGAGGCACTACCCATGCACTCATCCATGCACTCAGGCACTACCCCTGCACTCATGTAATCACTCAGGCAGTACACATGCACTCCTCCAATCACCCAGGCACTATCCATGCACTCATGCAATCACTCATGCACTACCCAAGCACTCCTCCATATATTACACTTGCCGCAATTCATACAACACATAGAAGTTTGTCTATTTTTAACCAAAGAGGCGGTTCAAACAAGAACCATGTTTTTCTTCTTTTTTATTTTATATTTTTTTGTGTTTTTTTAACTCTTTTTTGTATTTTTAAAAAAAAAATGAAAAAATCAACAGAATGAACTGAGAAAACTTTCTCAAATATTTTGCAATTAAAAACTCATTGCAAAAACAAACAAAAAAATTAACGGTGGTTTTTCACAGCAACCACAATAGCATCCACAGATTGCTCTCCATAACAAAGAACTTTTTTGCACTTAATGCACCGCTGCTCAAGTCCAGCAAACTCAGTTATTATTTGGGCTCTTTGGGTTGTTGTTAAAGAACCTGACGAGGTGCTAGGCCCTGCGACGTGGTCATCTTGTGTAGTTTGTGTTTGTAGCTCGCGACGATGTTGCTCTCACGCAAGACGACGTTGATGCATTGTCTGCAGGTGTTTTAGCATAGATGAAGGGCCACAGGAGTGTTTTTTATCAGATCCACGAGAGAGGACCTTTTCACAGATAGTGCACGTCACCTTGTGTGCATTGACCTTTTATTCACCTGCTGGAAGCAAAAAAAAGCCTACACAACACTTTCATATCGCTGTTTCACAGGTTCTTCCAAATCTTCTGCTTCTCCAGGTATCTCCTGTGGTGATATTGAAGAAGCCATTTTTCTAGTGGAGTGAAAAAACACACCAAAAAAATGCTGGAAAGAAGAACAGAAAACACAAGAGCTGTGTCTCTGAAGATGTTCTTGGAAGAATGAAAAATTTGGGTGGGGTCCTGCAAGCTTCTTAACCAATGAAATGCTTTCTTTTGAAGTCACATGGGATTCACACACCCGACGCGCAACCAGCGCGCACCAGACGGGATTCCCGAAAAATATATTTAACAATAATATATCTTTATTCCAGTTACAAATATACAATATTTACAATTGTTTATATTAATCTCTTGGTATAATATATATAATAAAGTTATATACATATACTTTTAAAATTAAATAAGTTGTGCTGGATTCGCGTACCTGACACGACCCCAGAAATACATACATCACGTTACGCGGGACCGTCGCGGCTCCCGTAACTTCATTATAAGACGTTTAAAATCCATATTATTTATGTAAATATCACTTTTATAAGTCTTTTAATAAAGCATATACGATTGATTTAATAAATTTATAGTATATATCATGTATTTAAATTTAAAAAAAAGAAAAATGAGAACCGCGCACCCTTCGCATACCGTACGCGTATCGTGCACGACTTAACCAATATGGCGGCAGAATTCTTGGATTAGTGCACCCGCCGTGACCAGTACACGATCGGTACGCAAATCTCACTTTAAAAAAAAAATAATGTAAATGCATATTTTAAAAAGGACAAAACATCACATTACCTTTATAAAAGCTTAAAAATTTAGAAAAAGCAATTTTTAATCCATAATGTCAATTATACACACTGCAATTTTTCAGAAATTGTTGAACATATAGTGCCATTGTTGTTCTACTCTAAAATTAAAAAACCAAGTTACAAAACCTTAGATTGTCACTAAAAAATGCACAGGTTTTTCAGACATTATAGTTAGGAATTAGCATTTAAAAAACCTTTGAAATTCACTGAAAAAACCATAGGTTTCAGGGACGTTATAGTTAGGAATTAGCATTTGAAAAACCTTTGAAATTCACTGAAAAAAACACAGGTTTCAGGGACGTTCTAGTTAGGTTGACATTTTACTCGTACAAAACAAGAGAAATTCGGCCGTTATAGTTAGCTGAGCTAACTATAACTCACGCCCCCGCAATGCACTGCTGATGACGTCACATATTACATCACTCATGACATGGTCAGTGACATCACTGATGACATCACTGATGACATCATCCACGTGATCATCTGATGCACCTCCTCACACCCCAATATAACCTGTGATACACCCGCTCTAAAATACAGACTATCAATATCGAAACCATAGACAGACCAATACCAGTTAGTACATACCCGCTCAGTGATTCATACGACTACACACATATCCACCCACTAACCCATACAGTCACTCATACATGCAGTCATTCATCAATCCACTCATACACCTATATAGACACTCACATACTGCCACTCGCCCAAAGAGTTACTCAAACACCTAGTCAGTCACCCAAAGAATCAATAACACTGCCATTTACTCACCAATACAGTTATACACACACACCACCTCACTTATTCATACAGATAGTACCATATACGTACTCTCTTCAACAATTACTGACATAAGCACACACTTATCCATGCAGCCACTGTCACAATCACTCACTGTCACATTTAGTCACTTATATACTACAACACTCACATATACTGCCTTTCACATATGTAGTTACTTCCACATATACCACTGAGACATCCATTCCCTCACCAACACAGCTATACGTACACTCACTCACCCATACAGCCTCTAACACACGCACTCATGAATCCATACATCCAGTAAATTACCCACTCACACATCCATGCAGGGAGTCACACACCCCCCCCCACACACCCACACAGACACTCAGGCACCCATACAGGTAATCAGACAACCAATTATTAACCCATATATACACTAATGTAGCTACTCACCAACCCATGCAGCCACTTACACACCAACTGACAGACTGATACAGACATTAACTTAGATTAGACATTCACCAAGATATGTTTAATCACTCACTTATACAGTCAGTCACATACCCACTAAATCATCTATTCAGACACTTATACACCCACTCATTCTTCAATACACCAAGGCATATATAAAACATTCGTCAACTTTTAAGAAACACTCATAGTCACTGGATGATGTCATCAGTGATGTCATCAGTGATGTCCTTTGAGATGTCATCAGTGATGTCACTGACCATGTCATGAGTGATGTAATATGCAACGTCATCAGCAGTGCATTGCGGGGGCGCGAGTTATAGTTAGCTCAGCTAACTATAATGGCCGAATTTCTCTGGTTTTGTACAAGTGAAATGTCAACCTAACTATAACGTCCTTGAAACCTGTTTTTTTCAGTGAATATATATATATATATAGTGAAAAAACCAAAGGTTACAGGGACGTTATAGTTACGCTGCTAGTTCACTCGTACAAAACCAGAGAAATTCAGCAGTTATAGTTAGCTGAGCTAACTATAACTTGTGCCCCAGCAATGCACTGCTTGTGACCTAACATATTACATCACTCTTGACATGGTCATTGACATCACTGATGACATCATATAGTGAACGTGAGTGTTTTTAAAATGTTTATGAGTGTTAAATACATATAACACAGTGTATTGATGAATCAGTGGCTGTACGAGTGCTTGTATGGATGATTCAGTGGGTGCGTGACTGACTGCATAAGTGAGTGATTAGGTGTCTCAGTGAATGTATGGGTGAGTGACTAGGTTTTGTGAATGTCTGTATCAGTCTGTCAGATACTGTCTAAGTGTCTGTATGGGTTGGTGAGTGGGTACGTGAGTGGCTTAATGGGTGATTGATTGGGTGTCTGACTACCTGTATGTGTGTATGAGTGTCTGTGTGGCTGGGTGAGAGGGTGTGTGACTGCCTGCATGGATGAGTGAGTGGATGAGTCAGTGGCTGTATGGGTTAGTGAGTGTGTAAGTGAGGGGCTGTATAGGTGACTGAGTGTGTGTATGGGAGTGTCAGTGAGTGAATGAATATGTCCGTGGTATATGGGTGAGTAACTGGATACGTGAAAGGCAGTATAGGTGAGTGTTGGAGTATATGAGGGACTGTATGTGAGAGTGAGGGATTGTGATAGTGGCTGTATGTGTGAATGTGTGCTTGTGTCAGTGACTGTATAGGTGAGTGAGTATGCGTTAGTATATGTATGAATAAGTGAGTGAGTGTGTATAACTGTAAAGGTGAGTAAATGGCTGTGTGAGTGACTCTAGGATAGTGAGTAGGTGTGTGAGTAGCTCTATGAGTGACTGACAGTGTATGAGTGGCTGCAGGGCCGGCTTTAGCACTGGTGGCGCCCTGTGCGACAATGTTTGTTGGCACCCCCCAAAGACCACCTCTGCAACGGATTCCCTCACCACCGCCCTTTAACAGGGCCCCTCAAGTCTCCAGAACCACTGTCTCTCGGATTCATTTAGTTTTATAGCGCCACTCATACCAGTGTAAGATGTCAGAGCACTTTACATCACACACACATTGCACGGAGACAATCATATGTGTGTAAATCAGTGTATAGGAAATGTTACATCAGACCGGACTACAAGGTGTAGTGTAGGAGTAACATGTCATCGATACTGGTAGGCAATATAGCTTAAGAGTCCTTATTCTGGAAAAGCACAAATTCAGAATTTAAAATGTAACACCATTGTTAGGGGTTCTCTTTAATAAAAAGAATTGTTTTCCACCCAAATGAACCCTTTTGGAAAGATTAGGATAATGAAAGACTGGGCAAAAAACATATTGCTCTAACATATACCTTGATGTTTACACACAGCTTTTTGATGACAGTTAGTAGCTCAATGTTCTATATTACGATTTTGACTTACAAACGACAAGTAACAAAAGGAGCTCTCTTACAGAAGCAGTAACCCACTGACCTATTTACATTACATGCACTTTGTTATCCGCATGGTACACGTTCTTAGCAGCAGGCATTTTAACAGTAGGGGCTCGTGGAGGGAGTGCTGCGGGGCGGTGGGGCGGGGTGGGGGGGAGCAGGGTAGGGGCTAGTAAACTATGGCATACGGCCGAACAGAGGTAAGTAAACAAATAAATAAATAAAACGAATTTCGTTGCACGCGCTGCATCGCATTTGGCAATGCAGCGTGCGCAATGAAATTCATTTTATTTATTTATTTGTTTACTTACCTCTGTTGACCGTATGCCATGCTACTACCCCCACCCTGCTCCTCCCCCGCCCCACCGCCCTGCGGCCCTCCCTCCACGAGCCGCTACTGCATTTTAACCCTCTGCGCTACCTTTGGAACAATCAAAACGTCCACTAGACAAACCTCCGGTCTCTTTCCAGGAACACGATAAATCACCGGAGTTATCTTGATGTTTTAATTGATGCCTACAAAAAATGCTGGAGGCCAATAACGCGCCAGCAGGTTGGTGCTTTTAAAATGATATTACTTGTAAAAATGACGCCCCCACCCAAAGTCAGCGCCAGGTGCGGTGGCACCAATCGCACCGCCCTAGAGCCGGCCCTGAGTGGCTGTATGGGTGTATGAGTAGATGTGTGTGTAGACCTATGAATCAGAGAGTGGGTGTGTAAGTACTGTTATGGGTGTGTCAATGGTTTTGAGAATATAAGTGTGTAAGTTGGAGTGGGTCTATAGAAACCATCTCTAAAACCTATTTTATATTTTCGCTGTGACTCTGGAGATCGCAATGACGTCGGTAATCACGATCCCCCCGGACATGTTGCAAAAACAGAAAGTAAAAGAAGGAATTCAATAGCCACCACCACATTCAAAAATTATAACTATATAATTAATTCTAACCATCACAGTAGATAACTCACTATCTAAATAACTCTATAAAAACATTTACCAGAATCTCAATATCTCTATAACAATGTGTATTAATGATTCACAGATTTTTAAAAATATTTCCACCAATATTTGCAATGACGTTGATAGTCGTGATGTCCCCGCGACGGTACACGGGGGCCGCGGTGGCAGTCACAGCTTCGTCGCAAATATCTTGCGCGATTAAAAAAATCCAACTTGTGTCACTAACACCACCATTTCTCAACCATGGGGTCAGAGTATCTCCACCCGGACCCCTTAAGTGTGCTTTCACCCAAATTGTCAGCCCAGGAACCATTTCCGATAGATAAAATGGCAGCTGCAACTTTCTGTTCAGGTTGAGTCCAGCCAAACAGAGCATTCCAGTTGGCGCGTGTATTCTCGATTCATCGCGAAACCTCCACAAAATATCTGTGGATAGAGATATCACTATAATTTTAAACTTAAATTTCTCAACAACTACTGAACGGATTTACACCAAATAAGCAAAAGGCACTTCCTTGAACTGACATCTACCTCCCTGGAAAATTTGGTGTAAGTACGTTCAACCGTTCGGGCTGTAGGTGTGGCTAAAAGTTCCTATGGGAATTATCATTACAAACGAAACCTAATTTTGTGCCCCAAATTCTTGGTCCCCACTGCATGGATCACCCCCATACTTTCCATGACAATAGAACCCACCTTGACACTTTTTGGGGGAAAATGTCATGAAGATTGGCCAAACAACGGCAAAGCTATAGCCAAGTCAAAAAATGCTTTTTCTATGGAAACATGGTCCTAACTATAACTACCGACCGGCAACTGCCAATAGGATATATATAGATATATCGCTGCAGGAGCTGACTCTTATCTGAAAGACAGGTTGAAAAATGTCTCCATTCTCCCACAGCACTCCTTCAGCCTCTAGTGAAGCAGCTGAATAACGCTGGGGTACCTTGGTTTTTTTGGGAGGGTAGACAAAAGATCCCCCAAAAAAACACAAAAATGGGTGGCGTGGCCAAGATGGCGTCTTGGTAGGATGATTATTCGGAGCTCTCCGCTCCCACCGGGCTTTATACAGCGATCCCGGCGGTGTGGGGGTGCCGACCCCGGTGCAAATCCTCTCCGGAGCGGCGCTGCACTGTCGAGAAGGCGAGGCGGCAGCACCGCCACCCCGGAGTCATCCCTTCCGCTGCAGCGGTGAAACCCTGCAGAGCTGCTGGGCGCCCGGAGGGGCTTACGACGGTCCAGTCAGGGAGGGCGTAGAATCAGCGCCCCACGGCGGTCCCTGTGTGCTCTAGGGGGCCGCCGCGATGCACCATCTGAAGAGAGCCCCTTCCGTTGGAGCAGAGGACGAGCCTGCCTGGCGCTGCATGTACGAGACCCGGGCCGCGACCACCACATGAGGCCCCGGTGCCATAGACGATGGAAGGCCTCACCCCTGCAGGCTTGGTGGGGGAGGGGCTGCTACGCCCACTGCCCACGCGGTGCCCCATTATCATCGCTCTACTTGCCGTACCACCTCACCTGAAGGGCCAACTGGGGAGCCTCCGGGGGCCAGCGCGGCGGCCCTCCCGACCCAGGTCAGTGTGGCTTCTGAAGGAGGTGTTGGGAAGGGGCGCACACTGAGGCGCACCCAACCCAGGGGGCCCTGAGTCCCGGCCCGGACATTCCCGAGATGCCAGATGCGAGCGCACACAGCGGGGGCATCAGGCTGAGCCCCTCTGCCCATGGTTCCGGCTTGGGAGACCTCCTGGAGTCTCTCATATTGCCACCAGTATCTCCTACTTCAGCGGGGCCCCCCTATCGGCTCGGCGCATCACCTGGTGGTCTGGCTGGGCGGTGAGTGATGTCGCTTATTAGGTGACTGAATGAAGAGCTCCAGCGGGCGCAATAGTTTTAAGGCCTGGCCCGGGCATACTGACTCTTGTAGACACAGGCATTCCCAGTCGGGGGTTGCGGCAGTGCCCCTCCACCTACCGATCTTCCTCCGGGGGTTCCCAGGGCCTATGTTGCTGACGCCCACACTGCTTGCCAACAGTGGGGCCCCCAGGGCAGACGAGCGCACTCTCTGGGTGTTCTTGCTGAGAGGGCAGCGCCATCGCGACAGCACTGAGATGACAAGGCCCCAGAAGTAGGCCTCTGATATTCACCACGCTCCCGCCTGCGTTGTTGAAACCGAGGAGATTGCGAAAGGTTCGGGCGGGAGGGCGTGCGGCTGAAACACTGCCGCTTGATACTGCTCCCCAGTTCTTCTTCACGGCCTCCCCCACTAGTGGATCTCTGTTCACCTTGTCCTCACCTAGTCGGCGAGCCCAGCGTGCGCAGGAGCCATGGCTGCCCCCAAGGGCAGGAAGGACAGGTCCGTAAAAGATTTATTGCTCAAATCCACTCAGCAGTCAGAAAGCCAATAGGGCCCGGGGGGTGCAGACGAACCTGAGGGGAGCGAAGGTCCGGAGGCCCCGGTCAGCCGATCCTTCCTGGAGTCCCTTTTTTCCTCTCTCTGAGATGACCTGTCTACAATGAAACGCGAACTCCAGGCAGATCTACAGGACGTTTGTTGCGATGTGGACTCCCTGGGAGAGCTAGTTCACACGCTGGAGGAGCACCAATCTGGACGGGATGAGGAAATTGAGAACCTCCAACAAGAAGTCCTCTGGCTGCAAGAACAAAACCTGGATCTGCAGGCCCATACCGAGGACTTAGAAAACAGGTCCCGCCGGAACAACATCCGTATCCAAGGTATGGCGCACGATGAAGGCGACGGCGATATTGAGGCTCTCGTGGCGGGGCTTTTCCGCTCCATCCTTGGAGAATCCTCGGAATTCCCGGTCAAGCTGGATCGCACTCACAAGGTGGGCCCACGACGATCGGCTTCTGCACCCCCGGTGGACATCTTGACCTGTGTCCATGACTATCAGTTGAAGGAGAGGATTCTTCGCGAGTCTCTGCGAAACCCAGACTTTACATACCAGGGACAGAAACCCACGCTATTCCAGGATCTGGCTGCCTCCACATTGCTCAAATGCAAGTCCTTCCAGCCGATCACACTCCATCTCCGGGAATCTGGCATAAAATACTCTTGGGGGCACCCGTTCAGGTTGATTTCCTTCTACAAGGGGGAGCTAAGGCAAATCCGTTCACTTCCAGCGGCCTATAAACTTTTGGGCATTGCTGAACCCCCGCCGAACCAGTCTAGCCAGAATCCCCGCCCTCGCAGGCGCCGAAGTGGCCATGGATGGACCACCATTAAGCCCCCGAGCCCGGCGGCGCGCCCTGAGCCGGAGACTATGGCCAAAGAGCGGCAGGCGGCACTGTCATCCCTCGCAGGGGCATCTTCGGAATGAGGCGGAACTCATACTGACTGTATTCTGGTATATTGAAAGTGCACCCTCGCCCCAAGCCGATGGTGTTGATAATTTTTTCATGGGCCTTATCTGATGGGAACGGGGAGCCACGGGTACTCCTCTTTTTCTTTTCTAAGAGCAGGACGCTCTGGACATTGACTTTGGTCCCTTGCATTACGCTTATGTTCTCGTTCTTTATGGGGCTTTGTTTTTTTCAATGTTGGGGTCTCCTCCCCCCTGTTGAGTGTCTCTCGACGTGTGCACAGGATGGCAACCCTCATACATTATTGGCAATTTACCTGGGGTACCTCAGGAATAGGATAGCAATGGTTAGATTGGCTCTTATGCACCTACTGCGCTTAGCACCCCCCCACGTAGATGAGTGTCACGATCCTAACGTTAAACGTGAAAGGGTTTAACAACCCAGTTAAACGTAGAGCTATTCTGTCTTATTTGGAAAACTCCGGGGCCCATATCTGTTTATTACAAGAGACCCACCTGCTGTCCAGCGATACCCATAGGATGCGCTCTAAGGCTTTCCCGTAGCAGTACTTCTCCTCCCTACCCACCAAGAAGGCCGGGGTTGCCATCCTTGTTGCGCGTACGTTTCCTGGGAAGGTGGGAACCAGGGTATCGGAGATTAAAGGGAGACTTTTGGCGCACTCTATGACCATAGGGGGACACACACTAACATTGGCTACTATATATGCCCCTAATGAGGGTCAGGAGACTTTCCTACATAAGGCAATAGGTGACTTAACAGCTACACCCGACCGGCAAATCCTTATCGGGGGCGACCTGAACATCGTGTTCAACAGTCAGCTTGACCGTTACGCACAGAGGCAGGGACAGACGGGGGCTCTTTCTAATACAAGCCGTCAGTGGCTACTCGACTTGGGACTGGTGGACTTGTGGCAGAATTTTCATCCTCACACACTCAACTGCACTTTCTATTCCCATGCCCAGGGGACATATGCAAGACTGGACTACTTCCTAATGACCCGCTCTCTCCTCCCGATAGCACAGAACTCAGTAATTGAACCCCAAGCACTTTCGGATCATGCGGCCCTGACTACGACTCTGCTGTTCCCTCCCACCTCTAGACCGTCATATTCCTGGAGACTTAGGGACACGCTCCTCCACCGCCCTGAAGTTGTAACATGCCTCATAAAAACACTGGAAGACTTTTTAGCTGTCAATGACACCCAGGACACCTCAATCGGCTCCCTTTGGGAAACCCTCAAATTAGTAGCCCGGGGCGACTTTATAGCTACTTCGGCCGCAGATATTAGGGTACGCAGAGAGAAGAGGGATGAACTTTCCAAGCAAATACTCGAATTAGAAGGGATTCATAAGAGAACAGGGGCCCCTCGAATTTGGAGGAAGCTAAAGGTGGCACGGGCGCAGCTGGCCAGCCTTGACCTCGATAGGGCGGAATATGCTGCACTCTGCTTGAAGCACACATTTTATACCGGGGGGGACAAATGCGGCCGCTTGTTGGCCCATAAATTGCACGCGCAGCGACAGGCGGCGACAGTCCCGCTCATCCTGACTGAGGGGGGCTTGGAGAACACACGGGGGGAGGATATAGCTAATACATTCTGAGATTTTTACGCAAATCTGCATACCGCACAGCTTCTGCCTGACCGGAACCCCTCCAGGTACTGCCAGGGCATAAACCACTCCAAGTTGACATCTGACCAGGAGGCAGCCCTCGATAGTCCCATCAGAATCGAAGAAGTAATCTCGGCCATAGCTCGACTTAAACTTCTTAAATCTCCTGGCCCAGATGGATTTACCGCCATTGTTTACAAAACCTTTTGTTCACTCTTTGCCCCAATACTAACTCGACTTTTTAATGCCATTGACGACACCATGGAGCTGCCACCCACAATGCTTTTAGCGCCTGTGGCAGTTTTGCCCAAACCTGGGAAAGACAATAGATATTGCGCCTCTTATAGGCCGGTATCTCTCCTGAACATAGACGTTAAGATCTTCACAGGAATCCTTGCGGCTAGTCTGGAACCTATGATGCTGGATTAATAGACCCGGACCAAGCTGGATTTGTTGCGACGAGGCAGTGTAGCGATAATACCAGAAGGCTACTGCATCTCTTGGATAAATCCCACCGTCAGTCAGAGGAGCGCGTCTTCCTATCAATAGACACCGAGAAGGCGTTTGACAGGGTCCATTGGCCCTTCCTGGAGACTGTCCTGTTGAAGTTTGGGATTGGGCGCCGTTTTCGCCAATGGGTATTCAGCGGCTACAGCCGCCCTTCAGCCACTGTCAGGGTAAATGGTTTCACCTCTGAACCCTTTAGTATCACCAGGGGCACGCAACAGGGCTGTCCGCTCTCCCCCCTTTTGTTCGCTCTTTACATGGAGCCGTTAGCTCAGCGGGTTCGGGAGAATCAGCAGATTAAGGGGATCCTTTTTGGGGGAGAGCGACATACCATCAGCCTTTACGCGGACGATGTCATCGCCACGCTGGAGTCCCCCCATACCTCAGTTCCGGCTTTTTGGGCCGAGCTAGAGGAATTTGCAGCAGCTTCTGGGTTTAAGGTCAATGTGGCCAAGTCCCAAGCGTTGGGCTTCTCATTGAAGCTGACCACTGCCATTGCCCTGGCACAAGCGTGCCCCATTCGTTGGGATCAAAAGGTTATGCCGTACCTGGGTATCATGCTGTCCTTGTCCACCGCTGAGACAATATCCCTGAACTACTCTCGGCTACTGCGTCAGACAAGGCAGGAGCTCAAAAGATGGCTGCCGTTTAATCTTTCGTGGCTGGGTAGAGTGGCAGCCCTCAAGATGAGCATACTCCCCAAAGTCTTATACCTTTTTCAAACTCTTCCGGTAGAACCTCCCTCGGGTGTTTTAAAGCAGCTACAATCCGAATTTATCGCCTTTGTCTGGGCGGACAAGAGGCCGCGAATAAACAGGGATCTGAGCTTAAGACCCCAAGTGGAGGGTGGGCTGGGGATTCCCAACCTTGACCGTTACTATAAAGCGACACAGCTGCGGACTCTATTAGAATGGGCCCAACCGGAATCTGAAAAGTGCTGGCTCTTTATGGAGCGTGTGTTAGCAAAAAAGTCTCTCTGGAAGGTCCCCTTCCTTTGCAAGGTCTCTAGGCCACCTGGGCTGTATGGCTCTCCTGTGGTGCGAGCTACATTGAAAGCTTGGGATGCCACAGCCACTCGCAACGGTCTGACAACTTCCCCATCGCCCCTCACTCCAATCACTGACAATCCGGACTTCTCTCCGGGCCTTGACTGGGAGGCATCTGGTCATTGGGACAAAGCAGGGCGCAGATCTATAGGGCATTTTTCGATATTGAGGGCCCTCGATCCTTGGAGGATTTTAAATCTGATTTTAACATACCCGAAATTGAGCACTACCATTATTTGCAAATATGACACTGGGTCATGCAACCCCAGGTTCGCCCGGGAGCGGAGAGGTCCCTCACTCGGTATGAGCGCTGGTTGCTCTCGAAACAATATACAAAGCGACTTATCACAGAATTATACCACATCTTACGTCCCCCAGAACAGGAGGTCAAGTCAGCGGGCCAAAGATGGTGGGAGGCCGAGCTCGGTTGGACCTTGACCCCTAAAGAATGGGCAGACATTTACTACAGAGCCCGACATTCAGCGTGTAACGTACCTAGCATTGAGACAGCCACTAAGATTATGACGTATTGGTATTTTACACCCTCCCGGCTCCACAAGAGCGACCCTGACTGTTCCCCTACTTGCTGGATGGGTTGTGGCGCAGAAGGCACACTATTACACCTGCTGTGGGAATGCCCTACCCTCACTACCCACTGGACGAGATCGATAGTCATTTCGATACCACGCTATTACGCTTCCCCGAATATGTGGTTTTGGGAGTGTCCGATAGGCTTACCTTCCCCCTCAAATCTCGTAAAGGTAAGCAACTAGGTATAGCTCTGGGGGCGGCACTACAAAATATATTATCACACTGGGGCATGGACAGAACGCCTACCGTACAGGGATGGCTCCATCGATTGTGGTACGTTCTTGGCATGGAACGCATCTCTTTCTCACTTCAAGGAGATGGGGCTTCTTTCGCTGATGTGTGGCGGCCCTTTGTCACCCTGCTATGCACTGAATTCCACGAGCTGTCCTACCATAGATACTTATGGCTACTACACCTTCCCGAGTTGTGCCAAAATGTGACCTAAACATCACCATATTGCGCAATGGAGTGCTAGGCCTGCTCTCCGCTTTTCTGTCTAGACACCTTGAATGGGGGAGGAGACGGGAGGGGGAAGGAGAGGGTTGGGGAAGGGAGGGGGTGGGAAGGTTCATTTTGGTATTATTTTTTTGTTGCTCTGCGAAGCACTACGATGGTTGCCTGCCCATGACCTGGGCCTCATTTCTCACTGCATCTTGTTTGTTGATAAATCAATAAAAAGATTTCAACCTAAAAAACACAAAAACATATTTTTCTAATTTTTTGGCTGAAAGAGTGCTGCAGGAGAATGAAGCCATTTCGTATACCTATATTTCAAGTAAGACTCATCTCTACCATTTGTAGCGCTCCCAGGATTGACAGCATGCAGGAGGGATGTTGGAAGCTGGCAGAACAGAATGCTCCATCTGTGTGCCTGTAACAGTGGCTGTACACACAAAGGGAGCATTCTGATTGGCTGTCCAGTTTCCAATGTACCATCCAGAGTCCTAATTTATGTTGCCACTATACAGTCAGATGATTCGAAATCCAAGATTTTCCTTTCTGGCAGTTCCCATGGAACATTTCAGTGATCTGTACATGGATGTTTACTAAGCCTGTAGGAGCCAGTTTAGAATATATAAAGTCTTCTGCCCATGATGGCAATGTACTAAACATCCCAATCCAATTCAAAACTTGCATTGTCTTAGAAAGGAGCACAATGCTAGCCTTCATGGATCAAAATATCCACTTATAGCTCACTACTGCAATGGTCCTACTTGGCAGAATGGTGGGTGCATGCATTTTTTATTTTTATATGTTACACGTATTACAATTATGGCATGATATGGTGCAAGCAACCTCTAACTAACTCTCCAGGACCCAGAATAAATGTAACTCAGAAGCAAAGAGCAGCACACTGACAGAGAAACACACACATACAAGTGTCTACAATTATGGCATGACATGGTACAAGCAATATTTGTAGTAATTACAACAATAGAAATAACAACAGCAATAAGAAATAAAAACAAATATGAATGATGGCAAGAAACAAAAGAGGGCATTACCATGCTAATAAAATAAACACTTAGAGCCCCCAATGTACAAGATTGCTTTTTTAGTATGACACACCCCTGGATAGGCCATATCTTCCCATTAGTACTTCAAAGGGGGCATACATACTGGTCCTCTGGAGCTAGTAGTTTGTATTTACTTAGACTTTGGAAAGAGCTCCACAGCATTAGCTCTGAAAATTACACATCCGATTTGGACCAAGACTATGTAGTGCTGTTGTCCTAGGGGGGCCATTGAACATTTAAAGAGGATCAACAAGATACTTCATCCGAGACTCGAAGATGTGTCACAATTATTGAAGGATTACAATTGTTGGTCACCCTGTGCATTCCTCATCTTGACCAACTTTGTATGAGGTTGTACCAACCCAGTTCTGAGAAGGCTAGAAAGTATCCCTCTTTAGACCACTTGTCCTTGGTCTTGATGACCCATGCTGGTCTCTCTGAGTCTGTAAATATTTGAATTCTGATCCTACAAGTTATGGTATTCGAGATATACTTTTAATGTACTGTAGCACCTGTATGCTAACTAGGATGCTGTCCTTGTCCCTGGTGGGCAGCAACAAGTTCAGAGGATCCCTCTGACACATGGGTGGGCTACCACTGGAAAATATGATCCACAGTCAACAGTTCAGTACATACCAGTCTCTAAGCCTTTTGACATCCTTGACTCCCAGCTGATAGATACCAATCCGGAGTAAGGCTTGTTTCCTCAAGCTAGTTTTTCAAGAGTACAACCCATGCATTGGATTAAAGTGTAATAGTATATGGACCAGTTACCACTGACTCTTCAGGATCCAGAATGAATGTAACTCAGAAGCCAAGAGCAGCACTGTTAGACCTGCCTTCTTTTGGCATGTTTCCCCTGTCCTTTTGCTTTCTGAGCTCCCAGTTTTGACTCTGTTTTTGCTGGTTTAGTGTCTCTGTGCACTTTCTCACTGCTGTTCAGTGTTAAAGTGCAAGTGTTCCTGTTGTAAATTGTTATTATGGATTGGTGTTTCCA
The DNA here is from genome assembly GCA_963921515.1 of Calotriton arnoldi. NCBI lineage: Eukaryota > Metazoa > Chordata > Amphibia > Caudata > Salamandridae > Calotriton > Calotriton arnoldi. The sequence continues at coordinate 297,814 of CAWUFW010013084.1, forward strand.
TGATTGGCATATTTGATTTACTAGAAATCCCCTAGTAAAGTGCACTGAGTGTGCCAGGGCCTGTAAATCCAATGCTACTAGTGGGCCTGCAGCACTGATTGTGCCACCTACATGAGTAGCCCTGAAAAGGTATCTCAGACCTGCCACTGCAGGGTCTGCGCACAGTTTGCAACTGTCATGTCGTCCTGGCAAGTGCACCCACTTGCCAGGCCCTAATCTTTCTTTTTCTTACATATAAGTCACCTCTAAAGTAGGCCCAAGGTACCCCTGTGGGCAGAGTGCTGTGTATGTTAAAGGTAGGACATGTACTGGTTTGTGGGGGCATGTCCTGGTACTGAATTACACTGCATTTAGTTTTTCACTATGGAAAGGCTATCTGTCCCATAGGATAGAATGGGAGTTTTACTTATAACATCTTATAAGCATAACTTCCCATTGGGACAAGATAGGGAAATGGATTTTAGTATGCCTGGACTCAGAATGTAAAAATGCATCTTTTAGTAAAGATGATTTTTATGTTCTGTCTTTGAAAATACTACTTTTAGGAAGTAGGTACTTTTTTCCTTAGCCATCCTGTTTGGCTCTGCTGGGTTTGTGGATTGACTGTCTGGCTTTGGAGTGACAGGGGTTGGGCATGTGCATTTTCTTCAGACAGCCACTGGGGGGAGGGGGTCGAGGTGTGTCCTGCCTTTCCTGGATTCCTGGATGAGTCAGGGCTGGGCTGAATAGACCTGGGCTGCATTTAGAGTAGTGGGAGGAGATTTCCTTACACCTGAATGGGCTTGGTCTGCCTTGGACAATGCTGTCTACACCTCCTGCCGGGAAGCTGGGCCAGAGAGGACAGAACTGGTTTGGACTAAGCACAGACACTCTCTGCCTGAGAAAACAAAGGAATTCTGAGTGTAAATATTGGGGCCCAGACACCAGAACTTTAGAACTCACTGAAATCAAGGAAGCTGCCAAGAAGAAGAGCTGGAAGAGCTGCCAGGCATAGTACTGCTCGATTGCTGTGTTGTTGCTTTTTTGGGTTGGCCTGAAGTTGCTGCTTCTGCCTTGGGCAGTGAAAGAACTCGACTGAACTTTCTTCACTTGTGCTGAGTATCTCAAAGGGCTTGAAGCAGAGCTTGCCTCCTGTTCTGAAGTCTCAGGGACTGCAAAGACTTCACCAACGTCTGGGTACCGCTTCTGGAACCGTTGTTTCAGTTGCCGCAGAGAAGGGAAAAGCAACCGACTGTCACCGACTCCGTCGCTGGCTCCGTGTCCTGAAGGCACCACAGAAGGCACCGCCACATCTCGCACCGCAACCTGGTTTCACCGACGACGATGACTGACGCCGCCGCCACCGAGCCACTACTTGGACCGTTACCTGTGCACACTGCACCCCGCACCGCCTCGCTTCACTTTGCTGCCCTGGTCTCACCGACGCCATCGCTGCGTGCTGACTTCAACACCCTTGACTGCATCGTGGCTGGGGGACCGCTCGTAAGTTTCCCGATGCACCGCCTTGTCCCACAATGCAGTCTGGGCCGACTGACACCAGCTCCCGTTAACCGGCTCTGTCGCTTGCACCATGACCTGCCAGCACCGCAACAAGCACCGCCTCACTCCACATCGTAGCCCTGGTCTCACCGATGCTGCTGGATGACTGTCACCGAGCCACTGCCTGCACCGCGCCTTGAGGGCACCACACGCTGCACCGCTTCACTTCACATCGCAACCGCGACGGTTGCCACGACCGGCTCGCACCAATGTGTCTCAATACAAAAGGTACTGTTTACGAGTCTGCCGACACCCCTGACTGGCGCAGTCAGACGGAAATGTGGGATTCTGTTGTTTTCAGTATCTCTACTGACTCCGAAGAACTGTGTTTTTTTTAGATATTTCTACAATTTTAAAGGATATCTTGAAAAGTATATATTTTTAAGTACTGTATGTTTGGATTCTTATCATTTTGGTCTTGTTTTGGATATATAAAAATATTTGATATTTTCTAAACTGGTGTTGTGTCCTTTTGTAGTGTTTTCACTGTATTACTGTTGGTTATGTGCAAATGCTTTACACACTGCCTCTGAGATAAGCCTGACTGCTCATGCCAAGCTACCAAGGGGGTGAGCAGGGGTTATTTTAGGAGTGTAACTCCCTTACCCTGACTAGGAAGAAGGGTCCCTACTTAGACAAAGGTATAAACCATTGCCAACTAGAGACCTCCATTTCTAACAAGCACACAGACATAGACACACACCCATACAAGCGCCAAAAAGAAAACATTGGCACGTGACACACTAAGGGGTGCACAGGTACCCACTGAAGAACTTGCCATCCTCTCTGCATGACAGCCAATGGCATGAATTTGTGCAGAGGCCAGCTGGAAGGAGGGACATAAGGAAGTACACGTCAGGTTAAGAGCTAAGCTAAGCAGGATGTTGTGGCAATGGACCTCTTCACTATTGCTGCTCCCCCGTCCAATGTCAGAGGTTTGTAGTCAATCAATCAATCAGTACTTGTTGAGCGCGGCTACTCACCCGTGAAGGTCTCAAGGCACGCAGGGGGGTTTGCAGGTCTGACTGGGTGCTGTGGTTCATTCAAAGAACCAGGTCTTCAGATCCTTCCTGAATTGTGTCAGAGATGGGGAGAGCGTGGCATGGCGTTCCAGGATTTGGTGGTGAGGTAGGAGAAGGATCTTCCTCCGATCCTGGTCATGCGGATCTGAGGGACGGTGGCGAGGGCCAGTTGGGCAGAATAAGAAGCGGTGGTTCCGGTATGCTGGTCCGGCATCATGGAGGGCTTTGTAGGCGTGTGTGAGGAGTTTGAAGGTGACTCTTTTGTTGACTGGGAGCCAGTGGAGTTCTCGTAGGTGTTCTGAGATGTGGCAGGGTATGTTGAGGACCAGTCTGGCTGTGGCTTTCTGCATGTTCTGAGGCTACCTGAGGAGTTTCTGGGTGGCTCCTGCATAGAGTGCGTTGCTGTAGTTGAGTCTGCTGCTGATGAGTGCGTGGGTGACCGTCTTCCTGGCCTCAGTGGGGATCCATCTAAAGGTCTTCCGAAGCAGGCGAAGAGTGTGGAAGCATTATGAGGTGACGGTGTTGATCTGGTGGTTAATGGTTAGCGAAGAGTCTAGAATGATGCTGAGGTTTTGTGTGCGGTCAGTGGGTGTTGGGAGGTTCCTAGCTCGGTGGGCCACCAGGAGTCTTCCCAAGCGGAGGTGTTGGGCCCCAGGATGAGGACTTTGGTCTTGCCCAAGTTGAGCTTGAGGCAGCTGTCTCTCATCCAAGTGGCGACAGCCTTCATCCCGTTGTAAAAGTTGTTTCTGGAGATGGTGGGTTCGTTGGTGAGAGAGAGAATCAGCCAGGGGTCATCAGCGTAGGAAACAATGTTGAGTCTGTGGCTCCTGACGATGGTTTCGAGCGGGGCCTTGTAAATGTTGAAAAGCGTGGGGCTCAAGGAGGAGCCCTGAGGTCACTTCACAGCTGATCTCTGTGGGTTCCAAGAGGAACGGAGGAAGGCTGACTCACTGTGTTCTACCGGTGAGGAAGGAATGGATCCAGTCCAGGGCTATGTCATGGATGCTGGCATTGTGGAGTCTTGTGATTAGGGTGCGATGAGAGACGGTGCCGAAGGTGGCTGAGAGGTCAAGGAGGATGAGGGCTGCTGTTTGTCCCAGGTCGAAGAGGGATCGAATGTCGTTGGTGGCGGAGAGGACGGTAGTCTCGGTGCTGTTGTTGCTTCGAGAGCCAGATTGAGAGGAGTCCAGGACATGGTTGGCTTCGATAAACTCGGAGAGTTGGGTGTTGCTGGCCTTCTCGATGAACTTGGGTGGGAAGGGTATTAGATAGATGGGTCTGAAGTTTTGAGGTCTGTCGGGTCGGCTGATGGTTTCTTCAACAGGGGGCTGATCTCGGCATGTTTTCAGTCATCGGGGAAGGTGACTGTCTCGATGGAACAGTTGATGGTGTGGTGTAGTTCGGGGGCAATGGTGGTGGCTGCTCTGTGGAAGATGTGGTGCGGGCAGGGGTACAAGGGGGCTCCGGAGTAATGCTCTTCATAGTCTTGAGTGTATCTGCGGTGAACGGGGTCCAGTTGAGCAGGATCTGTTGAAGGGTAGTGTTGTCTCGTGAGGTGGTGGTGGGAGTGATGAGTGGGTCTTGGGTGTTAAAAGCTGTCATAGGTCTGCTTGATCTTGTGGTGGAAATAGGTGCTGAGTTTGTTGCAGAGGTCTTGGGAGGGTGGGACTTCTGTGGTCTCGCTAAGGGGTTTGGCGAACACCTTGATGATGGCGCAGAGTTCTTTGCTGTTGTGTGGATCGGCGTTGATTCTGACTTGAATAGGTAGCACTCATTCACTGGCTTGCATCCAAGAGCCAGCCACCCCAGTAAATGTTTTAGAAACAAGCTTTAGAATCTGTTTTCTATTTCTCATATACTAAAGTTATCACTGTCATCTCTAGGTGTGGATCTTCCATGATTTTCTGTGGAAGAAAAGAGAAGCAGTTTCGGGGAGCTTTGATCAATTGCTTGAGTCAGATATTAGCTAGAACAGCAGTAATAAAAAGAGAACAAATTGACCAAAGAGCAATGCCTGCAATTTATTTACCATTGGCAAACGCAGCTCAGAATCAAGTTTCTTCATTCTTTCAGAATGTATGTTGCTCTAATTCATTCTGGTCAGTCCCAATGTATCACTAACTTCTACAGCATACACATTTTTCTGGGACTGACAGGATGATGTGTCTACGGTAAAATTTACACTTCATCCAAAAATCCGACAGATAAACTATGTAAAATCAAAAGAGCTGTTTTGTATGGTCTGTCTTCATACAGCATTAAGCAAGCGGTTTGGATTTTAGATTACGGCAGGAACTTTACACACTGGTCTGCAAATGGGCATTTTATCCCCTTAACTTTTTTTGCGGTTTCTGTAATAGACGATTAAATCAACGTTTTTTTGCGAACTACAAGCAATGCACCAACTGCTTTCACATTATTGTGCTGTGTTTGCAGGATAGGTTTAGAAAAAACATTCTAACGCTTTCAAATGACGAAGAGGGAACTGTGAGCAAAACCATTTTTTCATAAGTTTTTTACATTATTAAAAACATACACTGGTAAAGCCAAAAGGGCTGGATTTAATGTACTAAAGCATGCAACATAAGCGCATTAAAGCCAAACAAGAATCAAATGAAGGGCTGTATTGAAGATACTCTTCTCTTCAACACCCTGATTTTTTGCTTTTTTAGTTCAAAGAAAGGTCAAATGTCAAGGGAGGCATCATTGTAATCCCTCTTTGGTTTCTTCAACATAGAAAGGAAGGGCTTTATTGAAGGTTCTTTTACCACCTGACCTTTTTTTGACATAGAAACAACAAGAGGGTGCTATTGACGACAAGGGAGGCTTTGGTTTATTGAAGGTTCTTTTACCACCTGACCTTTTTTTGACATAGAAACAACAAGAGAGTGCTATTGACGACAAGGGAGGCTTTGGCTTAGCCTACCGGTCGAAGAGGGATCGAATGTCGTTGGTGGCGGAGAGGACGGTAGTCTCGGTGCTGTTGTTGCTTCGAGAGCCAGATTGAGTAGTCTTCAGAAGGGACAGACATGCTGGAAACAAGGAGTGCACAGGCAAGGCAGAGGCAGAAGTAAGGTAGAAGAGGGTGGCGGGCAGGTGAAAAGAGGAGTGCGTAGGGGAATGACGATTGATGGGAGTGAGATACATGTGGGTGGTGGGAAGGGGAACGAGAAGTGTACAAGGGAATGAGTGAGGTGTACAAGAGACATATGGGAGGAACAAGGATCACAGAAGCAAAGGAGGGAAGGTCAAGAGGAAACCAAGAGAAGGACCAAAATCAGATACAAAGGAGGGAGTCAGCAGGAATGGACAGAGAGAGCAATGATTGAAAAGGTGCCCCTCAAGCAGTTCAAGGCAAGTACTCAAGTGAAGGTAGAAAGATCCACCTAAACAACCAATCGTCTTATGTGAGAGATGAATACTCCACATAGCTGAGCCAAGACATGAATGACAGAGTCTCAAGTCAATGGCTGAAAAGAGACCGGTCTAAAAAGCCAACGGCTGAAGGGGGCAGACCCAAATCCACTCTATGTATATTGCAAGCCGTAGGCCAGTATGGCTACTGTGTAGTGAAAAACTAGGCCTTAAAACAATGTACAATCTGTTTTCTCTATTTTGTAAGGGTTGTAATGGGCACTAGTTCCTAAGTTAAATTTCTACAAAATATAAAATGACCCACAGTTTTAAAAATGTGTTCTACAGACTTAGGAAAGGTTCCACAATCCATTAACACATTTTTGCCCTAATGAAAGACCTTTCTGTAAAATGGAATGGGGAAAAATTGCAAGCACCATACTGTTTTTGCTCATCGCAGCCAGAGGCTAACCTTTTTAATCACTTGGTTTACATATTATTCCTAAGATTGCTTCTCATTCATGTGGACTCTCGGTAATTGTTCAATGCAGATGGAGGTTCAGTGTATCAAGCAAAAAGGATGGAAGATAGCTGAAATTTCTGGCCTAACCTATAATAACTAGGTCTGCTTTTCTCCATTTATTGATTAGTTAGTTATGCTTCAAACATTTTTGCATGTCAGGTTAGATGGATTGATCATGGTTGCTGAATGATCTCTGTTAAAATAAACATAGAAAAGGGAGTAAACTTGTAAGACATCCCACTGAACTGGGCTGGTGGGGGAGATGAAGCATCCTTGGTGAACATGTTGATATGTTACTATCATAATGCCTGAAATTCCCATAAAGGATTATAAGTTGAAGGGTAACTTCTGACCTAAGCATCTCATGGTCATGTGTGCAGAACCAAGTCCAAGGTGGACACACCTAAGTGTCTAAAGGGGTAGGTGCAGAGGAGGGTTCAAAATGGTGGATGGACACTACATCGCAAAGAGAGAAATGCAAGAAGTAGCATATGTTCCAGGGGTGCAGTATAGGGTCAAATACAGAGGGACAGGCACAGAGTGAGGGGGCAGAGGGTAGCGCAGAGGGACAGGAGCAGTGTGCAGTATGAGAGGTGGAACAGCACAGTGTCTGGGACGCAGCAGCAGTAAAACACTCCTTACTTCACAAAATAGCAATAAAGAGACAGCAGCAAGGCAAGCTGCTCTGCCTCGTAGAAAAGGTCAGCAGCAGTACAGGTTTCTATCCCTCACAGTCCCGGTACAGCATGTAAACAATAGAGCCACCTTCTCCTTAGAAATACATTTGTCACAACACAGCCTGCTAGATATTGACCATTTATCTGGCTATCATGTACATAATATTACTGACTCCATAGGCATTTACAGTCTTATAATTCTGCTGCTGTTGTCAGGCAACCTGCAAATGGGGTGTAAAGAAATGAAGAATTGAAGACAAAAAAGGCATAAAAGAGATTTTGGAAAGAGAATAAAGACTAAGAGACATACATATTTCTTGTTTAATTGGCAAGGAGGCCATAACTATACATCAGATTTTGAATAAGTGTTCAGACATTTCATCATCCATGTTCTACCCCTATATAGTTATGGAGTTTGTAAGATTATGTACAAGATAGTCAGATAAGTGGTCCTAATCCAATATTTGTTTTATGAGTTAATCAATATTAACAAAAAGAAGTCTTCATAGTTATATACATTACCCACTAGGACTGGATGTTGTTTTTGATAAATAATTAAGTTATCTATGTTGAGTACATTTTAGGCGTTTTGGAAATTGCATTAATCTGATTTGCTATATGTTTATTACCCACTTAGCCTGAGCCTTGGCTTTCATTACAATCTACTCATTTGTTATTTTGAAATAACGGGAATGATTAATTTAGAGAATCTACCAGATTTGATTTGAGAACGCATATGAGCCTAATGATGCTTCATCACAGCTTGATTTCTTGTGAGATGTATAATGAAATGGCAAAACCTCAGGTCATGATCCTAGATAACCATGGTTCGAATCTACTGAATCAGTGCATGTAGATATAGAATTTTGTTTCACACTGAAACCATACAGTCTTTTTTAATATTGTGGTGGTCATAGAAGGTATGTTAAAATAGTATTTTAAATGTATGGTTAATGTAGTGTGACTACAAAATACACTACACTTTGGGGCCTATTACGATGTCGGTAGGAGTTTCCTCCGACCAATACCGTGGCAGAAACAGTACCGACCGACCTCCGATCGGCGCCCCCCAAACCGCCTAATTATGATGCGATCGCATATGGCGCGGTCGCATTCTCCCATTTCACTATGGAAGCTTGTGGTTCAGCGCTGGGACACCTCAGTCGAGGTAGCTGCGCACTCTATAAATGTATTTTATTATTATTATTATTATTATTATTATGGTACAGCCGTAAATCAGCCATAACACAAGCTCCCATATAGAAATGGGAGATTGTGGTAATCCCTGCACCCCTTTACTGGCACCTCAAGGTGATGCCACAAGGTGCAGGGATTAACAGGAGGGCACCATAGGTGCCCCCTCGGCCCCTAACCGGAGGCCACAAGGGAAAGGGGGTCCTGCTAGGGGCCCCTAAATACGCTTTCCGACAGGGTTTTCATGTCGGAAAGGCCAGCATGGAAACCCTGCCGGAAACCATGCATCGTAATCCGGAATGCGTAAACTGCAGTCCATTTGGATTACAGGCCGTTTCCGACTGGCCGATGGGCTCCTTGTGCCCGTCGGAAGCCAGCCGGAATGACCGGCCAGTTTCAATTCCGACCGGCTGTATCGTAATCAGCCGGTCATTATTAAAACTGACAATGTCGGTCGTAAAGCCTCTGAATCCGACCTAAGCTCGGAGGCTATACGACCGACATCATAATTGGCCCCTATGTATGGAGGTGCGTGAGTCATAATAATTTGAAGGTGGTGCATGAATTATACATTTAAGGTATAACTATTCTTTAAAATTTCTAATGTTTGTTTAGTTTAAGTTTGGTCTGTATAGAAAGAATAAGTAAAGTTTTCCTACCTAGAATGTTGATTTAACTTTTGTTTTTTTAATTGAATATATATATATTTTTTTCTCCCAATCGGCCCCATGCTGAAAGAAATGCGGGCACTCCAGGATGGTGTGCAAAATACAGATTTATTTGCATGGAACTCAGCCGCTCCAACGCCTTTGTCAAGGGGAACTAGCCCCATTTTCCAAAGAAAATAAATACCAACGGGTAATGAACACTGAAGAAACATTCCATGTCCCCACGGATTGCTACAATTTCATACAGATCAGTGTGACAAAACCCTATATCATATTACAAATTAATTTCTGTAATATAAGTATCACCCAAACATGATTTCCATGTGCCATTAAAAACATTGTGATTTGACATGCACGATAAAACATGAATCGTCAACATAGTTGAAATCCTCACAAGCACGAGTGAATTCATCAACCGGGCTGCATAAACACAGAGAGCTTGATGGTTGCAGCTCATGACAGGTTATAATCTCAACTAACCGTAACTTTTTAGTATGTGTATACAGCCACAGTACAATCATACAAAATAAATTCTAATAACCCTCTTGAATGGCATTCGGAGGCTCAATTCTACAATCTGCACTGTGATTGAGAATTTTGAGCAAATCCCTAAATGTTATAGTGCTGGGCAAGTGCCCTAATGTCACTGTTATCCAACACACAACATATCTCATTAATATAGATTTATCAAAAGCATCACTTGATACATATAGTGTAGTCACTCAAAGGGGGATTTTTTTTCAGATGGAGAGTTTGGGGGAGATTATGTTTTCTTCATTCTGGGCAAATACCCAAATCTTCTTTCATGTCAGCATATATGATGGATCTGTATATCAGAATTAAACTCATATCTATACATGGGCTAACAGGGTGCACATATCATAACCAAATGTACATTTCAACTTAGAAAATGCAAATTCTCACCCCATAAAAAGGTTTTGTTGTAGGTCTAATCATCAATAGCACAGGATATCAACCCAAAATAGAATAACTCATAGCAACAATAGATATAAAATCTGAGTCACATATTGCTTTCCATCTCTTTTCATTAGTAAAAGGCATGTATCCATGACAGGAGAAGAGCACATCAAGGTCTAGACAAGGGTATATGAAAATGGATGAGGCATGGGTGAAAGGACAGAGCCAATAAGCATAATCTCTACCCCATGTGTACCTCCAATTCCTCATCCTTATTTAATCCGTAAGGACATTTTGTATGTAGATCTAATATATACCTCGACTCTAGCTGTCTTAGCCTCTTCAATCCATCACCCCCTCGTATGTATTTCTCTACACAATCAATTGCAAAGAATCCCAATTTGGCCACATCACTGCTATGTACCTGTGAGAAATGTCTCGCCACAGGATACCTGAAAAAAATTATAATTGTTTTATTGACTAAGCATTTCGGCATCCCGCCTTAATCATGTCAATTTCGGAACACTGCCAACTGGTCCCTGTTTTAGTATGAGTGCATTAGTGTACATAGAAAGAGGACTTCATTTCTAAATGGCTGGTTTTTTGACCATCATTGCAGTGTGTTGCCAGACATAGGTGCCCTGGACAGTTTCCACCATCAGTTGGCATTTTACACATATTGAGTGCTGGACATGTCCTATAAAACAACACACCAGGTATATCAGTCCACTTTCTGTATTTGCAGTGTTCATTAATATGCCCTCGTTTTACCGCACATGTGGCCTGGGCTAAAGTAATTGCCTCCGTTGTTGAAATTTACATTGTTGCTTGTTATGGGCCACAGTGTGGGTGGAGGCGTGCCAGTAGTGTGGCACAGAAAATACTCTTTCCCTTCCCGACTGAGTCTCTGTGCACCAGCTGATGGGAGACCCACCGGGAGTGGGGAGGCCACGAGGAAGAGCCATGAGTCAGAGGACTCATGCAGGCAAGTGCAGAGGTGTGGCGTGAGCGCCTGGCCATGCCTCTTTCAAGTAAAAAGGAGAAATCCCTTGGTGAAAAAATATACTATAACTGGGTCTCTAAGGTTCCCAGTACAAAGGATTTTTATTGCCCATATATTAGAAAGATACTGAGTTAAGGTTATTCCTACACAACTGTAGATTGTATTAAAAATATTGTTTTATTTAAAATTTGTCACTCAAAGTATACAAAAAACAATTATAAAAGCTCATTACACTCAAAATAGCATCAATTTCATATATCAATAAAAACCTGTGTTACAAACATTCAAATAACAACACAAACTGATAAAAGCAACACAAATGTTAGACACACATAAAAATCATTACAGGGATTATAGTCACTAAAATAGGCCAACACACACGTAACGGAGAGACAAATATAGACAATACAATTTGTCATTTACAAACACATCCAGTCGAAATAATTCAAATACAGATCCTAGATAAAATTTCTACTCTTTATCTATAGGATAAGCTGTTTCCACGGATTGTGTTGAATGGAGCGTCGACGCGTTTCGATGGTTCTAACAATTTCCCATCTTTTTCAAGACAAACAATTAGTCTCTCTTGGCTGGCACTGTATGGTTGCCTTTAAACTCAATCCTGTAGGCAGATATTAATTATATTAATATTTTATATAATTAAAATCTACATTTTAAAAGAAGGGCTAACTGGTTATAATACCATGATTTTATATTCATTATTTTTCAAATATATCAGTTTCAGTACCCACTACATTGAGTATTTAGACAAAATATATTCAGTATTTCGACAATTACAGAAACATGAAATACATATTTTATCCAACATTTTACATCATGCCTATTTGATCTATCAGATAGACCCATTCCAGTATATGCCTATGATGCCATCTACCATCCTTGTACATCCCACCATCTTAATGAAAAAGGGGAGGCCTAACCCATATAAATCCACTGTAAGAACTGGTTATACAAACAACCTGGAGGTGTTATACCTTATTTCATTTTCCTGCCAACTCCATATATATTGATTGGTTGGTCATATTAGGATACTCTGGTCCTGAGAACCTATAAAATATATATCCGAAATTAATACTACAAGAGTTGCTAATTATTGTAACACACTAGATTGATGAGCACCTCATATACACAAAGTTTTCTTCTCACCTTGTAAAGTTAGTGATGGGATCTTTATTGTAATTTCTAGGCAGAACGTTATTTATAGTTATTTCACTGAAAGTGTTGCATTAAAATCAATAATTTTCAATCTAGGGAAAAAACATAAAATTAGTTTTCTATTTAGTAGAATGTGCAATACTATTGTTTTAATTTAGGTCCCCTAACATACCTGGGAGAGAGTCCTCACTCCCTCACTTCTTAATTAACCGGCGTACTGCTCACACAAAGAGGGATTTATTTACTGTCTTTTACAGTCTCTCAATACAGCTATCTGAAAAGACAGAAAGGGGAAAGATGCCATAGCTGCTGGAGTAATCGCAAAGATTTTAGATATTAATTTAAAACGGGGTGACTTTTGTTTTAAAGCATCCCTCTAGCATAATCTCCCCCTGAATTACCTTAAAATTGATGTAGAGAGCCTGCAAACACGTCCTTCCGCCGTGGGTCATCCAAATGAAATGCCCTTCGCGTTCACGTTTAAATACCTAAATCGGAAGCACGCGATTGGCTCATTGATAAATTTAAACCAGCTGTAGGCTGAAAGCTTCTCACTACAGGCCCGCTAGTTCTGCCCTAGTTGACCTGGAAGTCCACCCAAAAAGGGTCATGGCACCATACTTACTCTGCCTGCCTTAACCCGGAAAAGCTTAAATTTCAACATAGGGAATGCCGTTTTCTGCCTCTAATACCCCGGAAGTTGAACGCCCCAGCTACACCATTACTCATGTCTCAAAAAAAAAAAAAAAAAATGTATACGTATTGTTTGCACAGGGATAATGGTATTAGATTAAAGATTACTCATCAATCCCTCTAGACTCACATTTATTATGTTGTATTAACCCTTCCTAGTCCTGCTGAACGCCGCAGAGTTTCCTAATAGAGAAAACAACGAAAGAATCTATAATACTAATTAAAATCCTATCTATATCAGTTAAATGTTTGGAATCTACCTTTCTCTTGATTACGATTCAGTTTCTTTGCCTATAATCTTAAATACATACTAAAACCTTCCAAACAACTACACCGGCTCATTTTTAATATTACTACCTACTGGTTGGCAATCAGCTTCATCCAGTCTTCTCGGGAGTTTAATCCTTTGTCAATGGTATTTAAATAACACATAAACCATTGTTCCCTCGATTTTCTAATGGCGTCCAAATTACCTCCTCTCCTACTGATGCTCACTTTCTCTAGTATGAACCAGCTGAACTCGTTACATTTATGGTTCTTAACTAAAAAATGGTCTGTCAGCGGCGCGTTCTCTTTCCTGGTTCTCAGTGCTGACTTGTGTTCCAAAAGCCGAACGCGCAGTTCTCTGCTTGTCTCCCCTACATATCCCAAACCACATGGGCAGACAAGCAGGTAAACCACGTTTTTGCTTCGGCAATTATTCAGAGATTTAGCCACCAACAATTTGCCGTTAAAGTTAAACTTTTTCATTTCAATACAATTGGGACAGATGGAACAGGTACCACACTTATAGTTCCCTACCGCTTTCTGGTTATGCAGATTAGTTTGATTCTCACTGTCAGTTTTTTTGTATGTTTTCACTAGCGCATTTCTTATAGTTTTATTGCGCCTAAATGAAAAAAGGGGTTTGGTCAGGAGTACCGACAATCCACTTTTTAGGATTTTCCAGTTCCGATTTATTATATTTTTTATTTTATTACTCATACCGGAATACTGGCTTACAAACACTATTCTATCCAGTGTATTGTTGTTCTTGCTTCTTTTGTTGGTATTTAGGAGATAGTCCCTATCATAAAATCTGGCACGCTTAAACGAGTGTTTTATTAACTTTTTAGGGTAACCCCTATCTTTCAGTTTGTTTTTCATAATTTCCGAGTGATGATAAAAGTCAGTGAGATTCGTACAATTACGCCGTAACCTCAAGAATTCACCAAACGGAATATTATCCTTCTGTGATCGGGGATGGTTACTTTCATACCTCAACAAAGTATTCTTATCAGTAGGTTTTGAAAACAGCTCAACCTCCAATGTCCCTTGCACATCTTTCACTCGGATGTCTAAAAAATCCACACTGGTTTCACTATATTTGGCTGTGAATTTCAAATTTTGATCCCCCAAATTGAGCCATTCCAAAAACAAAATCAACTCATTGCTGGCACCGTTCCAAATAAAAATAATATCATCTATGAATCGGTGCCAGCAAGAGACATTCTCATAGTATGGCGCCACCTCATTGTAGATATGTTTTTCCTCAAAGTTACTCACATAAAGACAGGCCAGACTGGGGGCACAGGTCGCCCCCATGCTGGTCCCCTTGATTTGATGGTAGAGTTCGTCCTTGAAGAGAAAAAGGTTATTCTTTAAAACCATTCTAATACAGCTCAAAATAAATTCTTTGTGTCCACCATTGAGGTTTTCCCTCTCTAAAATAGACGACATCAGCCTAATGGTGTCGTCTTGTGGGATATTCGTATACAGGGCTTCGTTGTTGAAATTTACATTGTTGCTATTCTGGGCCACAGTGTGGGTGGAGGCGTGCCAGTAGTGTGGCACAGAAAATACTCTTTCCCTTCCCGACTGAGTCTCTGTGCACCAGCTGATGGGAGACCCACCGGGAGTGGGGAGGCCACGAGGAAGAGCCATGAGTCAGAGGACTCATGCAGGCAGGTGCAGAGGTGTGGCGTGAGCGCCTGGCCATGCCTCTTTCAAACAGGGCTACTGACCGGTGTGAGTGCCTGCAAGGAAACCTCGCAATCTCAGAGAAAAGCACCACTATCAGGTAAAGAATCAAGGGGAAAATATTTATAAGAATAAAGGAGCGTACTGCAAAAACTAAACACAAATAAATGCCTGAACAGAAATAGGAGCTCAGTCCATAAATTGGAATAGCTCCATCAAACTCTATGTATTCAAACAGCTTACACAACACCAATAACCCATATACCAATAACCCGCTTTACAAGAACCCTGATTAATTGATTGATTATATAAAAGCATTAAAAAACGATAAGCAAATATTCAGGAGATAAAAGTTGTACTTATCTGCATGTGGAGCAGCAAATAAAAGAGGACGCTGTTGTCATGGTCATTTATGCTATACCATACTTTCAGAACGGAATATTTTACTTTATGATGTAAGTTTGTTATTTAAAAGGCTGCACGTTGGGGCAGCAATAAAGGTTTATGCATAATGATAGCCTCCAGTTTTGTAATGAAATGAACATGGAAAAAACCCTTTTTTGACCTCCCCCTTTTCTCGGCCCCCACTTGGCAAATCAACCAAAGCTTTTTCATGTACAACAAGAATCACAAAGCACTTATTTTTGGGGAGAATTTTGCGAAGGTGCGTCAAAAAGTGCCAAAGATATAGGCAAGTTAAAAAACACTTCTCCTATGGAAACATGGTCCTAACCATAACTACCTACTGGCAACCTTTAGTAGGTAATATAGTTTTATAGTTAGGGATGGAAAAAGACCTTAACTGATGAAAAAAAATTAGTAATTCACAGCAAAAATCAAGGGTTAAAGTGATATTATAGTTAGGTATACATAAAAAACGACAGACAAAAATACACATTCCTCAGAAATTTGCTGGGAAAAAAACAAAGGTTAAAGTGGCATTATAGTTTGGTTACAATGTCACATGCAACGCTACATTTAAACCCCCCCCAAAAAAAAATTGCCTGTTATGGGTTAGTGAGCACCCCCACCATGTACTGCTTATAACCCCACATATTACAACACTCATGACATGTTAAATTACATCATTGATGACTTCACTGTTGACATGTGAAATGACATTGAGTATGCACTCAACTACCCGCAGACGGCCAACATCCTGCTGCACATGGACTTTGGCTGTGCGCATCATGGGTTTGGGCAGAGGGTTCGGCCAGTCGCGGATCCTGGAGGAAGTGCTGTGGGGCGGTGGGGCGGGGGAGGGGCAAATGGCGATGCGGCGCGTGCAATGTAATTCGTTTTATTTATTTATTTATGTACTTAACTCCGTTCGGCCGTATGCCGGAGTTTACTACCCCCACCTTGCCCCTCCCCGCCCCACCGCCCCGCAGCACTCCCTCCAGGAGCCACGACTGGGTATGGCCTGTGGGCAGCCCATGGGATCAACTCCCTTTGGGCAGCCAACCCTCACTGCACATGGCGGTTCACAATGTGCAGAGTAGTGATGTCCTCAGGACCTTGCTTCTTGCCAAGCCCTGTGCCTAACGCCCCACGGGCAACCAATCCCCCTGAGTGTGATCAACTCCTGTGCACGGTTTAGGCCATATGAGGCATTGGTTTGGCCGCAAGGGATGGCCTGCGGCCAAGCCCGGACTCCATTCCCCCCCACTGGTGGACAACCCCCCCATTGCGGAGTGTGGGGATGGCTACAGGGTCTGACCTGAGACCAGGCCCTGCGCCTAGCCCCCACCGGTGGGCCATCCCCCCAGAGACAATCAATACCCTGATGTGCAAGCCCTTTGACCAGGCCCTGCAACCAACCCCCCACAGGTGGCCAACCCCAATGCACATAGCCTTCGGATATAGGGAGAATGGGGGTAGCAGCAGGACCTGGCCTGGGGCCAAGCCCTGCTCTCAGCCCACCTCACAGGTGGCCAACCCCCACCCCATACCTTTCCAATTTATGTTTTAAATTTTGTTTAACTACACTGTGGTGCTCCCTGGCACTGCAACCAAACTTCACTTCTATGGTACCGCAGGACCGTGCAAGCTTCACTGAGTGAAATTTTAATAGTCTGGCAGCATGACTGCAGTGTGAGAACTGCGCTACCTCAAAGGAGGGCTGCGCTGGATCCGGCATGATAGCACTGTGTTCGGTGATGTCATCAGTGATGTCATTTGAGATATCATCAGTGATCTGATTAGCGATGTCATTTAACACCTCATGAATGATGTAATATGCGAGTTCCTAAGCAGTTCATGGTGAGGGTGCAAGGTATAGTTACGTTGGTAAAGATAAACTGGGGAATCTTAGTGGGTTTTTTTGTTTTTAAAAGTTTCTTTTATTATTAGCTTACCTAATTATAATGTTCAATACAAAGTATTGACTCCCGATGTAATGTTGCAAAACTTACTTGCAATGTAATTACTCCCAATGTACTGCTTGAGATGTACTAACTCCTGATACAAAGCCTGCAAAGTTAGGGAAGCACACCATGCCGCTGACCCGCATGATGTCATTTTGACTTGCTTGCAGCATCACTTTCATCCACCTAAATGTCCGCATTTCCACCGCTACATGCTGGTCCAGCAACTATTACATGATGGATAAGCCTTTTGTATGAAGAAGATCCGTATGCCATACATGGAATTGAACGGACGTTTTACCATTCAAATATTGTAAATAAGGCACTTCTTTGGCAGTGTAAGACTATGCAACGATGTGTGAGGAATTTTGTGATGAATCATCTGACTACTTCCTGTGGAGTAGTTTATTCCTTGAAAGACATGCTCCAAAAGTTTCTGCCTGATGGTGCTACAGGGAAATGTACAGTATGCCCCTTTTGTGCGTGACTTGACTGCATTTTGCATAACTAGACCCAAGTTTAATAGGCCCCGGAATTGTTTTGCTCCTGCATCATTTACTGCATCATCCCATAAAATAAAATTTGCTGTGTGGATAAGTATATTGCCTTATTCCAATAAATGGCCCATGCGGGTACAGATTTTATCTGATGGATTAACATCGCACCCTCTCGCTCTGCAAACCAATCTCACAATGAAAGTAAATAAATCGTCTACGCACATTTAATCATGGGAGACCGAAAAGATGTAAAGTTGTAACCTGAATCCTAAAACCCACCTCCAACATATAGGATGGCTTAGACCCTGGATATTGTGCAAAAAAAGTTTAACACATGTTTACAGCTGACAGCAAACTGTGGTACCTTGCTTTTGGCACTCAAGGCTACTACATGCTTGTTGCAGGTGGTAACTGTGAGCACAAAGCATGCATAATGTGGTTGATAATTCAAGCTAGTAAAAATTTGCACACAAACTTAGGGGCTGATTTAGAGTTTGGCAGACAGTGTTACTCCATCACAAATGTGCCGTATTGCAATTGTATCATATCCTATGGCACTTGTAATACGGCAGACGTGATATCCATCACATTTGTGACTGAGTAACCTGTCTGCCAAACCTTAAATCAGATCCTTAGCCCCTCATATTAGTACTGATTGGTAAATTACACATAAAAGTACTGCAAGGATCTGGCACAAATAAAATGAATGCTGTAAGAAATCGGGTTACTTGTTGAGGGGGGGAACCCTTCTAAGCAGCAACCACATTCTTCTCAGAATAAAGTCAAAAGCAAACCCTAAGTTAACCTGTGCGCAACCCTCGGGTAGCTTGGCACAGAGCAGTCAGTCTTAACTCAGAGGCAATGTGTAAAGTATTTGAGGAAAACTCCAAACAGCAACACAGTGAAAACACACCACAAAATGATCCCACACCAGTTTTGAAAAACAGAGTAATTTTTAAATAATAAAACAAGACCAAAAACTACAAAAATCCAATCAGAAGAACCGGAGAAATTAAAGTTTAAAGAGTTTAGTAAAACATAGCACCAAAAAGCATAAAGCGACAACTGTGAATATCTAGTCGTGCCAAACTGCGACAAAGTCACAAGTTGAGTCTGACCACGATGGAGCTCGGGCCAGTAAGTGGCTCCGCAGGCATGAGAGAAAATCTCGCCATGATCTGGTTTTTTAGTCAAGTGCACTAAGCAACCACAGTTTGTAGGTCCATAGTTACAATGGAAACAGTGATGCCATAAGTACCATTATGCTCAGTACGGTTGACTTAAACCGGAATGGCAGAAAGTCATTCTCATGGGACAAGTTGATATCTATGAATAAAGTGAAGGAAATACATCCAACCCATCCACCTTTTTTTATTTTGATTCTCTACTAATACGTTCCCTAGAAAAGGTATCTAGTGCTGAGGGTACAGACTGTTTAAAGCAACGAGACCCAGAGAACTTAGTGAGAGAAGATCGGAGATGGAATGGTATTTGTTGCAGTCGGGCATCATCTGCCTGTCTGCCAATTGGCACCATCTTGGCACTCTTTTTAGCCAACTCTACTAAGCACTTTGATAATTGAGAACCATTCTAACAGCAGCGCTTTAAACGGGAGGTTCGAAAGGATGCGCACTAGCATTTATCGCCAGGGGTGCAGTACTGCGAATAGATTACCGGCAGCAAAGAAATTACTATTGGATAGTGAATACCATTCCTTTTTTATTTCCATTTGAAGCGCTGATTGGTAGAGAAAACTGCGAATGCAAGAATGCAAAGAGTTCCTTGCTAAAAAAAACAGGTTGGCCTTCAGTGGGCCCATATGATTTTAAGAGAGTTGACAGTATTTTCAATGCATAAAACAACACCTCGTGTTTTCACTTGAGCCTTCCAGTGGAAAGGCCTTTGCCCTCTATTTGTCTTTCACTGCTCGGGTAAAACAGCGTGTTTTTATCCTCGCAAGGCATTTCATTTTTTATTGATGTTCACTGATATTGCAGCCGGCTCGTATGCCACAAGTCCCCCGGTGCAGTCTCTGAGACAATGCGTTGCCTGTTCATGACTCCGCTGTTTCTGTAAATGTGGCCTCCCAGCAGTTTGCTCTAAACGTGTCTGGACTCTTCTGGAGGGCAACGGGTGGAAGATATTCACTGCAGTACAATCACTTTGGTAGTAGCTTCTGTGAACAACAAACAGCTGCTTAACCTGGTGCAAGAAACGCACTCAGATTTTGTGATGTGATGGCATGAGCATGTATTCACCCTGGTACTGTGATGGAAGGATGGTGAGGGCCTGGCCCGACAGTGTCACAGTTCGAAACTGTAGAAAATCTTTTTTTTCTGCTTGGTCCCCACAGATTTTTTGCCTTTTGCTTGACCCCATATTTTTGCTAACTTTAGAACTCTGTGCACTTTACTCTTGCTAGCCAGTTGTACAGTGACTGCGCTCCCCCTTTAAACATGATTAAATTGTCTTATTCTTAATTAGCATATTTAACTTGTCTATAAATCCCTAGTATGTAGTGCACAATTGGTACCTAGGGCCTGGAAGTTACATGTTACTAGTGGACCTCAATAACCATTGTGCCACCCACTACAGCGGGAAAGCAAACATGGCTTCAGGCATACCTTATGTAGCCTGATTGTTGTAATGGTAATCCTGAAGATCGAGCTAAGAAAATAACTCTTTTTGATAGGTAAAAACCTCCCTTTTAAATATGAGTAAGTCACTCTCAGTCAACCTTGTAGTCCTCATGTTAGGGTGCATGTTATATCAAAGTGGGACATGTAGAAAATTAATATTACCATGCCCTACAGTAACAAGGCCCAAAAATGTATTTACAATGTGGCAGGCCTAGGTGTCCCATGAAGAAACCCAGAGTACAGATTAGATCACTCACCCCCCCTTCAGAGCCCAAGTTAATGGTGGCAGAAGACCTTTGTCATCTTGGATTTACGTTCACACATTGCATTTGGGCATGTTTACAATAAGGCAACCAGGAATTACTGCAGAATTAGGTAGGCCAGGGCATGGAATTTTTTTACCCCATTGGTTAGGGAGAGGCCAGGAGTACCCCACCTGTTTAGTTAATGCCAGGCATAATTGTGGCATCCTCAAGCACCCTGTTCAGATGACTTTCTGGAAGATCAGAAGAGAACTAGGCCTGCTCTCTGTGACCTGAGAGGAGCCCGTGAAAGAATGGACCTGCTCCCTTTTGTACCCATGACCATAGATGCTGGAAGTAGGGGTGCTACAGCACCCCCAAAATAACCATGCCAGAGTTCAGGAGGTTAATGAGCCATAAAAATGCCTTTAGGTTTTGTTTTATCTTATTACATTTGCTGTCCTTGAAAGGCAGAGGTCTAACATCAGACTGTTTCTACTAACAAAATGTTGCTGATTCTTTTAACATTTTGATGTGTGCTTTTCTTTCGCTGACTGCAAAATTCGAAGATTTTATAAAGTTGACACTCCTGCTGGGGTACAGAGAGTGTAAAAGGAAAGGCTGTAGCATGTCAGTTTTGTTTCAAACACCCAACATTAAAATACATGTAAATGAACTTGTCAAACATTTCAAAATATATCAGCAGTTAGGAAATACCAAATGAAGGGCATTTTTGTAATTCTTAAGTGTGATGGAAAAGAAGATTCAAGGATCACAACAAATCGAAACACTTCATTTGGTGATGTGCAAATGATAAATTTTTGCTGAAATACAATGTCCACACATTATCGTTTGTATGCTATATAGTTTTATCAGTAAAACTGCATGCCAGAGCAAATTTTGTAGCCATTTAAATGGAAAATGTGCTGTCTGTAAATGACCGAGCACTACATCGCCAAGCATTAGTAATATATTTGCGACAATGTGCTCCAAAATGCACCACCGGCTACATACTTTACACTTACCACTCCCCTGCTGAAAGAGAGACTCATTTGCTACACTTGTTCTTTGTGTGACATTTGGATTGTTCACAATCGCTATGACTTAAGTGATGTATCTCGGATGGCAGCACCCCACTCTCAGGAGAAAGACTCAATGGGTCAGTTGGCTGACCTTCTATGTGGCAACAGCTGACCAGTAGCAACTGGGTTGTGACTGGGCTTCGCTGTTGTCCTCTTCCTGACACCCTCCATTGCATGTGCCTGAGGTCTTATAGTCTAAAGTGCCTCTGTCTGAGGTCCTAGAGCCTTACAAGTGTACTCCTGTGATTTGCTGGGACTTAAAAGACTAATGGCCTAATTTTGATCTTAGGGAGACTCCAGTCGTCCCTCTGTGGCTGTGTATACAAGTACTCTGCCAAGCTGACCAAATCCCGCCCGCCCAATTTAGATATGTGCTGGGCAAATCTCCATCTGCGCTGACAGAGTGTTTTCCATTGTGTAAGCGGCTCACCACTGCCGACGTGGTGGACTCCTCTGCTGGGTAACATTACTTCGTCAGCGTCAGGCTGGTGGGATTGCACAGAGCCTATTTAGATTTCACAGTTGTGCTGGCATTGTTCCAGCGGCGGATTGCTGTGGGAGTGATTCCATCGCGGAACACGTTCAAGATTGTACTATTCCTGTGGCTTTTGGATGGATGCTAGCATCACACACCTGATGTATTTTGACTAATTGTTTTCACCTGCATACCACACTATAAAACACACTCCCTTTCAGACCATGATCCTTTGCCATTCCACTGCAGCACAACATTATCAAGCAGAACTTTTGTCAGTGAAGGTTTTTTGTCTTTCTCTTTTTCTAGTCCCTTTTTTCTTCTTTCATATATTTTCTTGTGGGTCCTAAAATGTATTTCATTATTTTTTGGATAATGGCAGGGAGGAGAAGTCCCTGTTTTACAGATGGAGAATTGTCAGTCATGGTGGATAGAATTATTAAAGTAGAGCCACAATAGTTTGGAGCCAAGTACAAATTCGACCACAGCTCAGAAAAGGCAAATGTGGACCAGAATAGTTGACAGAGTGAATGCTGTAGCAAACAACTTGCACACACAGGAGGAAATTAGGAAGAGGTGGAATGACCTGTGGGGGAGAGTGCATTCCCTGGCCTCCAAGCGTCACCTGGAGGCCCAGAGTACTGGTGGTGGTTCTCCCAGCCCCCCTTACAACTTTTTCCCTGGGATGAGAAGCTCTTGCAGATTCTACATCCTGAAGGCTTGACAGGAATCTCTGGTGGAGATTGGTAAATTAGACATTTGAATGTGTCACGAAACCTAAATCTAATTTTTGCTTTTCATTTAGCTGTTGCTAATATGTTTTGCACCTTTTGGAAACATTAAAACCTTCATATATACTTTTTTTTTTTTTTTTTTTTTGTGCCCGTGAATAAATCTAATCGGAGAACCTTGGATCGGTGTGGCTCGTTGCTTACTAGAAAGTGTAAGCGTGGTGGTGGATATATATATATATATATAAATATATATATATATATTCCAAGCGTAATCCTGTTTTTTGACAATTAAGTCGAGGAAACAGCCACACCAACGCGGTCTCTGGTTCACGAAAGTATTTATTGGCAAAGAAAAAGACGCGTTTCGATCTTGCGATCTTTTTCACATATATATATATTCATATAATTTTTCTTTGTCTTGTTTGTTTGTATGCATTTTCTTGTATTTTAGATTACAGGTTTCAGTCTCCATTACATTTCACAAGATGTAATGGAGCTTGTATGTGTTTATACACCAAGTAATATATTTCAATTATGTGCTTTATATTGTAAATGTCTGTCCTATTTTTACTGCATATTTACCCAAGATATGTTTAACTTACAATTTTGCAAGTGTTGTTAATGTTTAATTGAAATGACTACAACTACAATGATGCCTTGTTTTTGTTTTGTGAAAATAGTATTGCAATGTTATCTTGCTCATTTTCTCCTTTCTATCATAGTTTTCATATTTGTTTAATTGTTATGTATTTATCAATCTCTATATGTCATGCTATGTTTTGAAACGTTTATGTGTTCAATTGTGTATGTTGTCCTATCCTTGTTATTTCATTGAATTGATGTTGTTTGTTTCAGAATCAAAGTTTGTTGACTTTAAAATGTTAAGGTGTGTAAATTTGTATGCTGAATATAAGTGTATTTTGTTTAAATATGTACTCAGCAATATGTATATGGTGACTAATGCAATACATCCTGTGTAATTGTCAGACTTTTAGAGTGCTAGGCCTTGGAATGGTTTCTTTCACAATTCTCCTCTCTACTGTGTTGTGTTGAATCTTTGGTATATTTCATGTATTCTTTCTAATTTGTTTTTCATTTCAGCTCATCTTTTCACCTGATTTTTAAAAGTAGTTTTGTGTGTAATGTAAACTATTTGTCTAGTTTATTATAATACATATTTCAACAAGTCAACTCCCCTAAATAGTCTATTTCAACAATAAGGACGGGCCAGAAAAAGTCAACTGCATCCAAAAGCAATTGTGTGGAGAAAACCATTAGGTTTTTTAAAAAGAACCCTCACCCACCAACCTAGTTGGTGGCATGCTTCATCATCGGGTTCCCACCTAGGGTGCCGAGTGCATCCTAGGTGTATTTCGACACCTGATTACAGCAGAGTGGGGTTTTCTTTGTGATAGTGAAGGTGAATTTTAAAATTGTCTCCAGGATCCCCCTCCTAGCCAGGACAATCAGATGCCATGTTAATCAAAATCCAAGCCACATAAAATCACTTTAAGACAACGAACACTGCCTTTAAAAAGAGAATTGATGAGGTAAACAATGAAATGAGAGAATACAAGGAATACCTGATGTAATCAAAAATATAAAAGTTCCAAAAAGATCTTAAAAGATTCTCATACACCAAAGCATACCCCTATGCAGATCCAGATTACACGCCCACAGTCAAATAAGATTACCAATCGCATTTCTCAGAAGAGGACTCATCAATAAGCAGCGAATCAAGTGGGGGCAGCTACAGGGGCAAACAGAAAGGAAAGAATAGATTCCAATAGTGGCCCCAACAATGGCAAAAATATCCACTCCCAGGCCCAATGGGTTTCCTGGGACAATACAATCCACCACAAACGCATCCAATGTTTGATGGAACGCCCCTTTCCAGCAGGCCCCCCCACTCTTTTTCTCACATAATCAGAGGTTTCCTTTTTTAGGGAGGGGGAGAAGGGAACAAGGCAGAAGAAGAGGGGAAAACCAGGTACACTGGGAGGGGGAGAAGGCCCCAGGAGCAAACACCAGGAGCAAATCTAAGGACCCGCAACCGGGAACAAGTACCCGCCGGGGCTAGTAACAAATCTTTTCTCAAACACACTAACAGCTACTGAAGGAAAAGTCCTCAACAAAGGTCTGGGTTTCGTTCCCATGGCACAGCTAGTCAAATTCAAACTCCATTGTGAATTAGCTGAGTTTTTTAGAAAACTAACATTGAAAGCATTCTTTGAGAACTACGATCCTAGTGAGGACCCTGAAACTGAAGGGGACACGGGTCTAAGATTGAAATCCACCTTTTGTCCCCCTCCCAATGCAAAACCAGTGGAGTTACATGCCTTTGAAGAAGCTGTGGTCAATAAAATAGAAATAACTGAAGACAAGGCAACATTCCTTAACTTAAGTAAGTTTAGAATATGAAAAAGCTACAAACTCCTTCAAAAGGATCCATCACGGGAAATTAAAGAAAAGATTCGACTTCTTGTTGAAAAAACAGAGACACAGGGATTCATTTCCAAGCAAGAGGCAGACTTTTTATGCAAGGGAATGCTAAAATCCTTTACTTCTACACACTGCCTAAGATACATAAAAGCCACACCCCACCTCCTGGCCGTCCCATTGTATCAGAAATTGTATCCCTCCTCGAACCCCTGTCATGCTTCTGTGATTTCTTTCTAAAACTCATAGTACAGAACACCTCAACCTACCTAAAAGATAAAAAGACCTCTTGAATCTATTAAAAGATACTAGCTTTGATCCAGAGATCTTCCTTTTGGTTAGCCTGGACATTTAAAGCCTTTACACCAGCCTCCCTCAGGTGATACCATCAAGGTCATTAAGAATGCCCTAGATGGAGCTGCAAAGCTTTTGTAGTTGAGTGTGCGGAGCTAGCACTGAAAGAAAACTTTTTTGAGTTTGAAGGAGACCTCTTCCTGCAAATCTACAGCACTTCTATGGGCAGTACATTTGACCTGAGTGTGGCCGGTCTGTATGTTTTTGAATTTGAAAAAACATACACACTAAATACCAATTACCCTTTCAAAAGAAGGATAACATTCTAGAAATGGTATATAGACAATATTCTGATGATTTGGCAGGAGCAAGAAGATACACTGTTTCCCTTCCTAAAGTGGATCAACAATTGTGACAAGAACCTGGAATTTACTCCTTGTGTGGACAAGAATACCATCACTTTCTTGGATATTACGATTACTACTGACAACGGGAAACTAAAAACCAAGACCTACTATAAACCAACAGCAAGGAACACCTTACTGAAATTTGATAGCTGTCATCCCAGGGCACTGAAGGAAAATTGACCATACGGGCAATTCCTCCAACTCAGAAGAAACTGCAGCCAACTGGAAGACTATCGTTTCCAAGTAACGGCTCTGTCCAACAACCTGAGGGACCGATATTACCCAGACAAAATCATAAAAACATCCCAAACACAAGCATGTAACCAAAACAGAGATGCCCTACTTGAAGAACCATCTAGAATGTAGATGACTATGCCTCTCACTTGTGTCACAACTTACAGTACTATCCCAAATTGACCAAAGTAATCAAACATTGGCACATTCTGCAAACGGGGAAATTAAAATGGGGAAAACCCCTGTTTTCTTTTAGAAAAGCAAGGAGCCTAAAAGACTGCCTGGGATCCACTTGCCCTAAAAAACATCGTGAACACCTTACCAATACGGTGCTCAATGCCTGGGGCTTGCCAAACATGACAGGACACTAATCGTGCAGCAACTGCAGTGTATGTCACCTGACAATCACTACTAAGACTCTGAATCCTGAACCAGGCAAAACCTGGTATCTAAAAAAACATACCCATTGCAATTCAGTCAATGTTCTATACATGATCATTTGTCCTTGTGGTCTGTGATATATTGGCATGATCAGCAGGAAGATCAAGGTGAGAATCTGCGAACATTGCAGCAACTTAAGATGCAACCGCAATACCACAAGAATGACCGACCACTTGTTACAAGCAGGACATACCACCAAAGACCTAAATTGGAATGTCATCGAACAATTGGAACAAACCCAAGAGAACCTACAGGGCCGATTCTTAGAAAAAGAACAAAGATGGATTTACTGTTTGCCCACACACAAGAAGGGATTAAACGATAATATTCCATGGAACACTTTGAACATTAGTTGACATGCCCAATAACACAGCCACCACAGTCATAAGTCACAAGGAACATCAAATGACCATTGATACACCACTGGGTCATATAAGGTGGTCGCCATTCCCCACATTCAGGTGGCGACTCTCAAAACTATTAACAATAACATGATATACATTAGATGTACACCCTGGCATTTATTTCTTCCAAATTCCTAATGAAATCAAACATATGCAAAGAGATTTAAAAGCGTGATGTATGGACTACACGACAGTTGCACACCCACACAGCATTTTTATGCAAGAAACATGAAAAAATGAAACAGCAGGCAGACCCCCTCATGCAAGGGTTAACAAGCTGGAGGCCGGTCCGACTGCACCAATAGGGAGAGACCTCCCTACGCCATCGCGCAAACGTGCACACGTGACGCTGGGGCCGGATACAGCCCACTAAGATTACTTAGGCAGGAGACGCCAGAACGGGAGCATCTCCGGGATCTCGTGTCAGGGCAGAAATAGGTTTCCGACATGGGCGGTGGACCTTGAAGAAGTAAGTGGGATCGGAGGGAGCACTGAGTACTCTGAGATTTACTAGAAAAGAGGCACTTACCATACAAGCTTAGTTTTATCCCGTCTCTAGCATGTGACTACAGGCACTGCCCCCGCCAGGATCCATGTCACATAAATTTATAACTACTCAAGTAAGGCATTTACCTAATTTTTAAAAATAGAACTTACATCTCTTCCAAAATGAGCCGGCACATTATGGATCATTTACATGAAACACTTCCAACACTTCTCTGCCTGGAAAGGGTATTAAAAGATTGATTAAGTGATCACATATAGCTGAATTTGAAGGAAAGAGGGGACATACTCAGAAGTGAGCCATAACCTCCATGATGCATGCGGTGGAAAGTTTCTATTGACCAGATATGCTTTACCAATGTGTGCCATACGAGAAATTCTTGTAAGCTAATGAATGAATGACGTGTATCCACTCGGATTGATCATAAACACGCATTCAAGGTAGCATCCTGAATGCTTTAATTAAAAGTCTTACACGGGTGGCATGCAAGGAGGAAATTTCTTTTCGCATGCAATCATCTATGGTATATGTGACACGGCATGGGTGCACTATACCATATACTGCAATCGATAACCACCGTGTTGAAGTGACTACAGAGTACTGTGCCACATTTTATCTTACAGATAAAGCGTGCTGGGTGAATACCGTAAGTTACTGTTTCACCCTGGAAACAGAGAGAATATCTCCACCACTCAGTACACCTTAGAGCGTGTACTTTCACTTCACTTAAGGCTGTATTTGTTACAGCCTTTCACTGTTGATCCTGAAGAGAGCCTTTGCAACCCATACGAAATTGGCTGAAACATGTAGGCTATTTTAGGATGTGCAAGACCAATTGTATCTCTCAGACATCCACATCTCGTTTTTAATCTTGCCCTGGACCCCACTATTAAAATTCTCCTGGCTAGGAGGTGGATCCTGGAGACAATTTTAAAATTCACCTTCTTCACTAACTATCACAAACAAAAACCCGCTCTGCTGTAATCAGGCGTCGAAGCACACCTACGATGCACTTGGCGCCTTAGGTGGGAACCCAATGATGAAGCATGCCACCAACTAGGTTGGTGGGTTAGGGTTCTTTTTTAAAAACCTAGTGGTTTTCTCGACACGATTACTTTTGGTTGCAGTTGAAGTTTTCTGGCCAGTCCTTATTGTTTATTATAACACCACTGAAAGGTACAATCATTATAGTAATATGCCTTTTTCTTTTAGGTTGCTTCATTTTTACCTTCAAACTAATTTGATGCATAATCCATACTTTAACAATATATTTTTTTTAATTCATCATAGGTCCAACACCCAGAGAATGTGAACCATCATCTGCCACTGAGGATCCCTTCACCCCAGTCCAGGAAAAAGCCTTCAATAAGGACCCCACTCCTGCAAGTCTGTGTGGCGAGGAGCGGGCTGGTCCATCTGGTATACCTAGGCAGACCACTCCAATGAGTCTCACCCGGCCCACACCTACACCTCCCAACCCCAGCTGTTAGCACAGCTCCGCCTATGGATACCTCCACTTCCTGTGAGCAAACCAACATCACCCCGATCTTGTGCCCCCTGATCCTGGCTGCTGTTGATCCAACACCACCTCCAGTTCAACCAGGGACCAGTGGGATGGGGCACACTGGGTCAAATGCACAGGGTAGTAGTTGTGGGAGGGAATCTGTGGGCCAGCAAAGTGAGGCCATTGGGGTCTGGTCACCCAGGCGACCACCGACCAAGTCTTGGGATCCCTCCATCAGGCCCAAGACATGATGGGCCAGGTCCTGGAGATAAAGCAGTTGCAAAGGGAGCACAATGTACAGATGGAGAATCTGAACTTCAATTTGGGCTCAATGACTGGGTTGCTGCATGATATTGTTACCCTTGTGTGCAGGGCTTTTCCAGCAACAGCTTCCCCTTTATGTGGTCCAACATCTAGGTCACTACATCTGCCTCAGAAAGAGAAAGGGAGGCCCTGCCACAAGAGGAGACAGCTGTACCCACCTCAGTCCCTTCAACTGTGGATCCACCATCCCCCTTCAGGAAGGGACGTTCAGCCCGACTAGCAGGAGAGGATGGTAAGACCTCCACCACCACCAGCAATAGACGCAGAACCTAATAACCTCCAGTGTGAGACTACCATTCAATCTGTGGATTATTTTATGGACACATTTAGCCTTTTCATCCCAGTTGCATTTCGACATTGGATTTCAAGCAATTTAGGCTCCTCAATATTAGTTTAATTCACCATGATTGACTTATTATGTTTTTTTATTGTTTTTTTTGTTAACATCCTGTTTAATTCATTTGGTTTTATTGAATAAAAAAATAAAATAACAACAAAATACTGGTGTTGTCATTATTTTCTCAGTTTGTTCACGTTTTTGTAGTTCCATCATACAGTC
This sequence comes from Calotriton arnoldi, assembly GCA_963921515.1. NCBI lineage: Eukaryota > Metazoa > Chordata > Amphibia > Caudata > Salamandridae > Calotriton > Calotriton arnoldi. The sequence goes on from CAWUFW010013084.1 coordinate 327,686, forward strand.
CAAAAAGTAACATTAAAGAGGATGTTTTAATCATAAATAAACTCCATGTGGGTAATGTGTTTCTCATTTTTGAAAAGAGAATTAACAAAAACCACAAATCACAAACTAGGATATGTTTTAATTGGAATAAGGAAATGTCATTCATGTTCTCCTAATACATTATAACCCATGCATATTCCAAAAGTATCATGCAATATTTTCATTGATAGTTACAGACCTTGCCACCATGGAAGAGCAAGAGATAATCCAAAATATCTGATTAAATAGGCAAGCTCTTGTTGATGGATGTCATCAGCTGGAGCCAGATCGTCTGCCTAACAATAGGAAGCACACATCAATAGTGAAAATAATGGCAGTGCTCCCTTTGGTGGCCACAGGATCATTCCAATACACGGTTGCAGTATCTGGTGGAATGTCACATCTAACCTTAAGTGGTGTGCTACAAGAAGGTCTTCCTTCAATGATGAGACACATCAACAGTTACATACAGTTAACACAAATTGTAGATTTTGCCTATGTGAAGGGAGATTTTTATGCCTTGGGTGGTCTACCATATGTGGTCAGAGCAATTTAAGCAGCACATATTGCCTTTGTAGCAACAATCAACAGAAAACACATCTAATGCAATCCTTACAAATACAATGTAATCACTGTACACGTTTTCTTTGTACAAGACCTGTACAACCAAAGTGTATGTATCTTTCACAGGATCAAGCCATGTTCCCTTTGTACTACGCAACAGCAGCATATAACTGCAAATGTCACAACGTTGAAATGTCTAAATGAAGATGACATGGTGAAGGAACTTGAAACAGATTAAAACAAAAATATTATTTAGAATGACATTACAAAATAGACACAATAACAATTGACAAATTTTGAGGACACATTTTCTAAGAACAACCAAAGAAAAACAATATAAATAAACACAGTATACCATGTGTCAAAACGTAAACCAACAAATATCTTTGCCCTGGATTTACCTTAACTTACCCTTTCTAAAAAATATCTAGCACAGACATTTATTCTCATTACATTAAAAGTTAGTTTCAAATGTAATGTAATACTTTCTGAATCTACACTCATGTGAAGAAGTTGTCAATAACATCTTGGTGTAAGTCAATTCCTTTCTCTTCACCACTATCATCTTCATTTGGCATTTCAACATCCTCACCCGTAGCCCATCATGGTCTTCATCCTCTGCAATGTACAAGATGTTCCATCGCAGGGCTATCATTTGTAACATGCAGTATGCCATGGTGATTTTGCACACCTTATCAGGTGAGTAGAGGAGGGCTCCACCAGTCTTGTCCAGGCATTGAAATCTGGCTTTCAGGAGCCAAAAAGCCCTCTCCACTGGTCTCAGCAGTGCTAACAACCATGGTCGGTTAGGATAAGCTGAGTCTCATATATGAAAAAAGCCAAAACATTACACACTGTTTTTGATCGCTAGACTTGAAATTAACAAAAATTTCTGTTAACAGGTTGTACTTGCCAACAATCCTGGCCCTGTCAGATCTAAGTTGGGACATTTGCAGGGGTTTGGTTCTGTTCCGTAGTACAAAGAAATCACGTGTTGATCCTGGAAAATGCGTACGCATGCGTGTGATGTACAAATCTGGTAAACACAAGGAAATGATGGACAGAGCGCTGAAACTTTTCCGACACTCACCCCCAGTCACAGATCTGGGTTGAATCCATCATCGTTCTTTAGCTCACTTCGCCATCTCAGTTCAGATCCAGCTATATGCAAATCAGTCTTGACCCTGTGCCTCATGGGAATAGTCCAGCCCGAACTGCCAAGCCAGGTCTTCCCTGAACCGGAAACAAGCATCCTGGGACCGGTTTCGGGGTAACACCCCTCTTCAGCCAAACTAGCTTGAATCCAGTGGCAAAGTGAGCAAGGGACCCGCGTCTGGGCATACCCTGCCAACTTATGGCGAACAAAGCAAACACAAGGAAATGATGGACGGAGCGCTGAAACTTTTCAGACACTCACCCCCAGTCACAGATCTGGGTTGAATCCATCATTGTTCTTTAGCTCACTTCGCCACCTCAGTTCGAACCCAGCTATATGCAAAACAGTCTTGACCCTGTGCCTCATGGGAACAGTCCAGCCCGAACTGCCAAGCCAGGTCTTCCCTGAACCAGAAACAAGCATCCAGGGACCGGTTTCGGGGTAACACCCCTCTTCAGCCAGGCTAGCTTGAATCCAGTGGCAAAGTGAGCAAGGGACCCACGTCTGGGCATACCCTGCCAACGTAGGGCGAACAAAGCAAACACAGGGAAATGATGGACGGAGCGCTGAAACTTTTCAGACACTCACCCCCAGTCACAGATCTGGGTTGAATCCATCATCGTTCTTTAGCTCACTTCGCCACCTCAGTTCAGACCCAGCTATATGCAAATCAGTCTTGACCCTGTGCCTCATGGGAACAGTCCAGCCCGAACTGCCAAGCCAGGTCTTCCCTGAACCGGAAACAAGCATCCTGGGACCGGTTTTGGGGTAACACCCCTCTTCAGCCAGGCTAGCTTGAATCCATTGGCAAAGTGAGCAAGGGACCCACGTCTGGGCATACCCTGCAAACTTAGGGCGAACAAAGCAAACACAAGGAAATGATGGTCGGAGCGCTGAAACTTTTCAGACACTCACCCCCAGTCACAGATCTGGGTTGAATCCATCATCTGCCAAGCCAGGTCTTCCCTGGACCTTTGTTGATGTTTGACCATTTAATACTTAGGCCCTTATTCTTTCCAAAATGAAGCCTATGTTGTACAGTATCTGAGGTATGGCCACTGAGGTCGACTTTAAATTCGAACTTAGGGGTATTATGGTCATCAAGCAATTGACCTGCACCTCATGTTTGCTAAAAACTGGGATCAGATCCTTTCAAGATTAATATAAAATCGATTATGGAACTTGAGCTAGGCCCCATGAATGTCAGAACTTGGGTCAGAGTGGCACTGTTGAGCTCTTGTGCAAAAATTTGATTTCTCGTGGCCATTGCTCTATTCAATTTCTCCCTATTTGGGGTATGTCCTGATGGAGCAGGGTAAACAAAATAATTTGTACCCTTTGGAAATTAATGACCTCTTAATAATTTAATAATACTAACTGTTTGAAAATGCATGTACTAACCAACAAATGCACCCTTTTTAGTAAACACTATATATGGGTAACATGCAGATTTGTGCAAAATCTAATTTATTTACAAATGTGAAGTTATTTAACTTTAGTATTATGATTGCGTACTAATTAAGAGTGAAATTGCATGATTTATGTTGTGTAGTAGATTTGTATTGTGGCAAAGAATGCAGATGGTAAGTAAAATGGCCTTAAATGTCGCTTCTGCTAGGTAACACCTAACACGGGTTTTTAGAATGGCGGGTGGTAAACAGAAAGGCTTATTTTCTTTGTTTTAATTTCGGTTGTGTTTGATCTTATGATAGTTCGTTCGGGCCTGTTAGGCCATGCTTCGAAAATGGTTGCTGGAGAGGATGAGATCACGTGAGACAGCCAAGATGGCCTCTGCGCAGAAGCAATAAAGAAAATCAAGTCACGTGAATGCGGCCTGTGCCCGGAGTGAGAGATGTCAAGGTCGAACTGACCTACAATAAAGAGTGTGCCAAGAAGATTCAGCATGTATTCCTGGGAATGGATGGGAAAGAACTGAGTGACAATGGACGAACCAAAATGTGACCATCAAAGATCGCTACAAAATAAATGGACAAGTTGGACTGCTTTTGACCCCCGAGTCATGAGACTCACTGTATGTTTTATTGTCCCTAAACCAGTTTGAACAAGGAGGGCGATGAGGTGACCATCACCACCCCTCAAATGGACCAATTAGCGTGATTCTTGCCCCTAAGGATTGCAACTTTTATGTGTAGTAAGCCAGAGAATAGGGTATAAGAGAGTCTGCTCTTATGTGGGGTGGGCTGATGCTGCTGCTGCTGCTTCTAATGCTGATGCTGCTGCTGTGGTTGGTGTTTTCCTGCCATGCCGCTTCTTTATTTTTCATTTTTCCACCTCGATACTGCGAAAGACTCTGTCATTTTTGGACTTTGAACTTTGACTGGGGAAGGAACGAGATCGTTGCGGGAATTCTGCTCGGGAGGTGCGTCCGAGGAGGTTAGCGGGACAGTCAGTCAGTTTGGGAGTTCTATTCTGTGATCTTCGGTTTATCTTCCTTTGGTGAACCATTCCTGTCAGCGTCCTATGACTATGGGTAATGCATAAATTTTCATTTTTCCATTTAACTTTTCTTAAATGATTATTGATATATAAAATGTGTTTGATTGATAAAGAATTTCACCTATTTGATTGAAAAATTAGATAAAAATATATCCTAACTTAAAATGAGTCTGTGGTTCTTTAGTACATTTATGATTTATAATGTTAAAAGGATTTAATTGTGATTGAGCTGGTCTTAATCACCATCAACTTATTCTACTAGTTGGTCCATCGACCAAAGAGCGGAGTACCTTGATGTTTAGAACCGACAGGATCAAAGGTTAATGCATATAATGTATGAATTATTATTCTGTCAAATTTAACAAGGTATCCCGTTCGTCCAGCAGCACATTCTCCTTAGCGTGAAATCCAGAGATTGAATGAACGTATGTTATGCGGTGTCATGGGCCCCACCGACATAAGGTTTAATTGATAATAGGTTGCATAAGTGTTTTTACCTGGATTAGTGTCCTAAGGAGAAATTTATATTAGCTGCGCTGGATCAGTCCGAAGTGCATAACAGGATGATCAGCCTCATCACAGATACCACAAGACGTCAAATGTTTAAGGTCACAAGTACAAATATTAAAATCCCCCACTCAAATGATAAAAAGTTCCCTGTTATGGCCATTCTGTGCTTTATACAGATGGTCTACTAGGTCATTCACAACACTGGTCTCAGATGTAGCAAAGTTATTATAGTAAGGGTTAATTAATTAAAAAATCGAAGGATTTCTACAATTTAAGAAGAAGCATTTGGTAATAAGGTGTACTCCTAATAACCTGAGCAATCAAACTAGCAAGAGTCACAGAAATAAAAGTTATCAAACCGCCTTTTGCTCTTCCTGACTTAGAAGGAGCCAGTGCTTAATTTGTAAAAAAAAATAAAAAAAAGTGCCAGGGCTCTCATTAGGAGGCCACCACAGCTTGCACCACCCATTGCGACTGCCAGTGCTGCTGATGATAGTAGTTACACAACTTCTAGCCATCATGCTCCTACAAGTGTGACAATTCAGACTGCTCGAGGCCCCCAGAGCTATAAGAATAGCTAGTTGTTTCTAATTTGTATTGGATTAATAAACAACTGTTGTTTGGACAGTCTCTAAATTACACAAACTGCGCCACCATTTGGCAGCTGTCATAAGTGCTGTTTGTTAACATCTAAGTGCAGGTGTGAAGTAACGGACACCACAGGCTCAAATTAAGCACTGGATGGAGCAGCTGGAACATGGAAGGTTATATAACCATTCATATGAAGAGGGTCTTTCGACCATGTCTCCTGGCAGCACATAACTTGATATTGTTCCACAGTCTTTACCCAGTACAGTTTTTTAATTTGGGTCGCAAACCTTCCACATTCCATGAGAGTAGGACCCAGGACTTTTCCTGAGTGGAATTACTGTTGATTGCCGGGCTCGCCACCAGAGCTGGTGGATTTGGATCTCTATTGATTACTGGAGATCCAAAGGTTTGTGATTACCAGTCTAGTTGATCCATGGTCGACAGGGCATCGAAACGGTTAGAAGTTAAAATGCTACCTTGGTGGGAGCGAATAGCTGCTCTGCCTTCCAGAGAGGGACCCTGTGGCACCCTGGGGTTAATGACTTGTGTCCGTTTTGCTCTTGGACCATAAAAAAAGCCCACGGGTTGAGCTCTGATGCCCTGTTGGGACAGACTGTGTAGCATGGCTCTTACCAAATGTGGTCTTCTAAAATTAATTAAGATCAGTCAGTGGGTGTGGTTTTACCTGTAGGGCCAAGCCATGAGACTCGTCTGACAAGTCAAATCTCTTTTGAAAAATCACATGTTCAACCTTAGTGCTTCTTTAGCCAATATAACACCTTACTCAATAAGGATGAGTGTGATTCAGGGTATGAGGAATCTATTTTTGGAATATTCTCAAGAAAAATAATATAAGGTGGGATGTGTGGGCAGACATCCTGGGTCTCATTCATACTGTGTCGTGATAATTTTGGACAGCCTAATTAATTTTAGCTGACCACTGTTCTCAGTGTTCACAATCTTTCTCAAGAGCAGCTGTCTAGATACTGCTGACCCATCACTTAGTGGTTTGCGTGACATCATGACTTCCCCACTTTGACTTCCAGGATGACTTGGATTTAGAGAGTGAGTAGTTTGCTCCTAAGCTCTATTATTCCCTGTGTCTCTTTGATTCTGTTCAGACCTTCGACTTTCAGTTGATCTGCTCTCTGAGTTTCTTTGAGGTATGTGGATATCAGCTAGTTTCCCTTCTAGAGTGTTTCACTTAGCCAAAACCTGGGAGCAAAAGTTGTTTATTCCTCTGATCTGAGTGTCCCAATGGTCAAATCTCTACCTACATTTAGTAGTAAAGTCTGTGAGATCTGTATCTCCCCATCACCTTCTTAGTCATTTTTTGTTCCCACTGGCTTTTTATTTCTATTTTGTTGCATTGGTGGAAAAGTAGGCTCAGACAAAGAGGGAGGGCAGTGGCGCAGCTAATATCAGCCACTTCCCTCCTGCTTTTCTTGAGGGAGGCTCTCAAAATGAACACTCTTTAAGGTGAGATCCATGCTTCTTTCCATGCAGCCAACTTCTGTTTCAATGGCCCCCATCCCTGATGACAAATAACTGGTGATGGATTTTAAAGCCACTTCCCCCTTTTTGGCACAGGCATTCAACTGGCTAACCTTGTGTTTGCCGATAATGGGTTTACTTTAAGCAAGATAAGCAGAAACAAACCCAGCGAGATGGACTTTAAAATGGGTAGTGTATTTTTGATTTACCATGGCTTGCTCGTTCTCTGGTTGCCGGGGTCAGTCTCTGAGCGTTGACTCTTTGGGCCAAGAGACAGGGCCCGGCCTAGCCTCTTCTGGGCTCTGACAGGCGCAGATGGGCCCTGTCTACACCTGGGCGCGTCCCGTGGAGTGGGAATCTAAGAAAGCTTTTTATAGCGTCAGCAGTGTGCAGGTAACGTGGCTCCTCCTTCGAGCAGGGTGAGTTCTGGGGGACTGAGTCCCACCCCAGCAAGGGCCTTCTTCTGCAGTGTTGCGGGCTCAATATCATACTATGTCAGTGTGGGCTAGGAAAACCGCCTGATTAAGCGTCCTGCACTAAGGGAGTCCAAGGACACTTTTTATAGCACCAACAGTCCACAGGTAACAAGGCCCCACCTTCAAGCAGGCTGAGTGCTGGGAGACAGAGTCCCACCCCAGCAAGGACCTTCTGCTACAGTGATGCTGGCTCAAGATCACACAATGTCAGTGCAGGCAAGGAAAACCATCAGAATAAGTGTCTCATTTGTGGCAGAGTAGCTCATCCACCAAATCTGCTCAAATCACGCCTAGGTCACGATCTAACTTGACCATTGACTATCATTGGCGCTTTTCTTTCTCTTGGTGATATCTCTACTTAAAAATTTAAAAAGTATTATATCTCCAGTTCTGTTTGTTGGTCATTTTGGTGCCATTTTGTTTATTACATTTTCCTCTATTTTTTTTACTTAATTTGGGATTTTTATTATTTTAAATTTAGACTTGGGCCTGATTTAGATATCGGTGGACGGGTTACTCCATCACAACGGGGATGGATAATCTGTCGGCCAAAATATAAATCCCATAATATCCTATGGGATTTAGATTTTGGCAGACAGGATATCCATCCCCGTTGTCACAGAGTAACCTGTAGATATCTAAATCAGGCCCTTTATTAGTTTTTTGTTACTGCATAAATACATTACACATTGATTCTTGGTTAAGCCTCAATAGTTTGTGACATAGCTGCCAGGGGCTTGAGCTCAGGTTATTTTAGTGACTGTGAGGGTTTACCCTAACAAGGGTTGGGATTATTTTTTGAAGTGGGCAGTCACCTACCACAAATACTCCAACTTTTTACAGAAGCGGAAATCAACACATCTGAGAGAAAAAATAGTGAAACAAAATGCTACTTAGCAGAGTAGGATTAAATATGATTGCCACTCCATTTATTTGAATCTATTCTATGAGAGGTTAAAACCCCAAACAGCCTTTGCAAGTTGCCCCTTAGAGAACTGTTTGGAGATTGAAAACCAGTTAGTGACTATCTAGTCTATTACTAAATTATTCTAGACTCCCCTGCATTGCTAGCCAGTGTGGCTATAATACCCTAGTTCCTGGTTCCACAAGACTCCTTGATTGATTGGCAAACCTACCCACAACTGTCGACCACCTGCCTTCTAACAATAGTTTAATAAATGTGGCATAGCAAGAAGACTTGGCTGGCAATGCCGCATAGTCTACTTCCTCTTCCTCATTCAATTCATTACTAAGCAAGTCATGGTGCCTACACGACAGACCCCCTGGCCTAACAACAGAAGACTTTCTTATACTCCTGTGTCTCTCAACCCTGCCTGGGCATAGTTCTACACTTACTGACTCCTGCAACATCTGTGGTGCATAGGAACACATGCTATTTTTTTGGTCTTTTCTCTCATAGAACGAGAAGGAAGTTGGGGAAGGCAGCTTTTCAGGGCTGGGCACCTGGACCTGCCATTGCCAGACTATTTGTGAGTTTGGTAATTGCTATAATTGATACTGGGCCTTGATTTGCTTGGTGCTGACCTTCCTCAGAACTGGGCCAGGCGGAAAAAATAATAATTTCCCATTGGATTATCTCTAAACTTACATTTTCCATCACGCTCACTAGCTGTTGCTTTTTGCTTTTCTCTTCTGATTACTCATTATTTTCCTACATTATTTTTATTTTAGCAGTGCCAAGGAATAAGTCCCTGCTTCCCTTGTGTGCATGCCCACCAACAGAATCAAAATCTTACCAAATTTTGCAGCTGGGGTGAAAATAAATGAAGTACCACACTATCCTAGATTTTGGGCTGGGAGAAACTGGGTCAGCTGGAGAGGATATCAAGGAAATGCCAGCAGCTAGACCGGTAGTAGTTACTGCCTATCCTTAAAGAGGGAGAGAAAGTGCAGTATTGATTACTGTGCTGACCTGGTTGAGTGGTTGGGGGAAGAGGAAGGCAGTGCAGGGCTATGCACTCTCTCTCCCACCCCAAGGGCAGTGCAGTACTGGTTACTGCTGGAGAAACAGAATGTGCAGGACTGCTTACTGGACGGAACTCATGGAAGAAGAGAAAGTAAGCCAATGTCCCCATGTAAATGTAATGTAAATGTCCAGTATTTGTAAAGCGCGAACAGTTACCCGAGGGTGTCAAGGCGCTGTGGGCCGTCGGGAAGATTAAGCGAGCTATTACCCAGAGTCACATGGTGCTGGGCTAATCTGCCACTGGCGCCAGGGATTGAACCGTGAGACCCCGGGTTCCGGAGTCAGTTGCCCTGGCCGCTGCGCCACACCTCTTTGGTCTGGTGTGGCGGTGGGTACCAGGTGCCAGCAGCACTGGATGGCATAGTGCTTTAACTTCAAAAGAATGCCACATATCAGCACAACCAACTGGTGTTGAATATGTAAAATATGCACTGCCCTTTTTAGCTTGTGCTAATGGGTGCAAAGTGGAGTAGGGGTTGTTCAGCTGGAGCCTGAAGATGACATTGCTGGACTCAGACCCCTGCGCCTAGCGCAAGGTTGGGTCCACAAGCATTCTCTATAGGCTCAAAGTTCTGCAGCTGGTCATTCATGACCCATCCCTTCCCCCATATTAGCCATCCCACGCAGCACAGCTTCAAACCAATGGGAGGCCAGGCAAGACAAGTGGCAGGTGGGCCATAATCAATTCAACATTCCTCTTGGTTGGACTATGCAGGTAAGTGGCACTGGCATTACTAGAGAGCATTGCCAGCCATGTACTCAGCACAATGGAAATTGAACTCCATGAATGACTATCTTGGGGTGGGGGGGACGAGGGAATCTGGGGAGGGAGCTTGAAGGACAGGCAGCCTGTGCTGGACATGACATGAACATTTTTCAATAGGGGACTGACTGCAGGAAGAATCAAAGACGTCCCGGTCCTACCAAATAAACCACCGGCACCCACTAGGACAAATTAACCACTGCTCTGAAGGGACTGAGTGTAGCATGCAGTGCTCTATAATGCATATTAAAAGATATATCAATAGCAGTGAAAAAGTGTGTGTATCTGAGTGAGTGGGTTGAATGGGGATTGGGTAATTTAGTCAAAGGGTTGCTAATTTGGAGTGCTTGGGTGAAGGTGGGTGAATGTGAGTGCGTTGGTGGTCGAATTGTTATTTGTTTTTTTAATATGTATCTTAAGCATGGAAGTACCAGCAGGCGACATGATTGTTAGACCTGTCAACCTTAGGGTACTCTTCCCTGAAACCTTTTACCTCCTCCACTTTGCTGATCTCCTTGTCGCTGTTCTTAGTACTCTGCACACTTTACTACTGCTAACCAGGGCTAAAGTGCATGAGCTCACTCCTTAAAATATGGTGACATTGGCTTATCCCCAATTGGCATATTTAATTTACTTGTCAAGTCCCTAGTAAAGTGGCAGTATATGTACCCAGGACCTGTAAATTAAATGCTACTAGTGAGCCTGCAGCACTGATTGGGGCACCCATTTATGCAGACCTTTAAACATGTCTCAGGTCTGCCATTTTAGCTTGTGTGTGCAGTTTTTAAACTATCATTTCGACTTGGTAAAATAAAACTTTTGCCAGACCCAAACCACCTTTTCTCAGGGACAGAAGGCTCCAACAACCTTGACCCAGCACCGGGACTCTGCCATCTTTGAGTCTGCCCTGTCAAATGGTGCCCCCATTAATTCTGGACCCTTGGAAGTGGGCCTAAGGTGCTCTGCCAGGCTCTTTGAATCCAGCAGAACCGCAGCATCTCCACTGCTGCAAGGCGCCACCCTGAGCAAAACCGATGCATCACCGCCACTGCGTGGATTGGAACCGTTGCTAAGACCCGGATTGCATTGCCTTCCTGGTCAGTGTCACTGCTCTTCCCCCACGCAGTTCCACCGTTAAAGGTCTGCCCTTAAGCCTTAAGCCCGAGCTCCATACAGGTAGGTGTTCGAGGCCCACCTCCACCCGCAGGCTCCTTCCTGCGCCTCATCCCTGGTGGTCTTGTGCAAGAGCACCCTGCTCTTCTGCTATTCCGCTCTGTGTCCTCTTTTCTCTCTTGCCTCTTTTCTCTATTTCTTTGCCTCTTTTCTCTTTTCTCTCCCTTTTTTCTCTTTGCCCATTTCTCTCTCTCTCTCTCTTGCCTCTTTTCTCTTTTATTTGCCTTTTTGCTATTTGCCCATTTCCCTTCTTTTGCCTCTTTTCTCTATCTTTGCCGCTTTCTCTTTTCCCTCTGCTCGCCCCCTTTTCCCGTGCTCCCTGCCGCTGCTGCCCCCACGGCCCCTTCCCCCAGCATGTCGCCCCGCTCCAGCCTCCCAGCTTTTTGCCCTCCACCGACCCCTACTTAATGGTCGGCCGCTGCGCGGCAAGAAAGGCAAGACCTCTGACCTTCCTGGTCAGTGTTACTGCTCTCCCCCAGCAGCTCCACCGTTAAGGGTCTGCCCTTAAGCCTTAAGCCCTAGCTCCTTACAGGTAGGTGTTTGAGGCCCTCCTCCACCCGCAGGCTCCTGCCTGCGCCTCATCCCTGGTGGTCTAGTGGAAGAGCACCCTGCTCTTCTGCTATTCCGCTCTGTGTCCTCTGTTCTCTCTTGCCTCTTTTCTCTATTTCTTTGCCTCTTTTCTCTGCCTTTTTTCTCTTTGCCCATTTATCTCTCTTGCCTCTTTTCTCTATCTCTTTGCCTCTTTTCTCTTTTATTTGCCTTTTTTTATATTTGCCCATTTTGTTCTTGTGCCTCTTTTCTCTATCTTTGCCGCTTTCTCTTTTCCCTCTGCTCACCCCTTCTTCCTGTGCTTCCGCACCTTCACTCACCTCTAGAGCCCAACAGCAGCCCCCAGCCCACCAGATGCCAGCGCACACAAGCCACTGAACTGCCTCCTCCTCAATGTACGCTCCCTGCACAGACATACCGTAGAAATCTGGGACCTTCTCAACACTCACATGCCTGACGCCGCCTTCCTCACAGAGACCTGGACCAACGCGAGCTCCACACCCGACATCGCAACCACCATCCCCGACGGATACAAGATTCTGACAACACAATCGCCAACCTCATCGCACCCCACGCCCTCGCCTCCACAGACTACATACTACTCGGAGACCTGAACTTCCACCTGGACAACCACAATGACCCCAACCCCACCACCCTCCTAGAGAACCTCACAACACAGGGCTGAAGCAACTCGTCTCCACCCCCACTCACACAGCGGGCCACAAACTCATCCCAGTCTTCACAGGAGGAAACAGAATCCTCTTCAACCACACCACTGAACTGCTCTGGACTGACCACCACTGCATCCATTTCTCCTTTAGTAAACCCACCATACACAAGCACTCGCGCCAACTCCCATGCAGAATCTGGAATAACTCTCCAAAGAACACCTCACCTCCGCCCTCACCTGCACTCCGAACCCCAACTACGATGGACGCCAACACCGCGGCAAGCACCTCCACCAACACACTCGCCCCCCTCCAGAACACCATGAGACGACACAACAAAAAAGCTAACTGGTTCACCACAGCACTCGAAGAATCCAAGCACCCCTGCCGACGACTGGAAAAGACGTGGAGAAACAGCAAAACTCCCGAAGCACGCTCCACCTACAAAACAGCCACCACGGCACACCACAAACTCATCAAATCCACAAAGGAAAAACTTCCTCCAAGACAGAATCCTCTCAAACGCCCATAACTCCAAGGAACTCTTCGTCATCAACAGGAATTTGCCAAACCCAACAGCGAAACAACTGAGGTCCCTCCCTCCCAAGACCTCTGCAACAGACTCAGCTCCTTCTTTCACCTCAAGATCAAGACACTCTACGACAACTTCGACGACCAAGACATCTGCACCGCCCCAACCCCCCCCAGTGACGCCACCCAACTGACCCTTCTTATCTGAACCCCACTCATGACAGAAGACACCCTAAAGACCATGAAGAGCCTCCACTCTGGAGCACCTTCTGACCCCTGCCCGCCGTACATCTTCCACAGGGCCACCACAGACATCACAACTGAGTTACGTTGAACCATCCTTTGCTCCCTCGAGACCGCCACATTCCCTGACAACTGGAAGCGCGCCGAAGTCAACCCCCTCCTAAAGAAGCCCTCCGCAGACCCGACAGACCTCAAGAACTTCAGGCCCAACTCACTGCTTCCTTTCGCAGCCAAGGTCATCGAAAAGGTCATCAACACCCAGCTAGAACACATCATCGAAGCCAACAACATCATAGCCACCTCTTAATCAGGATTCCGCAGCAACCACAGCACCGAGACCGCCCTCCTTGCTGCCACAGACAACATCCACGCCCTCCTCAACCAAGGCCATATGGCAGCCCTCATCCTCCTGGACCTATCAGCAGCCTTCGACACCGTCTCCCACCGCAAAATAGCCACCAGACTCCACGACGCTGGCATCCAAGGAAAGGCCCTAGACTGGTTATGATCATTCCTCACAGGCAGAACACAGAGAATAAGACTCCCGCCCTTCCTCTCAGAACCGACAGAGATCAGATGTGGAGTACCCCAAGGGTCCTCCCTCAGCCCCACCCCCTTCAACATCTAAATGGTCCCCCTTGCAAACATCGTCAGAAACGACGGGCTCAACGTCGTCTCCTACGCCAATGACACCCAGCTCATCCTCTCCCTCACCAAGGAACCCGACATCACCAGGCAAAACTTCCAAGAGAGGATGAAAGCCGTCGCAACTTGGATAAGGAACAGCAGCCTGAAATTCAACTTGGATGAAACAGAAGCCCTCATCCTCGGCTCCACCCCTTCCGCATGGGAAGACACCTGGTGGCCCGCCGCCCTCGGAAAGCCACCCACCCCGACGGACCATGCACGTAACCTCGGCATCATACTGGACTCATCACTCACCATGAATAAGGGTGGGTGAAGTTGGCGGAGTACCACTACGCGGAATGCTGTGGAGTTGAACAAAACCTTCTGTGAAACTCCGCTCCGTAACTCCGTTCCATCTCATCCCAATTAATAAAACAAAAACCTCACATACCTTTGGTAAAACAGGTAACTCTATCTTTACATGCTAAAATTCATATAGTCATCTCACAAAAGTGAAAATGAAAATATAGCAAGCAGTGAGAGAGGTGATGATTTTGGGGTCCTCCCTAACCTAAGGAGAGAACCAAGCAGATGCCTTGAACACAAAGAGCACATCATGCTGAACGATTCGGTGGTGGTCCCATCCTCCTAGGACCACCCCAAGCACAGTTATGGGCAAAAATACAATCCCAACCAAAGGCCCAGCAAAGCATTATGGGATGAGATTCTAGAGTGCATGCACATTCACCATTCTCGAGGAATAGCCTCCAGGTACCCGGTGACATGGTCCACCAAGACCAGGCTGAACCTGTTGCCCATTGCTGCCTTGGTGTCCAGAAGCCCAACAGTGTTGATGCCCACCCTTTTAAATGGGGTGCCAACAACAGGAAATGGTTGCAGGGGAGCTTGTGCTTCCCTCTTGACTTGCCACCGGCCTGGCAGGTAGAACAGGACGTGCAGAAAGCATCTGAGACACTTCTCATTTACAGGCGTGTTGTCATCAGTGTCAATATCATGGGTACACCATGCAGTGAGTCCTGGGTAAGGGTGGGCGAAGTTGGCGAAGTACCACTATGCAGAATTCTGCAGAGTTGAACCAAAACGAAACTCCGCTCCGTAACTCCGTTCCATCTGATCCCAATTAACAAAACAGAAACCTCACATACCTTTGGTAAAACAAGTAACTCTATCTTTACATGCTAAAATGCATATAGTCATCTCACAAAAGTGAAAATGAAAATATAGCAAGCAGTGAGAGAGGTGATGATTTTGGGGTCCTCCCTAACCTAGGGAGAGAACCAAGCAGATGCCTTGAACACAAAGAGCACATCATGCTGAACGATTCGGTGGTGGTCCCATCCTCCTAGGACCACCCCAAGCACAGTTATGGGCACAAATACAATCCCACCCAAAGGCCCTGCAAAGCATTATGGGACGAGATTCTAGAGTGCAGTGAATATTATAGTACCCAATATCAAAACATTCCTCAAGCAGCAGTGCCCGGCTCAGCTGAGAGCTAATACTATAATATTCACTGCACTCTAGAATCTCGCCCCATAATGCTTTGCTGGGCCTTTGGTTGGCATTGTATTTTTGCCCATAACTTTGCTTGGGGTGGTCCTAGGAGGATGGGACCACCACCGAATTGTTCAGCATGATATGCTCTCTGTGTTCAAGGCATCTGCTTGGTCCTCCCCCTAGGTTAGGGGGGACCCCAAAATCATCACCTCTCTCATTGCCTGATTTTTTCCAAAGCTCACTTTTGTGAATTGGTTATATGCTTTTTAGCATGTAAGGGTAAAGTTGTTTTATCAAAGGGTTGTGGGTGCAGTAGCTAACTCCGCTATGTGGCGGAGGCAGAGTTTGTGCATGAATTCCCTGTTTTCAATGTAATGCGTAGTTAGCAAATCTCTGCAATCTCCGCTAGCGGAGCGGAGTTCATTGACCATGGTTAACCATGAATCGCCAGATCAACGCCATTTCCTCCGCATGCTTCAACACTTTCTGCATACTATGAAAGACATACAAATGGATCCCCCCCGACTCCAGGAAGGTGGTCACTCACACCCTCGTCACCAGCAGACTCGACTACGCCCTCTATGCCGGAATCAACAAAAAGCTCCTCTGCAAACTCAAGACCGTCTAGAACGCCGCAGCCAGACTAATCCTCGATATCCCACGGCACAACCACATCACCCAACACCTCCGCGACCTCCACTGGCTCCCTGTCGAAAGAAGAATAACTTTCAAGCTACTCATGCATACAAGGCCCTCCACAACACCGGACCCCAATACCTCAACGACTGCATCTCCTTCCATGCCTGCAAGTGAAACCTCAGCTCAGCTGACCTCTCCCTAGCCACTGCCCACACTTCTACTGGACCAGAGCAGATGGAAGGTCCTTCTCCTACCTCGAAGCAAAGACCTGAAACGATCTCCCCCTTCACCTCCGGCGAAGCCCGACACTGCACCAATTCAGGAAAGACCTCAAGACCTGGCTTTTCAAATGACCCCAACGGAGCCGCGCACACCCACCCCTCAGCGCCTTGAGACCATAACGGGTGAGTAGTGCGCTTTACAAAACCCTGATTGATTGATTGATTACAGCCTGCCATTGCATCAGAATCGCCACTGCGTGACACATCCTCAGAACAGGCCATCATATCCTGTGTCAAAGGCAGCCTCAATGACAACACCGGACTCCGCATCACAGCCTTGCTTCTTCTCGGAACCGACGCATCGCCCCTACTGCACGGCATAACCTATACTCCGGACTTCGCATCTCAAACTCTGGTCGGCACTAGCCTTGTTTAGGTACTCTGTTCAGTGGGCCTAACTGGGTCCCTGTAGCTGGACCACACTCCATCGCAGTCGGCCTGAACTTGTGACTTTGTCCCAGTTTGACGTGATATCCACAGTTGGTGCTTTACGTCTTTTTTTAATAAAATCTTTAAAATTTAATATCTCCAGTTCTACTGAATGGATTTTTGTCATTTTGGTCTTGTTGTATTTACTAAAAATACTATTTTCTAACTCTGTTGTGAGGCTCTTTTGTGGTGTGTTTTCTTTGTTTCACTGTTTGAAGTGTTGCACAAATACTTTATGCATTGCCTCGGTGTTAAGGCTCGCTGCTCTATGCCAAGCTACCTGATAGTTGAGCAGAGGTTACCTTAGGGGTTGATTGTACCTTCACTCTGAGAAGAATTGTGGTTGCTATTTGAGAAAGGGTTCCATTCCCCTCAACCAGTAACCCAATTTCATACAATGGTGCTATTGATTTCTGAGATTGCAGGAGCCTTCCTTGCCGCTTGGTGTTGAGCATCCAAAGATTAACCATTTTTCTGAACCTCAGAATGCCAATTTTGACCACATAGATTGAGGGGGAGATTGCTGTGCCTTTAGATTGTGTTTTGTAAATGGAACACAAGCTTAGCAGATGGCTATTTGTTGAGTGCAAGCTGAGGATCAGTGTATTTTTGACAAACATGCTCATCAAGACTCTTCGGCTAATCTGCCCCTTATTGTACAATAAACTTGAAACCTTCATGGCCTGGAAGTTTGTGGAGCTGTGCCTATATTAGATTTTGTGTTCCTAATAATATGTCTCTGTCTGAAGTTTTGCTGTTACATTCTGCAACCACTGAGGTCTGTTCAGTGGTGTTTCTGGGAGGTCATTGTAGAGGACACTGCTGCAGTCTAATTTCGATAAAAGGATAGCTCCTGTCAGTACCCTGTGTTTTATTTTGGTAGCACGGGTAGAATAAACAAAAACATGCACAGTTCAGATTGCCATGCTTTTATTTACTGCTCCAATTTGGAAGGAAAGATTCTCATAACTTTGAATATTCACCAGCGGGATAGGCTATGGGCACACACTATGTATTTGTATACCGTAATCGTAGTTCCAGTTCCATGTGACTGAGACTAGGCTAATATGGCTGCCACTCCCACATGAGTAGTCCCTTTTTCAATCACTGACACCATTGGTACGCGTCTAAGACCCACCCCCACCTAGCCGCGCCGATACCGTTGTGTATAACTACGGCCGTGGATGGCAGCAGTACACCACCCGGTTCCGGCGGCGAGGGTAGGTCACTCAGCGCGCATTCACTGGAGTGCCGGTAAGTGAAACTGACACCTGTTCCCCAGCTCGTAATGCTCAGTGTTGCGTGATACCTTTGAAGGAGCCTTGAGGCCCCGGACATCTAACAGGGTTCACTGCGCCCTCTAGCACGTCAGGGCATTTTTCCAAGCTCCCGCGCACAGGATTGTTTCCAGGTTGACCGGGCTTAACCAACATAATTATTGTTATGCCATGGCCCTCGGCAGCAGACGTAGTCCTTGCCCCACAAGAGTTAGGATTAATGAGAGGCATGTGAGGGGAGCGTGTGCGAAACCAGTTGTGTCACTCACAGTTCCTCCCTCATTAATGTTACACGCCACTGTTCCATGGAGAGCGTGAGACGGTTTAATAGTGATTTTTAATTCTACTTTTAACTTTGTATCCCCCACAGGACACTAACTGTTGGTGTCCTTTTATCACGCCGGAGACTGATGAGGCATAATTATTTAGGCCCTTAGGTGAGCAACATGCTACATAATGCCCGATTACTGCTTTTTATCCTTGTTTTTAAAGAGACCTGTGCCTGGTTTTTTCACTGTATGCAGCACCTAGACACAGTAATTGCGTGAAGTATCACCATGGAATGCACACCAATTTGAACACCCTTGTGTGCATCTTTCATAAGGCAATGAGATATACGATGATGATGTATATAATGTATATAATCTCTGTTACTTCGTCCCAAGCTAGGTTCCTTGACGACGGTGGGACATTACCCACTGCACTACGATGTGGGAGGTATGTTTCCCTTCCCACTGTGTGTAGATAGCATTCTTTACTCTGGTTCTGAAGAATTGCCAATGATCCTCCTGACAACAAAGGCAAGAAACATGTCGACCTATTGAGAGTAGGGCGTAGACATCTAGACACATAGCTCCTAGATTTGCGCCGCTCCATATATAATTTTTAATCAGGCAGTTTACCTTCCAGAATAAAGTTAGTTCAAGGACTAACTGACCTGTTTTAACTCACTCACACGACATCTACACTACTAGGCCCCTCACCCCCACTGCACCAAACAGCAGGAACAAAATATCTTCGATAAAGAGCCCCATATTGGGTGCCTGTCGGGCATTGCAGCGCCGGCCCGACGAGGAGCAAGCCCATATGATGAAGCATGACACCTAGCTGGCTGGGTGTGTGAGGGCTCTAGTTCCAAAGAGGGGTTTTCCCCCCTTCCCTCTCATCTTCTATTGCAGGATATACATTGTGATCCTGCACACAGAACCTAGTATACTTCTGACTCTATATATCTCCATGCCCTTAGGAACTGCATACCCTTTCTTTGTACACTAATGAGGTACATGCCTGGTACCAAAAGTGAAATCAGACAAAGCTCTCCACCTTGGTGGGTATAGAGCACTACTCCATAGGTGTGAGGGGGGTCCCAACCTCTGGAGGGGACACTTCAAGGTTCAGTCGGGCACTGCTGTCTCACCTGCAGGGATCCCTCACGTCTGAAATTAAAAGGGTGGACATGTACTTTGGAGTTTTACATGTCCTGATTGTGAAAAACTCTTAAACTCATTTTTCAGTAATGTAAGGCCTACCCCTCTCATAGGATAATTTTGGGTATTCCTTATTACATTTAATAAGCTGTCATTTCTAATTGGTAGCAGGTAGCTATGTCATGTTTTCTGTTTATGAACTTGTAATGATAAGCCCTCTTTAATGGTAAAGTTGGATTTTAAATTACAATTTCGAAAATGCCACTTTTAGAAAGATAAGTACAGTCAAGAAATGGTCATGCCAGGACAACAATTTAATTTAGCCAACAAGTCATGCTTAATCGAAAGCATGTGAGCCATAAATCAATGCAAAGCAATTCCTGTGGAGAAAAGAAGAAAACAGAAATTCAACACCAGAACTGGATTTGTTATATATTGCATGTATTGAGGCAATCATATATTGCAAAGAATACTTGAATCATAATAACTGTTACTCCATTTAGTAACAAAAGTGAAAAAAGTGCTCGTGCAATATTGTGACCAATATTTACAGAGACCGAGAAAATGCCCATTTGTGGGGTGTATGGTCATGTCACTCTAGGTTGCCCCATTCACTTGTCCTGATGAAGACCCTTGTGAAAGGTTTTGTGCACTCACATTTTCTGGGTCGAAACGTCGACAATCTGTTTACTGGCCTGTAAACAATCATCATCCTTTAAGGGCAATGAAAAAGAAAAACTTTGGTTCACCCTTGCATCGAGGATACCGTTATTTACATTCAGCCCAGACAGGCCTTGTTGAACTGATATTCAAATTTACTCTGTCTCAGTAAATCTTGGTCACAACAGTTGTCACCTGTCACACTGCATGAACACTTTTTTTCCAGTTCTAAATGGAGCAACTGCTATTATGATTCAAGTATTCTTCGCAATATACGATTGCCTCAGTACATGCAATATATTACAAATCCAGTCCTGGTGTTGTCCTGGTGTTGTATTTCATTTTTCTTATTTTCTCCACAGGAATTGCTTTGTGTTGATTTATGACTCACATGCTTTCGATTAAGCATGAGCTAAATGAAATTATTGTCCCAGCAGGACCATTTGTTGACTGTACTTAACTTTACCCAGGTCCTAAGGTTCATTGGGTTACCCCATTGTTGTGTAATGACTGTTAGAAAGTTGACATTTTCCTGCGCTTAGTCTGCTGTGCCTCTAGTGTGTCTTGGGTCACATGACTAGATGTAGCTGCCAGACTTTCTGAATTCCTTTCAGACAGTACCGCAATAAGGAAATTTGGTGTGCCTGAATGGGCCATCTGCTGGCAGGATGGGGGGGCAGAGCTTCGCACAGCCCCAGTTGCATCTAAATAACCTGTGCTCTGCCTTCACACAAAGGGCCTCACAACCCCACATTGTCGCTAAAGTCAACTTGGAGCCAGGGCAAGGGGGGGAAAGGAAGTCCATGCGCTTCAAAACCACTGTCTAGAAGCTTCTCTCACCTTCCAGAACCAGGGAACAAGGGTATAAAAAGGGGACATCAGACACCAACTTTTCAGTGCACTTCTGGCCCATTGGATATTCTGCATAGGAAGAAGAACTGCTGTGCTGCTAGAAGGACTGTCCCTCTGCTGGACTGCTCCTCTTAAGGAACTGCTGGCCTGCTGCCCTCTGGCCTGGGGAAGAACTGACCCTTCAACTCCATCTTGAACGGAGGACCCCAGCATGACTTCAAGGGCTAATGAGCTGACCTCCTGATCTGAACCTCAGGGACATAAAAGGATACTCAACCAGCTTCTGGACACAGCTGCAACGAGTTCCTGACCCCAAAGTGGTGCCTCTTGGGTCCTGGACCCTTGGTGTGGTTCACAGGATCTTAAATCAAGCTTTTTGGTCCATTTGCATTGAGATCGCACCACATGCACTGAAAATCAGTGTGAGCTGCTACCAGCCCGTCTATTCACACAGCAGCATTCAGAGCCGTGGGTGAATGTCAACGGGATGCTCCAGCCAGCCCGTCCGCAATGCCTGGCCTGCTCTTCGCCCCACAGTGACAACCACCTATGACCCTCTCCAACGTGAGCGAGACTCTTGCCACAAAACTTGAAAAGGCAAACATTCAGGGGGACTAATCTCAGACTGTATTCAACCTGCGCTACATCGCGGTTGACTTGAAATTTTGACTTTGACACAGTCCAACATGACCAGATAGCCACGGTTGGCAATTAATACTGTTAGCTGCTGTTTTTCACTTTATTCTTTAAAAAAATCATAATTCCGGTTCTACTTATTCGATTTTTGTCATTTTGGTCTTGTTTCATTTACTAAATTCTGCTCTATTTTTCTAACTTGGTGTGGGATCTTTGTTGTGAGGTGTTTTCACTGTTTTACTGTTTGAAGCGTTTCACACATACTTTACACATTGCCTCTAGGTTAAACCTGGCTGCTCTGTGCCAAGTTACCAGGGGGTTGAGCATAGGTTAATTTGGGGTTTGCTTGTGCCTTAGCCTGACAAGGGTTTTGGTTGTTGCTTGACCAGGGCTCACACCCCAGTCTACCAATTTCTCAATTTCACACAGTGTCCAAACACAACAGCCTTCAGACCCATCACTACTTAAGGAAACAGACTGAGAATCTGACAAAGTGTCATGGGAAGATGGGTGAGTGCAGGCATGATAATCATATGAACGCTGGAAGCTTAAACATTCCCATGGACCTCACTAGAGTGGATGACCTTCACTCACTTCAGGACTGATGAGAAGAGAGGCATTAATTTCAAAAGAACATGGCAAGCGAGTTTTAAATGTGTCAGGGTCTAATCGAGACCTGAATTGGGGGGGAGCAGGAGGAGGCAACTGTCCCTGTGCTTAATTTGTAAAAGTACAAGTGCCATGATCCACAGTTTTCTCACATGTGAGATTGCCGTATATGAAAGCTGCATAGTCGTGATTTCACCTCATGGCTCTTTTATCCACTAACATGCTCTCTCTGCCCCTTTATCTCAATATTCAGAGTTCATTTTTGTCTCTGCTTTCTGCCTTTTTCATTGTTTTTCTGTCTTTCTCTTCCTTGTTCTTTTCCCCCTTTGCTGCCTTCCTCTCCTGTGTTCTGGGTCAAAGTCTAAAGATTAAAAATAAGTCCCAGTCCTTAAAAGAGAGAGCCAGTGGACCTCACCTCCAACCACCAACACAAACTAAGTACTGTCATAGAGGCTAAAGATTAGAGGGTGAGAAACTTTCAGAGATGGCACATTTTGTTTGAGATAAAGTGGAGAATATGGGGAGCTTTCAGCTCTGGCTTGGCTGAAATAAGGTTAGCAATATTGGTGGGCTAAGACCTCTTGAATGCAGGGAGCCTAGGGGATCACTACAGGCAGCTGACTAGAGAATCACCAAGAATAGCAAAGGAGGAAACAGCAGCAGGTTATGGACTATTCACTACATGAGGGGTGGGGATTTGGAGCACTACCTAAAAGGTCTCCAGGAGGTGGGCTTTACAGGCAAGCAAATGCAAAACATGAGGTGCTAATGGGATTTGAAGCATGTAGGAGCCCTTGAAATCTTTAGGAGAGGCAACTCTTGTTGGGGAGGACAGCAGGGGCAGCATGCCAAACAATACAATCTAAACAAAAATCCTGTGATTACCAACACAGCAGTTCGCATAGAACAAAACACCACTATACTGGGAAAACCAGCTGGATTTATGTGGCACAGTCAGAGTGTGGGCTTTTCCGTTTATGACCTAGAGACAGTTTAAGAAGAGCCTAATGCAACATGCATTTTAATCTGTTTAAAATGTAAAATTGCTTATGTGGACAGGTTCACCTCCAGAACTAGTATTGGCTACATGGCTAGTAGCATATTGTTCAAAATAGAGATCTTAGCTTATTTATTCTTAGGTCAGCTTCAGTTGCATGAGCCGCAGCACACCCGGGGGCATGACTTGAAGGGCAGGAGCCTACATGGGGAACTGCAGTTCTGAATGGTTTACTTTATACTAGGGAGAAGACTGACTTGGGCAGTGGGAAGCATGTCTGAATGGGCAGGCTCATTAAGGAGGACCTATTTGTGCTGGTGAAATAAAGATGTATGTTGAGGAGTTAAAGGAACTGGCCAGCCTTGTGGGGCAGTGCTGCATGTTCTGTAAAGGGGTTGTGAAAGGCTAGACGTAGAGTAGGAAGTATTGTGGAAGCCCTGTATTGATGGGCCAGGTCATGTAAGATTGTGCGAGAGGCATACCTGCCATTGAGTGGTGATGGCCTATTTTGTACTGGTTTCGACCAAATCACTGGGGAGTAGAGGCCTTAGTTAGTGCAAATGTAGATACTGATCTATTGAAAGCTGAATACTGATGCTTGGAAGTGGCGGAGTGCCTGTGTCAACATTGGACATGTGGATCTAAGATGGTAAAGGGTTGTATGCCTATAATCACAGGAATACATGTTTAAATTAAGTATAATGTGTATTTGTATAGGGCTACAAACTAAAAAAAATAGCACCAAAGTGCTGTGGTTGTCCCAGAGGGCTTCAAAAGAAAAGAGTCTTTAGGGCCTTCCTGAAGGGAGCAGTTCCTCAGTTTTTCGTAGATCCTCAGGAAGCAAATTCCAAGAGAATTACACTACTGAAGGAAAGATTTTCATCTAAGAATCAGAGGCTCTATTTGGAATTTAGGGAACAAATTGACGTTTAAAATACTTTGGTGTTTTGCCATGGATTGCTTTATGGGTTAGTTCCATAGTCTTGAATTTAATGCACAATGTCACCTGGGGTCAGTGTGAATGATGCAGCATGTATGATGTACAAGATTTTTGGGAAAGCTGAAAACCTGTTCTTGTTGTGATTTCTAGTGTTCCAGAAAGAGAAGCCAGGTACCCTCCGGTGGTCCAAGTTTAAGACCATGCACCCTTTTAATATATAGTCCTGGGATATGGACAATAATGTGCACAGTTTGCTAGGATTCAGGTTATAATTATGTGCAGAGCTCCAATACCAGTACCTTCTACCTAGGGTATTTTTGTGGATCATAATGAAACTTACAGCACGGTGCGTTTTAGGCAGACAAATGCAGTTAGTAACTTTTATTTCACTAAACATGTACAGGGACCTATCACCATTACTGTCTCTGCTGTGAAAACTGATGGCAATTATATGCATGGCATATCAGAAAGACAGTCTAAACATTGTTAGCTAGCTATAATTAGCACTTGCCCTCCTAGTAACAAAACCCATGTCTCTCTCCCCAGCCTGACAAGCCCCTGAGAAAGATTCCCTCCTCTTTGTACCTTATCTTATGCTGTTGTGTTGCCAAGTACTGCCAGGAAGTCTTGCCTCTGATTCATGTCTGTGATCTTAGTCTACATCAGCGCATCCTCAGAGACCTTTGTTGTTTGTCTTCGTTAGCCCCTTATCATGCTCGACAGCCCTCTCTCTTCAGTGTACGTTTGTGCATGCATTCTTCAGGCGCTAGGCAGGACAAGTTGAAATCCTGCTACATTCATTTATTTTTCATATATATTTTTTATTGATTTTTTTTTTTGCATTAACATAAATACGCTTCATCATATCATCAAACATTTATGCCTAGTGGTAAGCAGCCGCAATGTACAAGGTCTCAGATAGTAAGGCATATATGTTAACTATCAATAACTGGCGTGTTTGATTTGGATCTCATAAAGATGCAAAAGATCGCAGAAGGTAGATAATCGATTAGAAGAAAAAATTACTTATAGTCCAATTAACATAGAGAGCGTGGGCAGCAGTGGAGAAAAGCATATCTTTCCCCGTGAGAGGTGCACCTGTAGACCAGCATTTTGAGGGTCCGAAGTAAGTCAATCCGTCGGTTATCAAGGCCCATAGCCAGAAGTATATTTTTAGGGGGGCATGGTCCTCCGTTATGCCCAAACATTAAAGCTGTGCATTCTTTCCCAAAACACGGTTGTACTATTAAATATTGACCGCACAGAATATCAAGAATGGAATATTGAAAGGTAAATGCAAATTGGGAAGTATAGATTTGCTAATCCTAACTCCACATCATATATATATATATATATATATATATATATATATATATATATATATCGCGCAGGTACATATATGTGGAGTAAGATATAGAAAATCTATACTTACTTACCTGACCATATCTTGGATTCAATATTCTGTACTTAACATTTTGTGCCATCAAAATCCTGGTTTCAATATTGAGATGCACACCGTGGGATCCAGTGTGAAGGAATACATGGATTTTTTAAGGTACAGATTAAATCATACTCCATCAACTTTCCACCATCCAACTTCAAATCCTGTCCATTAGGTGGGCTTTAGAAGGGTGTAAAGGCTGACTCACAACTTGGTCTATTTTCTAAACTGTTCACACTTTGTGCAATGCCAAGCTTATCAATTTCTTTCTTTTTTTTAATATAAGCTGGCCTCAGCTTAGAGCCCTCTCTCCCACACCTCTTACTTCAGGTGGTGGATGTCCAGCCTCCACATTCAAAATTTATTTGCTAGAGGATCTCCCATCTGGGACATTCTGCATCAGGAAATCATGATACCTGGTAGGCCCGAGAGGATAAATCTTACCTCACATACATTTAGGAAACTTCATCTGCTTCATAAAGTGTGGAGTTTCCAAATTCTGATCAACTTCGTTAGTGAAGTTTTAATATGTCACAACTAATTTAAAATGACTTTACAGAGAGCTCAGAGCATATTCATCAAGAACCTTTTAAGAAATTGGTGGTGAACGGTGTGAGTTAAATATTTTAGGCGGCAACAATGGTGAAAACTAAATAGAATGTAATGTCATTTTACATTGGATGTTGGGAAGGTCCCACAATGAATTTCACTATAAAGTTGTGACAAAAGATGGATAGTTCAATTAAATTTGATAAAAAACTACATGGACTCGAAGGAGGCTCTGACATTGTCATACATTCCTCTTAGTCACAGCCAGGTTGTGCGAAAAGTGTTGTACAAAAGGAGACCTATGTTAGACACCAACCAGCAAGACAGGTAGGCATGGCAAAGGATGGGTGATTGTGCGAGCCTGGGATGGGTCCATTGGAGCCTGTGGCTTGGCTGAGCACACACGTTCCACCTCCAGTTAGAGAAGCTGTAGACTGGCAGGCAGTAGCGCTTATTCTAAGACTCTGAGTGGTGGTTTCACAGTTTACATCTAGGATCCTGTTCTCTGATAACATCTCTGTTTGATGCTGCTTGCATGGTATCTCCCATTTTGATGCTACAGAGTCATCCACTTCCAGAATTATGAAAGTTTTTAACTCTTTCACATGCAGTAGGCCCCTTGCATAGAATCTTCAAGGTGGCACCCTCTACATGGCTAACATTGCTTGGACGAGCATGGACTTTTCTGAGTGGTTAATGTAGAAAGCATGGAAGCCTGCCATGTGCACTGTAAATGGAAAATATTTACTTACAGAGGGATTGTTCGGCATTACTACATGTGCAGATAAAAGTCAATCTTCATGCTATGAAACAGTTAAGAGAATGTCATATTTAAATGAACACGAGAAAGTCAAATAACCTGCTTATTTGAACTTGGACTGCACAGCAAGTAGGTTGTACTTTTCAATTACTATATTGATTTCGATATTAACTTTATTTCGGTTCAATGAACCATAAAAGTGCACAGTGCCAAACATTTTTTAACTTAATCAATCCAATCACATTTCATGCCAGTGTACATATATTAATCAATTTCCAACATAATACATCAATTCATAAGATGCAGCCCTATGCCTACAGTCAAAACCAGGGAAACAAAAACCTCTAGGGGAGAACCCTTATGGGTGAGCTCCTAAGGATCCATCATGTGACCCGGGTTATCTGAATTTGTTCCAGATGAGGGCGGCTCAAACAATTCACTGGAATAAATAGAGAGATAGTATACATAAACCATTAAAAATATGCAACATTTTCAAACTATAAAATCATAAATACATACCATTGGATTGGTATATATCTCCCAATTATACCTTCGCCCAGTTTGAAGCACCATAATTTGAAAGGGAGAGGTATACGCATAAAAGTATTTTGTTAAAACATTTCAGTTAACTTAACTTGATAATTGCAGTGCCTGGCACTCTATTGAAGATTTTACCCATAGCGCTTTCTAATGAAAACGGCACCCTTGATGAAATTCAGGACCGCAATACAGAGTTCACTTGAAGCCAGTGAATGCAAATATCTAAAGTCAAATAACCTGCTTAATTGAACTTGGACTGCACAGCAAGTAGGTTGTACTTTTCAACTACTATATCCGCAAATGTAGACATGGCTTATATGCATTAAAAGAGTAAGTGTCAGAACTTCTCACCAAGAGCATATAGTAACAAATAACAAGGGGCTGCCATTGTTACGCAATTTGCATAAAACAATGTTAATGAAATAACAATGGTTAGACCTTATTATGATTTAAAAGACCACTATAGAAGATGATTTTTGTATCTTACACTAATTTCCCTATTAGAAAATAAAGTGCAAAAGTGTGCTTTGAAATCACATCGGGCAAGGTGTATTTGGCCAAAACATGATAGACTATAAATTTCACTTAAAATCTCCACTCACCATCTCTCTACATATACATAGCTCTCATTTTTCTTACTTTATCTATTCTATACCAATCTCTGTCCCCACTGCTTTTCTCAACCTTTTCCTCACTATTCCTTTCTATTTGCTGCTACATCTATCTTCCCATTCCTGTCTCTTCAGCTCTCTCTCTCTCTCTTGCTTTTTCTGATTACTCGCCTTTCTTTCTCTCAATCTCCTCTCCTTTTATAGAACCTCTTCTCTCTATCTTCTCTTCTATCTTTTTTGTACTTCTCAATATTTCTTTATTCTCTCTCTAGCCCTCTTCTCCATAGACCATGTTTGGCAACTGAAACTTTTTTGTGGCTCTACATGGCTATTAGTGGAATCTCCACGGTTCTTCGACCACTGTGCTTTTCCCTGTTCCCCAGTCCCAGAATCCTACTATTCTGGGGTCCTCCTGGAAACTGGAGAAGTCCCCAAATTTCATGGTACAAAGGAGTTAGTGCAATGTGGACATCATATTCCTGCAGGTTCTTGTCAATTCTTCTTGGACAGGACATGAGGCTGCATGGATTTGATAGGTTTTAACTGCTTTAGGGATGACGACGACCCTTGACATCCATCACATTACCTTTGAAGTGCGATTGACTTCAACGGGTCATCTACAGTACTGAAAAGTTAATGTTCCTGGTAAAAACTCCAGACATATTTTCTTTTCCAAAATCAAAGTCGGCATGCGAGAGAAATGCTTCTTACGCGTCTCGAGTTTGATTTTTTGTTTTGTTGTATTGCGCAACACGCTGCGCACACTGATGTTACACAAAAAATATAAGTGAAGCAGAGGGTTCTAATGGAATATCTGGGGATCCACAAATGTCCTACCACACATAATTTCAGCACTTCTCCTGATATCAATAGTACCCCAGTTGTGTGACTGAGCTATCAGCTGTGAAAAGAAATGCTTCATAAGTCCCCTAAGACACAAGAAAACATGAAGATTTTGCCTTGCGAATTGGCCAGTGCTGGAGATGTGGGTAGTGCAGTATTTAGACCAGGGCTTGGTCAGCAGCCAGGGAAACCTCCCAGACTACCTAGGGTAGTCTGGGGTGGTGTAGCTTCCATGGATCCTAATACCTTTTCTTACAGAGAATGCCCTGCACACACCAAACTTTGGCTAAATTCCAGATTCTCCTCATATTTCTATTAAGGAAAATTCCAGAATC
Organism: Calotriton arnoldi; assembly: GCA_963921515.1. Taxonomy (NCBI): domain Eukaryota; kingdom Metazoa; phylum Chordata; class Amphibia; order Caudata; family Salamandridae; genus Calotriton; species Calotriton arnoldi. The sequence goes on from CAWUFW010013084.1 coordinate 356,837, forward strand.
TGTGAGGATCCATAAAATTCCTACCACCCAGCATTCCCACATGTCTCCCAATAAAAACATTATCAAATTTTCACCAAATATTATGCATTTAGTACATTAATTGCAAAGGACCTCATAGCAGCAATTTATTTGCTATGACCATAAATTAGATAACGATAAAGCAGAATTTCAAAGGAGTCAATAAATGCCAAAAAGGAGATTCATCCTACACAGATCTTAAATTACAATAAACAAAAATCAGAAAATGTTAGTTTATGTTCTGAGGAGATGTCTAGAGAGGTCAATTAAAATACACATTAACCTAACAAACTATCTGGCTCCTTCAAACAAAATAAAGATCTGTAGAGCATATACATTATGTCACCAGGCTTTATTTCAGAGCAGGCCACTTCCACTAGAAGGGATGTAGGCTAGAGCAATGTCAGTCAAATATAAGTTGTACTTGACTTGTGATGACTCTGCCCAGCCCAATAGGCTAATCAAAGCAATATCCCATACTGCAATCTGGAGATTTCCTGATTGGACATTGCTTCTGAATGGCTGGCAGGTTTAGGTAGTGACAATCACTTATGTATCAGAAATAGGAAATGTCATGAAAGTTGCTTGGCTTAAGAACAACATAACTCAATGTCCTGCACAGTTGTGCAATTTCTTCACACAACTAATTCTTTTTTGACATACCATATATGAAAGGTGAGAAGGGAGTTCAGCTAATGCCCATTGAATTCTTGGCCTCTCAACTGTCAGGGAACTAGTGTTTGTACCACCTTTCATATCAGCTCCTCACACACAACACTGTGGGGCCCACAGGGGTCCATCATATCCGCTCTATTATTCATCATCTACCTAAACCCTTCAACAAACTTGATTAAATTAATCAATCTCACCTGCTTCAACTACGCAGAAGACACCCACATTTTTTCTAAATTGGATGGTCTTGAAGACCTCTATAATTTAAAACTTGATGACAGCCTTCAGACCATAAACACATGATGATTAATAACCATCTGTTAGAAAGTGGGTTTCTGGTCAGCAGAGGTATGCACCCTGTCCAAGCAGGAACTACAATCTTAGGCAGGGTAAGTCAAATACACACCATAAACTAACCTGTGCTCACTCTCTGGTAGCATGGCACAGAGCAGACAGGCTCAACTTAAGAGGCAATGTGTAAAGTATTTATGCAACACTTCTAACAATAAAACAGTGAAAATGATACCACACCTGGTTAGATAAATGGAGCTTAATTTAATGAACAAAACAAGACCAAAATGACAAAAATCCAATATGTATGACAGGAGCTATGAATTTTTAAAGAATAAACTGAAATGTAGTGTTTAAAAGCATAAAGCGCCAACTAGGGCTATCTGGTTGCGCTAGACTGGGTCAAATCCAAATGTTGGACCAACCGCGATGGAGTGCTGGTCGGATACAGGGACCAGCCTTGACCCGCTGAAACAGTACTTTGGTTAGCAGTTGTGTCTCCATCGAGATGCGAGGAGCAATAGAAGAAATGCATCGGTGTCAAGCCTTAGGATGTAGGCGATACGTTGGTTCCGAGTCGCACATAGTCGATGATGCATTTGGAATTGAGGCGCTGCACCACACCCTCAGTGATGCAATGTCCTTGATCCTCACAGAAGTGACTATGCATCTGCATTGGTGGAGATGCAGTGCATTTGATCTTCAGGAGCAGCACTTTATACACACTTCCAAGGGTCCAAGACTGGATTGGCACCACTTGGCGGGGCAAGACTCTCAGATGGAAGAGTTCCGGTTCTGTAATGAGGTGAGTTGGAAGTCTTTTATGTCCCTGAGACCTTAGTCAGGAGGCAAGCCAGCAAGTCCTTGGAGTCACTTTGGTTTTGGGGTGGAGAGATGCAGGTCCAGTTCTTCTCACTCCCAGGCAAGAGGGCAGCAGGCAGAAGGTTAGCACAGTGGAGTAGGAGTCCAGCAGAGTGACAGTCCTTCCTTGCAGAGTATCCACAGGTCCAGAAGTCCACTGAGTTGGGGATGTCAGGGGTCCACAACTTATACCTAGTTGTGACTTTGAAGTGGGGGAGACTTCAAAGATAGGCCTTTGAAGTGCATAGAGTCCCTTCCCTTCCTGTCCTGGTTCCAGACTCACTGCAGGGGGGTATGCAGCCCTTTTTGTGGGGACAGGACAAGCCTATTCAGGTGTAAGTGTCAGCTCCTCCCTGTAAAACTTAAAAGCACATGTCCTGCTTTTTAAATTCACTGCACTCTGCCCTTGGGCTGTCCAGGGCGTACCAAAGCAGTACCTTACATGTATTAAAAAAAAAGGTTTGGGCTGGCAAGAGGGTTAAGTTTCCAGGTCGGCATGGCAGTTTAAAACTGCATGCACAGGCTCTACAATGGCAGGCCTGAGACATGTTTAAATGGAAACTGAAGTGGGTGGCACAATTAGTGCTGCAGGCCCACTACTAGCATTTAATTAACAGTCCCTGCACACATGTAGTGCACTTTACTGGGGACTTATAAGTAACTTAAATATGCAAAATCCTATGGCCAGCAAAAAAGAAGTCAACAAAACAGGAGGTCTGAAGACATAAAGTCTGGGGAAACCATGCTAAGTATGCCAGGTCTAACATCATCTAAAGCTAAATACTGCAAAGACAGAGCCTAAGACCTGCGGACAATGACAAAAATACCAGCTTACCACCATATGGCCTAAGGAACATGCCGGGGGAGAAACTTGATAAGGCCATATCAGGGGGAACTAAGCTTAGTAGCCTGCAACGGAAGAAGTCTAAAGAACTATTGAACCCTATGTGATCAGTAAAGGGGGTCAGCAAATGTCGAGCCAGGAGGGTCTTAACACTGGCGCCTGGGCAGATGCATATATAGAGGAACTTTTCTTTTCCCTCTATGATCACTCAGATGGAAGGGTGATTTTTCTACCTTAAGAAACCGCTATTTGCTAGGATGCGGAATTGCAAGATGGCAGCCGGAGTGGCTGCCATCCCCAATCTCGCCTGACACCGACTTGGACTTGTGGATTCTGCCTGTTTCATGGCACGGCAGGGCACAGCGAACTGCCCTGATGTGGATGCGTTTGTTTCACTTCTGGTGGGCTGCTCGGGAGTCTGGAGGTGGAAGCCCCACCAGTTGGAGAAGAGCGGTAAAGCTCATCCGAGCATCACGGGTGATGTGTGTGCGGGCTGCACGTATTTGATACCACATATTAACGATGTAAACAGAGTGTCTTCTACGCAATGAAAACACTAAATTGCATCCTCCAATACCTTGGATACCAATAGAAACTGCAAGCCATCCTCACTCTCGTAATCTCAAAGCTTGGCTATGCCAACAGCCGAAAACTTGGCGCATCCGCATTCATCATACATAAAACACAACACATCCAAAATTCTGCTGCAAGACTTCTTCTCAACCTTCACCCAAGAGAACATGACTTGATTCTTGCAATAACTCTACTAATTACCTGTAACTAGAAAAGCAATGTTCAAGGCACTTAGCATTGTCCATAGAGTCTCCTAGTGAAAAGGACTGCTATATCTACAAGTTAAATTCAAGCAATACAAACAAAACAGGACACTGCAATCCAGGCTTGCATCACTTATCATACCACCTCACCATAGGAAATCCATGGGAGGGACTGTTTTATCAGTACAAGCCGCTAAGAACTGGAAATCACTACCTGCTAGCATTCGGAGCATTGAGTAGTATATACTTCAGAAGACAGTTTAAGGCATAGCTATTTCCAAAACAACTACGTACCACATATCCCGGCAACAGAACCTGGAAAGACAGTCGCAACCTCAAGCTGTCACCAGGTCATTCAGAGGACTTTAATCTAATCCATGACTGCAGGTCCCGATCGTCTATACACTATGGCTGCTTCTTTATATCTCACAGTGACACTCAGATATGGGATGATAGTGACAATGCCCATCCCAGTAGATGTCTCCACTTCTCTCTCTCTCTCTCTCTCTCCCTCCCTCTCTCTCTCCTCTCTCTCTCCTCTCTCTCTCTCCAGCCATGCCAGCTCAGGCCCACAGTTATATACAAAAATTGAAATTGGACAACCCAGTGCAGTAACTAGCTAAGCAGACTATAATCATAAGAAATATCATGAAGAGATATGCAGAGCTGTTCAAAAGGGGCAGAGAGTTCATAGCAGAGGATTTATGAGGCTGGAGGTGGATTCATAACTACACAGCCTTGGTTATTGGGGCACTGACATTTAATAGCGCTGACTCCGGGCTTTTGAGCAGTGCTTTGGGCATTGGCTGTCTTTATTTCCCAAACTAAGCACTGGCACTGCCAACCACACACCACCACATATGGCGTAGCTTGCTGCCCATGTAGGTAGGCACATTAGTGACACACATGGGGTAGTAAGTGCTATACAAATGGGGAATACAGTACAATACAATAGACCCATTTGTAATGGTATATGTTCAGCAGTGTACATGGGTAGTCTAACAGATTGCAACCCCGTCTAGAGTGATATCCTCAGTATCATTTGCATTGATATATTCATGTGTAATACAGTGGCCTACTGTATGAAACACAATTGCCTGATACAGCAGGGTCAGTGCATTGGTATTATAAACATCTGCTTCCAGTATAAAGTCATCTTGAACAACAAGAAATATAGATTTAGTGCTAGCGATAAAGTTGTGCTAATGCAGTGCTAGAGCACTGCTTGGAGGCTGCCAGATATAGTGCCCACATAGTTGTTCTGCAAATTGTTTTTGAGGAATTTGACCACTGCTAGTAGATTTTAATCTTATTGGGGTCTCAGCCCAATTTGTTTCAGAATGGGAGTGACAATGGCTGATTTTTAGGATTAAGGTAGTAGACTCTGCCCAATGACAAGCTAAGACGTGACCTGAAAGGTCTACTAATGCTGATTTTCATTTGCTTAAGGAAGTAAAAGGAGGTGGGTCAGAAGGAGATCCAGTGTTCAGTTTGGAAAGGGCCAAACTAAGGTCTTTAGAGGTGTTGTGATGCTTTTCCTTATTATGGACACAACAGTATGAGGAGGTATGGAAGTACAAAGTTTTCTTGGAAGGATAAATGTCAAAGAGTGTTAAGATTGCTCTGGATGACTTCAGAGGGTTCAAATATGCCATACAAGTCAAATACGTTGGTGTACTTGTGAAACACAAACTAAGAAGTGTACTGCTTAGTATCTAGCATGATTTGAATAACGTGCTTAAAAATGTGCAGACAGGGGATCATTGAATCCATAGCCTTGGATTTGGCTTGCTCCTATTGTTGTAGCATGCAAGAGGAAGGTGAACTGTGCCAAACAGGCAGTTTAGAACGATGGCCATTCTGCCCCTAATACTGAGGAGGTAATTAATACTTTGAATTGGTTAAAAAATATATCTTCTAATTTGATTTACATTGAGCATGCCTTCAGGTAATTTTGACAAATGAGTCATGTCATTTAGCAACCTTTAGTAAACCTCATGGTCACTTTTAATTTAAGAAAATGCCATTTATATTGGCCTCTTCAATTGATATTGTTAATTTAGTTAGATGACTAAGGATGTGCTCACTTTCAAAGATGGCATTTTTGTGTTTGGGTATAGGGATGAAAGTTCACCAGGTTTTAATTGTGCTTGAGATGGGGAGGGTTAAAGCCAAGGAAAGACAAATGTGTTAAGGATTGTGAATCAAAGAACCTAGTATAGGGGGCTTGGCTTACCACAAGCTGAAGATGGCCACGTTCGTCTGAAGCTCCGGAGGGCGGCGTGGATGTCGACATTGCAGCGGTAGCCCTCTTTGGTGTTTCTCGCTGTGTGGTCCGTTTTTGAAGGGTATGCAGAGCGACTATGGTTATTTATGTTTTTCATGACGAGGGGCCCATAAGATAAAATAAAAGCGGGATGCTTCTCTCCCTCAGAGCCGGCCACCATTTTAATTGTGAGAGGAGTCAGCTTACTCCTCATGAGAAATGACTGGCAGACTCCTCCTTTAGAGGCTGTCCTCATCCTTAAAGGCATTTTCTGCACCTGAGTTGCCTCTACACTTAAAGGCATTTTTTTCTCTCCTGTAAGAGGTGTTTCTTAATTGTAATGGCATTCTACTGAATTTTAAACAATTCTCATCAGCTGTTAATACTGCTGGAGCATTGCACCAGCACTGAAAAAGTTTCTAGCAGCATTTTTAGGAACTTTTGTGGAGAATTTCAGTCTATGCTCGGCGTTTCCTTTTTACTGACATGCTTGCTGTGGGATTTCTAGCTGCTAATCAGTTTTAGTAGTATATATGGTGGAGCAATAATTACCTTGCATTAGCTGAGCTGTTACGCTCATTTTGTGTGACTCTAATTCATGGGCAGGTCAAAAGCTCTCCACTCTACACTTCAGTCTTCAGTAGGTAAATCACGAAGGTGTTTGTCAACATTGGCTGTTTCTGACACAATGGAGAATCTCACTTCAAATACAGGGCCAAATTTGGTCTCTTCTCATATCTCACCTGCCGTGTCATCTCAAACACAGGTCCATAAGATACAAGTCAAGAGGCTTAAAAAAGACTCACCTTCGCCTACAAAATCTGTGCCTGGAGCTTCTCTTGACCGTTACTTGGAAGAAATTTATGGAGGACACTAATGCTAAATTGCAAACTCTCGGGGATAGATGGTCACTCATGGAGGAACATTTGTCTTCGGCAAAGCAACAAATCACGCACTTTAATGACCCATCTCTTAAAGTGAACTCCCTCCAGTTACAGGTTTCTTCTTTACAGAGACAGGTCGAAGACCTTGAAAATCGTAATCAAAGGAATAACCTTATTGCCTTCTTGAAGGCAGAGAAGGGGCAGACTCTGGGCCAGATGTACGACCCACCAATTTGCGACTCGCAAATTGCATCGCATTTGCGACTCGCAATTTGCGACTCGCAAATTGGTATGCACAACAGTGTCTGCGACACTGTTTGCGATTCCCAATGGGGTCGCAAATTGCGAGGCTCATGAATATTCATGAGCCACTCGCAATTTACGACCCCATTGGGAATGGCGTGCACTCCCAGGGATGGTGGCCTGCTGGGCTCAGCAGACCTCCATGTCTGGGACTGCTTTTAAATAAAGCAGTTGTTTTTTTTAAATGCAGCCCGTTTTCCTTAAAGAAAAACGGGATGCATTTGAAAAAAAATAAAATGAAACGTTTTCGTCCCTCGGACCACTGCCTGCCCTTAAAAAATATTTTGGGAGCCAGTCACAAAGGGGAAGGGGTCACCTGGGGACCCCTTCCCATTTGCGACTCCAATACCACCTTCTTGAAGAGGGTGGTAATTTGCGAGTGTTTTGCGACCGCAATTGCGGTCGCAAAACACTTATACATGTGGTTGCGGTCGCTATTAGGAAGGGAACACGGCTCGCTATTTAGGAATTGTACATAGCCCTTTCACATTTTGCATGCGCAAACGGGTCGCAAACCCGTTTGTGCATGCAAAATAGGGTCGTACATCTGGTCCTCTGTCTCTTTCTTTAAATCTTTTTTACCTCAGGTATTGCAGTTACCAAAAGGTCCGCAACTTAACATTCAGAGAGCTCACAGGTTGGGTTGCTCTCCTTTGACTGCTTCACCTCCTAAAAGACCTAGAGGTGTCATTCTATACTTTTTGGAGTATAAAGATTTAGTGCAAGTTATATCTGCTGTTTGTCGCCTGAAAAAAATCTCTTGGTCAGGGCATGCTTTATATTTTTCTCAAGACTATGCCAAGGCTACAGCAGACAGGAGAAGAGACTTTCTGAGTATGAGACCTGCCCGTCGCTCCATAGGAGCCCAATTTGGTCTTTTCCATCCCTTTTTTTTCAAAGTCACTCATAATAATAGGACAATAACCTATGAAGATCCATCTCGTTTGAGGGATTTTGTTACGTCTTGCAGAGCAGATGTCATGGATGTTGTTCCCTCAACCTCTACAAAGTGACTGCCTTTTTTTGCTGAGTTTGCTTATTACTTCTGTAGTTTTTAAGATTATACTATGCTATGCTTTTTGATGAGCTTTATCATTCTAGTATAAGAATTTAGGATTTGTTTTTTTATTTAAAATTATCTATTGTTCTCTCTTACCCTACAGGTGTTTTTTCTGTGTAATGGTTGTCTCCGTCCCCATTACTTGTCGTACCGCCCCCTCCCATGCCATGACACTCCCTCTAGATCAGACGTGATGTATTCTTCGTGTGGTCCCTCCCCTACCTTCATCAGGTTTGTTTTAGGTATGTCATTCTTTCTGGTTGTTTGTTTGCCCCATCTATGCTATATTAATGTTCGGTGTATTTTTTTTCTCTCTCCAGGTTTTTTTTTCTTCTTTTCTTTTTTCTCCTTCTTTCTATCCTTGCTTTTCTCTCTTATTTTAAATTTTTCACCTTGTCTTATTTCTTGCAAAATATTCCTTCTTCAACAACTTTTATGGCATGGCTGTATCCTCTCTCAATTAAGGTCTGATTGTTTTCTTCATTCTGTTTGTCCACAATGGTATTGACAATGGTTTCCTGGAATGTCAGGGGTCTGAATTCTCCAATTAAAAGACTTGTTCTCACCCATTTGTCAAAACATAACGCTCACATAGCTTTTTTGCAGGAATCTCATCACTCGGATATAGAATCTATGAAACTGAGGAGGGAATGGGTGGGTGAAGACTTCTTTTCGCCTGCTAGGGGGAAAAACATGGAGTTGTAATATTGTGTCACAAGTCTTTAAAAGTTCAATTGATTTCTCAGGACAAAGATGAGATTCGGAGATGGCTAATACTTAAAGGGGGATATTCTCAAGAACGTGTGATAATTATCGCAAAATTAGCTTAACGCAACTATGCACATCGCAGTCCATCACGGGAAAATAACACTGTGTTAACGTTGTATTCTCAACATGGCGGTACCATGCGATAGTCTCACGCTAACGCGTCAAATGACCGCGATAAAATTACCGTGACGGCAAAAAAACGCGAAACATGAACGCGAAAAAAGTGGCGATGTGGCCATCCCCGATAAAAAAATCAGCGATAACCCGCGACAGGCCTGCAATTCCCACACGTCATGCGGGAAAATGCACTATAAAAGCAGAAAAATAAACAAGACGGAAAAATAAACTGCGTAGCACCATGGATGCACCCAGACCGAGTGCAGAGGACAACGCGAACCCCACAAGCCCCACAGATGACCAGCAAGGAACCTCGGGGAAGGGCAAGGAGAAGAGGAAACGGGGTTCAGTCCGCAGGAAAACAGGATCATCGTCACGGAGGTGATAGAACACTACCGAAAACTGTTCATCACCTCCACTGTGTCATTGGCAACACAAACGGAAATATGGCTGTCGATCGTGAACAACGTGAATGCAGTCGGAGTGTTGAGGAGGTCAATGGAGGAGGTCAAGAGGCGCTGGCATGATGTGAATAGCCAAACCAAGCAGAAACTCGCTGCCAACCGGAAGGCAGCAACGGCGACTGGAGGTGGGAGTCCTGCGCCACAGGAGGAGCTGGATGAGCTGGAGGAAATGGTGGCCACAGTCATCAGTGTGGAGATGGTGAAAGGAGTTGAGGACCCGGACACATCTCGATATGACCTGACCCAACTGCAACAGGGTGAGTAACGACCAGGGACTGGGGGGACGGGGGGAGATGGGCACAATGGCACAGATGCACAATTATGTGTAGCACACTGCACACTCACAATGATCGTGGAACATGTCCCTGATACCCTTGGCACACTGCTGCACACATAAAAACACCAAGTAGACCCCCGTCCACTATGTGCACAAAGGGGCCCCCCTCCCTATCACCAATCTCTCAACCTACCCATGCACATGTGCTGAATCCAGCAAAGCAGCGGCTCTGTGAGCCACACTGACAATGCAAGTGACACTGCATGACCAATAGCATGGCTGCAGTCAAAATACATGACATGGTGCACACCACGACACTGAGGTGGCCCAGTGTGGATCACATCCTCAAAGGAGCAGGTCACACTCTGACACATCCACGTGCACATACAACCCCTGACGTCAACAACACATCTGCAGACAAACAATGCACAAGAGTACAAAAACCGTCCAAGAGCACAAATGACCCAAGTCGCCAACATCTCAGCACCTTAAAAGCACACAAGTCAAAGGCACACCACCTCAAAGGGATAAGGGGCCGCTAAATCAGACCTGCAGGGGCGACTCTCCCACAATGCAGCACACACACATAGCAATCACAGCACATCAACATTGACAACAATGTGGTACAAAGTGCAACACTTTCACTACAGAACAGAGGACACAACTGGTGCCGCATGTGCGTAGAAACTGGCCAATCACATCTGGCATAGATGATCATGTACGAGTACAACCTCACATCCGTCATGTAGTCGAAATGTCCACTGTCTCCCATCAAATAGCCAGCTCATCCAAAACAGTCACAATGTACATTGTCATGCAGTCTGTATGTAAACATGTACAATGCGTCAACATACATGGAACACACTGTTAACCTGCAACTCCCCTTTACATTGCAGAGGGACAATCAACACCCCCTGCAGAGCAGACCAGACATCTCTTCAGTGATGATGAGGAGGACCCCCTGGCCATCAGCTCCGACACCCTCCAACGGCTCGTGGACAGCCTCCACACCCCACCACCAGGAGCAGGGCAGCTGAGCTGCATCGAGGTGACCCCACCCCCTGCACAGCCCACACAGCAGGAAGCACCCTCCGCCACGGCAGGCTCCCAGCACCTCACAGAAAGACACATGGCATTCCAACGCCGTGTGTCAGACTGCCAGAGGGGGCTGGCTGAATAGGTGTGGGTGGGCTTCGACCTCATGGCAGCCAAACTTGATGCCATACGTGGGTGTATGAGTCCCATCAGGGACCACTTACAGTCCCTAACGGACACCCACAGTCCGTTCCATGCTCTACAACAATCCTTGGCTGACCTCGCTGGAGCCATTACTCGGATACAAGAACTGTCTAGTCAGACATGCTCCAGCGATGACAGCACAGAGTTGGCACAGATGCGGAGGACAATGGAGAACATGGAGTGGATGCAGGCTGGAAGGACGGCTGCCACGGCTGTACACAAGTGAGATGTAGCTGGGATCTTCCATGCCCTGCAGAACCTCATCTTGCCATTGCTGCCACAGAGCCTGTCCCAGATGACTGCTGCAGGAACTTCAACACACACATCTCCGCCCCCTGATGTGTCAGTGGCACACAGTGATGCAGCCATACCACCTTCGCCCCCTGATGTGTCAGTGGCACACAGTGATGCAGCCATACCACCTCTGCCCCCTGATGTGTCAGTGGCACACAGTGATGCAGCCATACCACCTCTGCCACCTGATGTGTCAGTGGCACACAGTGATGCAGCCATACCACCTCCGCCACCTGATGTGTCAGTGGCACACAGTGATGCAGCCATAACACCACCACACACACCTGACACACCTGACACAGAAGACATATCAGAGGACTAAGATGTGGATGGCAAAGACTCTGTGTGAGAGAGGAGGTTGTAGCATTCATCCCCGCCATATGGCCTGTTCCTGCTTGGTTCAGCCCTCTGCATCATGCCCGGGAACAACACCTTCCACTGTCCCCCGAAACACTCTGCGACATTCACCTGGACCCCGACATGGACTGCCATATCTGCTCTGGTTACCAATGACACAGCAATCAGGCTGCGGACTGAACTCTTCCTCTTCCGATTAAATTGTCATTCCCCAAAGGACTCTGGTTGGCCCTCCACTGGGCAACCATGTAATGTGGGGTTTGCATGGCCATGTACTGCTCCAGCTCCGACACTCCACAGAATGTGAATAAAACATTCCAAATCACACAGATGTGTCATGTCTATGTTCAATCAAGTATATAAGTATGGATGAATGTAGGGACATTTATTGCACAAAAGGTACACCCTGGGAAATGACATCAATGCGCATGTTTGACCCTGACCCACATGGCCAATTAGATGACTGTGAAGGTGTGAACTAGCTGTGGCCTCATTGCTCATGAACAACAATCTCGCAACCCCCAACGTAGCCCCACGTCCATGTATTATATGGGGCTGTGTGTAAAAATGTCTAATTCGGTAGCAGGCCTAAAGTAGTGTCCCCCATCACATGTGACAACAGAACATCTCTTCGCATACCTACTCACACTCAACTGTGAGGATACAGCCTGTTTTGATGGATCACATTGATCCACATGGCAAGAATATGGACACCATACTCACATTGCTGAAGACACGTAAGAGCACAGGTCTACCAGCAACTATCCCAACCACAATGTCTGGCTCACAGAGGTGGAGCTGGCAATAGGGACTCACCCCTAAGTGAAATGCGTCAGTCAGTCCCTCCCTGTGTACGGACAATGCTCATTGAGGCACACGATTTGTCATTCTAATCAACACTCATCACAGTTGAACACTAGTGAAGTGGCGTAGACTTTATTAGCATGTGCGTGTCAGTACGCGCAAGACAAGGGCCACAACATGCAGACCAATGCTTCAGACACTAACAGGCAGCATGGGAACATGTAGAGGTGCAAGAAATGGGGAGGCAAAAATGAACACCAATCATTACGGATGGCAACGGTCTCAGCCCACCTTGCCTTGCTGGACGAGTCATGTGATGTTTGGCGTATGCTCATTGCCCCGGGTCAGGGGACACGACTCACAGCCCATGGGATCTGCATAGTGCTGTACCACCGGACTGCGCAGACTGTCTGCTCTGCTGACAGTGAGCAGGTGAAAGGGTCCAACAAGGTCACATGTAGTACTACATTGCCATGTGTGTACTCTCCCTCCAGCAGTATGTCAGACTTAGGAACCTTGCCAAGCGACGCTGTGCAGCTCCACCCATGGGACTGCCTCACCTTGCACAGGTGTGTGTCAAAACGCATAGGTGCACGCACATGCATTCTGAGTCCAGGCGAATGCAGCCATGTCCACTGTTGTGGTGGGATATGTGACCATTTCTCCAAGATGCAACAAGGTGTTGGGACCTGTGCTCTGGGTTACAAGCAGTTGTGGCTGCATGAACGTAGTTACTCGTCCTTGAATGCGAGCGCAGCTTCCTGGGCAATCAGTTCCAAGAGTACGTCGTTGTCGACTTCAACAAACACGAGGGCGAGCCAATCCATTAACTGGTCCAGACAGATGTGCTCCGTCCACGCCGTTTCACCAATCCGCAACACAGCCCAATAGGGGAGCGCTTCGATGTGGTCACTGCACATGAGGACTTGTGCAATCTCCCATGCCCAACTGCCAGCACATACGCCAAATATCAAGGCATCCCATGAACGGGTATCACGGTTACACTCCTGGTCGTGGGCCAACAGGGGGCGCACACACAAGTCATAATCCATTTCAGCTACCGTTGTGTTGGATAGGCAGACATCCATGGGCCACTCGAATATGCATGATCGACAGTGGAACCAGGGCTGGACGCAGGTGACGTACGCAAGACGGAAGCTCAGACGGTACCTGATGCGCAACACTGCCAGTGGCAGTGCCCCAAACAAATGCAGCATACGTGCACGGTACAGTTCCATGTGACAGGGGTTGTGCATGTGCCCGGGATGTTCTGCCATTGCATTGTTGGCTCTCTTCTGACCTGCGGCAGTTATGTGGATGATATGCCACAGCTCGGAGCAATGAGTCGTATGTGTGTGCAACGTTTGGACGTATGGGTTGTTGTGTACGTAAGTGTCAAGGGCATACCATGCAAGAGTACCTCGAGCAAGGACTTCTGTGCGTGGGGTGAGGATACGTTGGTCTGTCATTAGTGCTGTGCGTAGTGTGGGTGTCGTTATCATCTGGTATGGTATCTCTCTCAGGGGGTGCCTGCCGCATGCAAGACCAAGGTCGGAGGTGCAGATGTCCTTCCGCCTTATGTATTGAGACAAAGGAGCTTTCATCCCTAATGTTAGTCTGACTACTGCTTGCATTCTGGAAATGTGATGTGGCTTTCGTGCTGCAATTGAGGCTAGGCCTTAGGCTTATGGTGCACCAATAGCGATACACACACAACAGTTGGCATGCATGAGCCAAGAGCCTGAGCGGCCTTGCGCTCCTTGTACAAACCCTTCGTGCGCGGCCGCCCTCCGGGTGCATGCAACATTGCAACATTGTCGATTGCGGGCCGTGTGGCGCAGACACTGCAACAGAGACACACACATCAGTTGGTTTCCTGTCCAGCCCAGAAATGAACCACACCCAGAGCCCAGGGATAATTATTCACACCCCTACGCTGGCCTGGCGTACGCCGACCCAGCCCACTCGGCGTACGTATAAAGGGGGGGACGACAACGCTACGTGTCCCAGTTCTTCCCAACTGCCGGAGGTGACATGGCTGCATACGCCTGGCATATCACGAGACTCAATCAGAAAGGGTCCATGACTTGCATTGCACAGAGTTGGTGGCACCGGAAACACTGCGGACGGCACGGGCCTACCGCCACGGGACGGTGACATTCGGTGCACTGAGGTAGGGGCACCTTAGGTGCTGAGCAGTTGTGCAGCCTGCGATGATGTGCCGTCCTGGCGGTCCGGACTGGTAAGCGTTTGTGTGAGCCCTGCCGGACCGCAGTGTAGGCCTGAGCCAGCGGGCAGCGTGGGCCTACCGCCACGTGGCGTTGTCTTGCGGTTCACAGGGTTAGTGGCACCTATAGGGCTGAGCGGGTGTGCAGCCTGCGATGATGCCGTGTGCACTGATATGATTTCTGCCATTGCGAAATCAAGACCCAGATTCACGTGTGTGACCTGGTGGCCCACGGGGCGGGGCTGCATGATGTGGAGGCTGCCAAGGTAGCGGGCCCCGGGCTTGCAGCTTGCACCGGCACGTGGTAGGCCCTCTTGGAGACACGCTGGTGGCGGAAGGTGAGTAGTGAGGCCTGGGTGCGCAGGGGCGGGCAAACACCGCTGGGCGGCGGGAGGGGCTGGGGTGCAGCAGCCTGTGTGCGCAGGGGCGGCCAAGCGATGATGGCGTGTGCAATGATATGGACTCTGCCATTCATACATCTGGGCTCTGTTTCAGATAAGGGACCTGGTGAACTGCAGTGTTTACCGGCACGTGGTTGGAGACACACCGGTGGCAGCAGGTGAGCAGTGAGGCCTGGGTCCGCAGTGTCGGAACTCTCTCTCCCTCTCCTTTCACTGCCTCTCTCGCTTCCTCTGTTTCTCTCTCTCTCTCCTTCTCCCTCTCTTCCTTTCACTGTCTCTCTCTCTCTCTTCCTCTGTTTCTCTCTCTCTCTCCCTCTCCCTCTCTTCCTTTCACTGCCTCTCTCTCTTTCTCTGTTACTCTCCCTCTCCCTCTCTTCCTTTCACTGTCTCTCTCTCTCTTCCTCTGTTTCTCTCTCTCTCCCTCTCTTCCTTTCACTGCCTCTCTCTCTTCCTCTGTTACTCTCTCTCTCCTTCTCCCTCTCTTCCTTTCACTGTCACTGTCTCTCTCTCTTCCTCTGTTTCTCTCTCTCTCTCCTTCTCTTCTCTCCCCCTTTCTCTCTCTTTCTCTCTCTTCCTCTCTTTCACTCTCTCTCTCTCCCTTTCTTTCTCTCTCTCTTTCTCTCTCTCTCTGTCCTTTGATGAGCGCATGACACACCTTCTTATCTTGAATTTTGTCTTGCAGGCTGTGTCTTCCAGATTGTCCAGAGAAGACCCGCCATGACTCTTCCGAATAGTTGTTTTGAGTTAAATTTGAATAAAATGATTTGTTTGGAAATTCAAAGATGAATAAATGATTCTCCTTTTTCTGACCACACATGAATTTTAATTGTTGTACTTGTGCGACATCAGGCGAATTGTTTTGTTCATGATTTCGTAAGGCTGATGTAAAATATCTTTGTCCGGGGTAGGGCCCCGGGGGGGGTCCTGGGTGTGGTGGCGGTGGGTGTTGTGGCCCTCTTGGGGCTCCGAGCTGCATGATCAGTAGCTCCATGGCATCTGTTGTTCTTCAGGTGTGGCTCTGGTCTGGGCTCCCTTTTGTGGTGCAGGTTGTCGTCCGACTTAACACCAGGTAAGAGAAGGTGTTAAATCGCTGCTGCTAACGTGCCTTATTGCCTGTTTTGGGATCTTATCACCGATCTGGCTGGTCGTAGAGAATATTGCGATGTGGTGTTTTCGCGGCTTTTTGCACAGGAACGCCTACTCTGCATCTCATTAGCGTTAGTTGCCGGAGTCGTCCGTGGCGATGTTTTTTGCGGCTGCTATCGCAGGAAAACTGGCGATATCGGCTGTTAGCACCAGCTTGTGAATGGTGCGATAGATCTATCGCCACTTTGGCTGCGATAAAGTGCCGCTAACTCGGCGATAAGTCCTTGAGAATATGCCCCAAAGTGTATGGTGATAAAATTCCAATTGTTTTGTTCAACATATATGGGCCGAACGCACCTGATTGTCCATTTTGGTGTCTAATTTCACAGAAGCTTTTGCAGTATCCTGATGACAATCTAGTTCTGGCTGGTGATTGTAACTTACCTGTTGATCCTTTTTTAGATAGACACTCTTCATCGCACTACATTCCAAACAAATCACAAAAAACTTTCACACAAGTTTATCAAAGATGCAACCTGATGCCTGACGATTATGCAATCCAACTTTAAGGGAGCACACATTTTTTCCCAAGTACATCATACACAATCTCGAATTGACTATGTTTTTGTTTCACATCACCTAACTCAATCCTTGCATTCAGCAGATATTGGTTCCATTTTGATCTCTGATCATGCCCCGGTATCTGTGCATTTAGACATCATGCCCAAATCTACTCTTCCTATGAGATGGAGATTTAATATTTCCCTATTATTGGACTCCTTTTTCACCTCTTCCTTTACTGCTTTTGCCCAGGACTTTTTTCTCCTTAATCACACAGAAGAGGTTCCCTTTCATACTGTATGGGATGCTTTTAAAGTCTCAGCTCACGATTTTATAATTAATTTCGTTTCTAAAAGGAGAAAACTATCTCAATCGTAATCTAAACTAACTCTTAATGAAATTAAACTTTTAGAGCATTCTTACTATACATCCCATTCTCAAAAGGCTCTAAATCAAGTAATCAAAGAACCTAGTATGTATATGACCTCAGCCATTAGTTTAAATCCTAGACTGGAGTTGCTTGAAGACATAATGGATACACTAGCATCAAGGGACAAGGGGGTAGTTGTTGTCAATCCTGTGCAAATGCTTTTCTCAATTTGGCCCTAGGTTAGACACGAAAACCTAACAGCTCAAGTAATGAAATTAAGTACTTGCAAGAGAACAAAATGATTCTTTAATCATTTTAATAATTTTAATCGGGATATTGCATAAGACCCTCTTTTGTAATTGTTTATATCTGCTTGCCCTTCAATTTTAATAGCTGATGCAGCAATTATGGCCTAAAAGGGGTAAATTAACATATAGATGAACGCTAGGGCCCCAATTACAACTTTTATTCTAATTCAGATTTAGGTGCAAAATCCATCTTATTTTTGTAACTGGATTGCAGGTCGGTGGTATTTGTCCATGTGCTAATTTCACATTTGCTATTTGACTATGTGCAAATGAAGTACTTATCTACTGGTTTACAGCATGTAAAACCTAGTGAGGATCTTGATGGGAATAGCATGAACTTTCCATTTGAGTGCGTGGCATGTGTTTCTCTCCACCAAGATTCCAATTTTCTCCACTATCCTACCTCCACACAAGTCTTCCCCTTTGATGTTATGTATTGAACCATTTTCCTGCATATTAAAGCCCCACATCCCAAACTTGCCCAGGAGATCTGGGGTCTCTCTTTTTCCACTGTAGTTTACTCCTACCTGGAATACAATCTCCACAAGATTTAAATAGTTTCATTGACCTGCAAAGATCACCGGATCAACACAAATTTGAGTATGAAATTTACTCAGCAAAACACATATCCAGTGATATATATAATTAATCACTGGAGATGCTGAGAAATGTGTGTCAGAAACGTTGAACCCCTAATGGGAATTAGAAAAACATCCATTATTATATCTGAATAAATGTAACACAGTTGTAAATTTCAACCCAGTATATCCTGTGTTGGTACGGAAGCATTACGTTAATGCAAAATTTTCACTGATACCGCTCACTATGAATTTACACACAGTAGCTTAAAAGGAACACCTTCACACAGTTGTTTTCCTGAAAAAATGTCATGGATCCCACCCTCCGCCTGTACGTACCTACGTTAGACATCCCTGTGTTGACTTATAGATTCCACATGCATGTATATAATGAAAACATCTCTTTCCCTTTTGCACCTTTGCAGTGTTATTAAATAACTGAAAATATATCGTTGTGTATAGTAAAAATGTACTTTACAAGAAATCCAGTGCTTTCTCATAGCTAATACTTAGCACTACACTTTTCCTAAGGTGTTTTTATTTTTATTCTGAGCACTCCACAACAAACATTTGCACAACAAATGGCAAAAGCTACAGCAAACACACCCTAAACGATAGTTGCTGTCATTTGAAAAACAAAATTCACTTACCTATGACTTTGCCAAGGAACAGACTCTTAGGGTGATTCAAATAAATATCAGAGGCTGCTGGAAGACTGTAACTTGCCGGAGCATAATGATCAATCTGAGAGATAAAATGAAACGCCATAACTGAGAAAATTGCACTGGTATGCTATATTAAGTTTTTTTATTTAGCAAGTAAAAAGTTCTTTTGCAATTCATAGTGGCAAACCTCACATTTTGGCACTACTTCTCACATACCAGCTAAGAGAAAAAAAATCCACCCTCTATTCATTGGAACAAAATAAGGGCATTACTTTCGTATCTATAACCATAAAATAATTAATTCTTTTTTCAACAGTATGTCGAAATCTTGTTAGATGAATTATGAAGACACCATGGACTTTGCATGTGGCACATTTTCCATTTGTGGTGCTTACCCACAGTTTGGTAACACAGACTGGGCTACAATGCTCCTCCTGCAAAGCGTTCTGCAATATGGAAAATTCTGCAGACCACAAATTATAAATGGGTTATTTCTTGATTTACATGTGGGCAGTGGCGTAGCAAGGGATCCATGAGCCCTAATAAAAGCAACAAAAAAAAGGTCCCTTCATTCAAGGACTGGCAGCAAAATATAGACCTAACAGGCAGATCAGTGGTCACTTTGAATCCGGTTCCACTGCATCTGCTGCAGTAATGATCGCTATGCCACTATAAGACATTTTACTCTTCATTGCAAAAGACGAAAATGGTATTGCACAGGGAATCTTAATAAATTCCAGTCTCACCTTCACAATGTCAATACATTGTGTACCAATTTTCACTCGTACCAACCAACTGAGAGAGGGTTAAAAATGCGACTGACTGATTTTTGTCCTGTATTAGCACCAATCTGTTGCCACTCAGCTGACAGAAACCCTTGGTGATGCACAATACTAAAGAGACCTTGCAGATCCTGTCTTTAGTCTTTAAATGTCCTAACAGTTTAACAGTGTCTTACTTTGGAAAAAAGTGCAATACAAGCAACAAAGCGGGGTCCTGCACCCTCAGTACCATAATTTGGGTGATTCCTCAATTAACATTTCTGGACAGGGGAGGCAGGAATGGTCATTTCTGTGTGGATCCATGACTGTTGAACACATTGCACTTAGGGCCTTATTTCGAATACGGCAGTCCCAAGACCGCCATGCCCCTTGTGGCGGTCCGACCACCGAGACCTCGGCAGTCCGACCGCCTGAGTCAGACACTGGCGGTTGAACCAACAGAAAACACCACCACCACCAGGATCTTGGATCTGGTTTCAGTTTGGAAAGCCGTGGGAAATGGAGGCGTGCCACCAATGCCGGCACCTCCATGCCTATTCGGACCTGCCTTTCCTGTGAACCAACCTTTTCACTGTGGGGATCCCGCCATGAAAAGGTCGGCAGAAAGGCAGGGAGGGGGCCCTAAAAAGGGCCTCAGCCGTTTTCGCCAGGCGGTCAACTGAGAATGCAGTGGTCAGTATACCAGCTTTCTCCTGATCGCCGACACTGCGGCCTGGTGGTCTGACCACAAAGGTCAGAATCAGGCCCTTAATCTTTGATTTTTATGATTTTAATGCCTGTTGCGGCAGAATTGCTGGAACAATTTTCAAAGTGGGGCTGCTGCCATCAATGGTATATCACTGAACTCACAGGGATTCTGAAAAACCCAAGCATCATACAAAGAACAAGTGTTGCAAATGAGCCACACCCTTTCAGCAGAAGAGTGGTAGAATGCTGTAAGTAGTTGGTGTTGCATTTAGGAGAACATTGTCACAAATATATTACTAAACCATGGTGTGGTAACACTCTCTCATTCACAGACAGCACGTTTTCCATGGAAATGAACACTAATTTGCACAGACATACAGTTTTACTGATAAAACTATATAGCGAACAAACGATAATGTGTGGAAACTGGGTATTTGTTATTTGCACATCACCAAGTAGTATCTTTGGGGCACATGTATCAACCAAAATTGCATTCACAAACAGGCTGATTCAAAGAATCAGCCCGTTTGTGACAGCATAAAAGGCTTTTGACATGTATCAAAACCCATTTTGCAATTCGATAACCTGTTACCGAATCGCAAAATGGGTTTGCGATTCGGTATTTGGAAGAGACGTGTTTAGGGCGTCCCTTTCAAATAGCGAATCATGATGGTATGTATGAATGTTTTGTGTCCGTGAATGCGGTCTCAAAACATTCACAATTTACCACCTAATTCAAGTAGGTGGTAAGCCATTCGCAAATGGGAAGGTGTCCCCACGGATCCCTTCCCCTTTGGGAATGGTTGTAAAACCTTTTTAAGAGCAGGCAGTGGTCCCATGAACCACTGCCTGCTCTTAAAATGAAAAGAAAACTTGTAATTTTTTTTTTAAACGCAACCTGTTTTCCTTTAAGGAAAACGAGCTGCATTTAAAGAAAAAAGATTGCTTTATTTAAAAGCAATCACGGACATAGTGGTCTGCTGACCCTAGCAGGCCACCATCCCCGTGATTTTAGCGATTTCCAGGGGGTCCCAAATTGCAATCTACCTCATTAATATTAATGAGTTAGGCCGATTTGCAACCCCCCCTAGGAACCGCTATATGAAACTTTTGGAGTTTCATACATTGGAAATTGCGATTACCTAATTGCGATTCTCAGGAAATCGCAATTTAGTTAATCACAATTTCCAGTTTTGATACATGTGGCCCTTTGTTTGTTACAATCCTGTTAAAATCTTTGTTTCCACAGTTCAGAAGAAAAAAAATCACTTCATTTGTGCTTTCCTGTTCATTTAAAAAAATATATATATTTGTGCAGTTCATTTATATGGATTTAAAATTTGTTGTGTTAGAAGAAAACGACATCCTTTCCTTTAACACTAGCAAAATTGTCACACAGTTCACCTTGGCAAAAGCCTAACACTTTCTAGTGAGGGGAAGAAAAGTATACACCTGTCTCTATGTTAATAAAAGGTGTATGCACAAAATATCATATAAAAAGTATCGTGATACACAAATATTGCGTCAAGAATATCAAGATGTCAAAAATATTGTGGATCGGAATATCAAAGGTAAGAATATTGTTTTAAGAGTTGTTTTTTAATATCGTTGTTACAAATATTGTTTTAGAA
This sequence comes from Calotriton arnoldi, assembly GCA_963921515.1. Lineage (NCBI taxonomy): Eukaryota > Metazoa > Chordata > Amphibia > Caudata > Salamandridae > Calotriton > Calotriton arnoldi. Next base: position 378,428 of record CAWUFW010013084.1, read on the forward strand.
AATATTGTTGTATATAATATTGTTTGTAAGTGTTATTGTACATGTATTTTTATTGCAGTGTGTTTGATTTTATGTGTTTATTACTTTTTTATTTGTGTGTTTAGTAAGATAATTTATTAATTGGGAATTTTTTAAATTTGTATTTTTATTTGTGTTAATGTGTAAAAATCATGTGTATGCATTTACATATATATTAGTAGCAGGAATGTTAGTTATATATATATATATATATTCCAAATGCTGTGTGATGCATGGGACGCCCTTCCTTTCGTGCCGGGGCCTGTCTGGGAGCATCAATCCCAAAATATTTCCAAAAGAAAACACGCACCAAACCCTTAGGTAACGTGAATAACAGGCCCACCAACCAGTCCTTAGTAGCAGTTCTTTTTTAATTGCAGCAAAGCGAACACCATCAGCATAACGCGTTTCAACTCTGTATGAGTCTTAATCATATGCAAATAAGGGGATGGTCATTTGCTCGGTATTTCTCCTTCAAATACATCAACACTGAGAAAGGACACATTGTTCTCTGAGCTGAATGTTAAAAAACAGTACTTGTGGTGAAAATGTCAAAATCCGAATGGATCATCTAAACAGATCTGAAAATGAAACCAGTGAGTATTATCAACGTTCAATGCACTCAGAAATTAATTATATTTCTCCATTTTATGCATCCTCAATTTTGAGTCACTGATGAAAATTCGTCGTTAATCTGACCACATTAACCATAATGCTTTGTTCTTGCAGGCTACAAATCATGTCCTTTCACATTAACAGTTGTTTTATTTTCAATGATTCGGATCGTCATAAATTCCATTTTACTTCCATACTGCCTTTAAAGGAACAAATTCCATGTGTGGCTGGGTAGTGTATGTTATTAAGACGAACTCCAGAGTCATGCCACTCCCTTTGTGTAACTGCGGTCACTTACAGTTTCTTTCAGCCTTGTCAGCAATTGCAATTCCGTCGTTCTGGCGTGAAAGGGAACACTTCCCCAACAAACCCTGGCTGCTTCAAAAGATTTTCTTTCCTGCCAGGCGGGCCTTTGTGGCCCTTCCATGTAACATTCTGTCCATTCTCCAGCTACAGCCGGTGGGCATCTCGGTCCAATTGTAGGGGTGGGCAGAAAACTCTGCTCCGCCAGCGTAGCGGATAAAGCCAGCCACCCCAGCTCCCCGGCCCGGTCCCTGCTTCTGAAAGCAGCCAGGCCGGGGAGAGCCTCCCCGGGCCACGGTGGACCCCCGACACCAGCGCCCGGACCCTGGGCTGGCTTCCAGGATGGGGGGCTCCCGCAGCCTGGGACCCTGGGATGCAGCATGAGCCCCGGGCCCGGTCCCAGCTTCCGAACCCTAGCCAGGCCGGGTAGAGCCTCCCCAGGCCCCGGGGGACCCCGCCGGTCCCCAGCACCCGGACCCTCGGCTGGAACCAAGGAGGGTTAAGCCCAGGCCACGTCCTCTCCCCGACGGCCTGCCCGGGGAGCCCATTTTTCTCGACTATTAAGCCCCCACGTAGTGGGGGCTTACAGAACTTTGGGGAAGGACAAAAGTTGGAGGGAGCCCGGCCGGCCGGTCGGCCGGCAGGCCGGCCATCTGGTCACCCGGCCCGCAGGGCCATCTGGTCACCCGGCCCGCAGGGCCATCTGGTCGCTCAGCCAGGCGACCAGATGGCCCGGGACGACCCAGCGCCCAGATGGCCTGGGAGGGTGCCGTGCCCAGTCGCCCTTGCAGTCCGGCGAGGGGTGGCCAGGCTCAGCGAGGCAGCCGCTCGGGAGGCTCCTTCCCCGGGGCTGCTGCTCGCCTCCCTGCCCGACTGGGGCAGGGGCAGCGGAAGGAGAGGCCCGGCCGGACCAGGCCATCTGGTCGCCCTGCCGACCCACAAGGGATGGTGGCCCCAGTCCCCGCACCCCCGTTGGGGCAGGGACGGGAGGGGAGGCCCCCGTGCCGGAGGGCACGTGGTGGAGGCAGCCTCCCGCGAACCCGCGTCGCCCCCTCCGCGTCCCTCCCGCCGGGCCCGGCGGCAGAGGGACCCACCCCTGGTGTGGTGGAGGAGGAGCGTCACGAGCGCCCATGCACGGAGAGACAAAAGCTTGGCTCAGAGGATGACTTTCAATAGATCGCAGCGAGGTAGCTGCTCTGCTACTTACGAAACCCTGACCCAGAATCAGGTCGTCTACGAATGATTTAGCACCGGGTGCCCCACGAACATGCGGTGCACTAAGGGCGAAAGAGTGAGTGGGCGCCGGGGCATGGGGGACCGGAGCCCCAGGGCCCCAGCTGGGCCCCAGCCATGGGGGCTGCGAGGGGGAGCTGGCGGGCCCTCCGACCCGGGGCCCGCAGACACCTCGACAAGCATGCGAAGCGGGGAGGGTCTGCACGGGACCGACGGGACCCCCGGCCCGGGCCCTTGGCATAGAGGCAGGCTGGGGGGACAGGGCCCAGGCCTGGAGCACATGACCCGGGGCCCGGAGGGGCTCCTGGTCCCAGCCGGGGCCCCTGGACACAGCCGGGGCCACCGGGCCCAGGCGCAGAGGAAGCCTCCCGGGACCACGGGACCCCCGTCCCGGGCACCCTGCCACGCAGCAGGACTGAGGACGGAGCCCGGGGTAGGGAGGCCGCCCTCCCCGGGGCCCTCAGGGGCCCCGGACGAGAGCACCTGAATCCAGCCAAGCGAGGGGGCTCCCGGGCACAACGGAACCCCGTCTCGGACCTTTGGCATAGCGTCATGCCGGGGGACCGGGCCCAGGGCTGGAGCACCTGACCCGGGGCCCACAGGGGCCCTGGACCCAGCCGGGGCCCCTGGACCCAGCCGGGGCTCCCGGGCCCAGAGGCGCAGGGGAAGCCTCCCAGGGACCACAGGACCTCATCCCAGGCACCCTGCCACGCGGCAGGACCGAGGACGGAGCCCGGGGTGGGGAGGCCACCCTCCCCCGGGCCCTCAGGGGCCCCGGACGGAGCTCCTGAACCCAGCCAAGCGAGGGGGGCTCCCCTGGCACGACAGAAGCCCGTCTCGGACCTTTGGCATAGCTGCAGGCCGGGGGACGGGGCCCAGGGCTGGAGCACCCGACCCGGGGCCCGGAGGGGCCTGGACCCAGCCGGGTCTCCCGGGCCCAAAGGCGCAGGGGAAGCCTCCCGGGCCCACGGGACCCTGTCCCGGTCACCCTGCCACGCGGCAGGACCGAGGACGGAGCCCAGGGTGGGAGGCCGCCCTCCCAGGGCCCCTGGGAGCCCCTGAACCCAGCCGAGCAGGGGAGGCTCCCGGGCCCACGGGACCCCGTCCCGGGCATCGTGCCACACGGCTGGCCCGGGGACGGACCCCAGGCTGGGGCAGCATCCTAGCCTGTCCAGCTGAGGACCGCTAGGCCGAGAGGGGTTCCGGCGTGCCCTGCCCCTAGTAATCCGGAGGAAGGCCACCCTCCTTTCTGGTAACCCGTGTGCATCGCGAGACTGAGGGGACCCTGGGAACGGATGCACCCGACCTCCTGGAGCCCTGGCTGGGATTGGGGAGGCAAATGAGCCCTCATCGGGACTTCCAGGCCGATTGGAAAGCATTGCGTGCGACCAGATGGCTGAGGGGATAGGAGCGACCAGATGGCCGGGACCGAAAGGACGCCCATCTGCCCACCCCGAGCCTTTGCGGTAGGGCTCCCGCCTGCCCTTGCAGGGTTCGGGGGCTCCGCTTCCCGGGTGCTCGGGGGACCCCGGCCGGGCCTTAGGCACGGGGAGGCCAGCCAGAGCTCTTGGGCCCGGACGCCCGGGGGAGGACTGCCCAGGACCCGTGGAGCCCGTCCTGGGCACTTTGCCATGCCGCAGGCCGGAGGAGGGATCCCCGGACGCCGGGGAGGTGTTGTCCGGGCCCAGCCCATCTGGTCCCCAGCTGAGAACCGCCAGCCCAGGAGGGGTGTCCCGGCATGCCCTGGCCCTAGTAATCCGGAGGAAGGCTACCCCGCTTTCTGGGAATCTGTGCGCACCGCAAGGCTCAGGGGACCCTGGGCGCGAACATGCCCAACCTCCTGGAGCCCTGGCTGGGGTCTGGGAGGCAAATGAGCCCTCATCGGGACTTCCAGGGCAGACCGGCCATCTGGTCGCCCCATTGGAAAGCATTGCGTGCGACCAGATGGCTGGGGTCGAAAGGACTCCCATCTGCCCGCCCCAAGCAGAGCCGAGCCGAGCCGAGCCTTCACGGTAGGGCTCCCGCCTGCCCACGCAGGGCTCAGGGGCTCCGCGTCCCGGGGGGCTCGGGGACCCCGGCTGGGCCTCAGGCACAGGGAGGACCACGGGAGCTCTCGGGCCCGGGCGCCCGGGGGAGGACTGCCCGGGACCCATGGAGCCCGTCCCGAGCACCTTGCCACACCGTGGGCCAGAGGAGGGAGCCCCGGATGCCTCGGGAGGTGTTGTCCGGGCATAGCCCATCTGGTCCCCGGCAGAGTACCGCCAGCCTGGGAGGGGTGTCCCGGCATACCCTGCCCCTAGTAATCCGGAGGAAGGCTACCCCGCTTTCTGGGAATCCGTGCGCACCGCAAGGCTCAGGGGACCCTGGGCGCGAACATGCCTGACCTCCTGGAGCCCTGGCTGGGGTCCGGGAGGCAAATGAGCCCTCATCGGGACTTCCAGGGCAGCCCGGCCATCTGGTCGCCCCATTGGAAAGCATTGCGTGCGACCAGATGGCTGGGGTCGAAAGGACTCCCATCTGCCCGCCCCGAGCCGAGCCTTCGCGGTAGGGCTCCCGCCTGCCCACGCAGGGCTCAGGGGCTCCGCGTCCCGGGGGGCTCGGAGACCCCGGCTGGGCCTCAGGCACGGGGAGGACCACGGGAGCTCTCGGGCCCGGGCGCCCGGGGGAGGACTGCCCGGGACCCATGGAGCCCGTCCCGGGCACCTTGCCACACCGTGGGCCGGAGGAGGGAGCCCCGGATGCCTCGGGAGGTGTTGTCCGGACATAGCCCATCTGGTCCCCGGCAGAGTACCGCCAGCCCGGGAGGGGTGTCCCGGCATACCCTGCCCCTAGTAATCTGGAGGAAGGCTACCCCGCTTTCTGGGAATCCGTGCGCACCGCAAGGCTCAGGGGACCCTGGGCGCGAACATGCCTGACCTCCTGGAGCCCTGGCTGGGGTCCGGGAGGCAAATGAGCCCTCATCGGGACTTCCAGGGCAGCCCGGCCATCTGGTCGCCCCATTGGAAAGCATTGCGTGCGACCAGATGGCTGGGGTCGAAAGGACTCCCATCTGCCCGGCCCGAGCCGAGCCTTCGCGGTAGGGCTCCCGCCTGCCCACGCAGGGCTCAGGGGCTCCGCGTCCCGGGGGGCTCAGGGACCCCGGCTGGGCCTCAGGCACGGGGAGGACCACGGGAGCTCTCGGGCCCGGGCGCCCGGGGAGGACTGCCCGGGACCCATGGAGCCCGTCCCGGGCACCTTGCCACACCGTGGGCCGGAGGAGGGAGCCCCGGATGCCTCGGGAGGTGTTGTCCGGGCATAGCCCATCTGGTCCCCGGCAGAGTACCGCCAGCCCGGGAGGGGTGTCCCGGCATACCCTGCCCCTAGTAATCCGGAGGAAGGCTACCCCGCTTTCTGGGAATCCGTGCGCACCGCAAGGCTCCAGGGGACCCTGGGCGCGAACATGCCCGACCTCCTGGAGCCCTGGCTGGGGTCCGGGAGGCAAATGAGCCCTCATCGGGACTTCCAGGGCAGCCCGGCCATCTGGTCGCCCCATTGGAAAGCATTGCGTGCGACCAGATGGCCGAGGGAGAGAGTGCGACCAGAAGGCCGGGACCGAAAGGACTGCCATCTGCCCGCCCTGAGCCGAGCCATAGCGGTAGGGCTCCCGCATGCCCTTGCAGGTCTCTGGGGCTCTGCACCAGGGACCCTTGTCCCGGGCAGATGGACACTTGGCAGGCGGCAGGACGGGGGCTCCCAAACCCCAGGCCCTGACCGAAACGCAGTCCCCGGGGCCAGTCCATGCTTCTCATCCCAGCCAGGCCGGGGAGATCGGGGAGCCTGCCCAGGCACGAGGGACCCCTGTCCCAGGCACACGGACCCTCAGGACGTGCGCTCGTTTTCCACACATTTTTTCCAAAGTTCTGCGTAGTGGCGCTACGCCAACTACGCCCAGCCCTATCCAATTGTATTCCAAATGCTGTGTGATGCATGGGACGCCCTTCCTTTCGGGCCGGGGCCTATCTGGGCGCATCAATCCCAAAATATTTCCAAAAGAAAACACGCACCAAACCCTTAGGTAACGTGAATAACAGGCCCACCAACCAGTCCTTAGTAGCAGTTCTTTTTTAATCGCAGCAAAGCGAACACCATCAGCATAACGCGTTTCAACTCTGTATGAGTTTTAATCATATGCAAATAAGGGGATGGTCATTTGCTCGGTATTTAACCTTCAAATACATCAACACTGAGAAAGGACACATGGTACTTGTGGTAAAAATGTCAAAATCTGAATGGATCATCTAAACAGATCTTAAAATGAAACCAGTGAGTATTACCAACGTTCGATGCACTCAGTAATTAATTATATTTCTCTATTTTATGCATCCTCAATTTTGAGTCACTGATGAAAATTCGTCATTAATCTGACCACATTAATCATAATGCTTTGTTCTTGCAGGCTACAAATCATGTCCTTTCACATCAACAGTTGTTTTATTTTCAATGATTCGGATCGTCATAAATTCCATTTTACTTCCAAATTGCCTTTAAAGGAACAAATTTCATGTGTGACTGAGTAGTGTATGTTATTAAGATGAACTCCAGAGTCATGCCACTCCCTTTGTGTAACTGCGGTCACATATGAAACAATACTATCCCATACAAACCCCTTACTCTTGGATACAGATGGGCACAGACTCCAAGTTGCTGGTGGTAATCCTTTATTGCTGCTCGCTAACAGTCATGACGCGTTTCGGTCACCATACGTGACCTTGATCACATGAAAAACGCTCTGCGGCTTCGTGATTTTAAGACCCGATATTCGTACCACGTGACATACATTCTGATAGACATAAATAACAGACTTCAAATACGGGTATTATAAAGTGCATTAAATTTACAAAAATACTTATGTCAGTTAACATATTAACAGTAATTCTTTTACTATCCGCATAATGCATATTTTCATTTATTGGCATATATACTGTAATGAACTGGCATCAGCATATCGGCTGCTCAAGCCTGAAAGTCAATCACAATCTCTGCTTTAATGCATATATCGGAGACAAACTCAGACTCCTCTGTTCCCTTCACTATGTCTGTAATAAAGTGCTGTGCATAAATACAGGAACAATTTGTAATGTGCATTGTGCTACCAAAAGTGCTAAGTGACTAATACTAAAATGACAAAAGTTAAAAAAGTTAAAAAGTTGAGGCTCAGTATTGTATTGGCCTGGAGGGACTACTGTACACTATTAGCCAAACTATTTCAACATTAATGTTGCAATTTATCCTATATAGACACTGGGGTAAAAACATTACATCACTACATAGGGGCCAATTCCGATCTCGGTCGGAGGCGCACCCAATACCATTCGGTCGGGAAAAAAGCCATGCGAAAGCCTGTTTCCCGACCGATCCGTACAGCACACCGAACGAGCAAGTACAATGCGCACAACAGCAAAAAATCCGGCCGAGCCGTATTCACCCAAACCAGGTCCTGTTCCCCGACCGAGGCGAATCCGGAAAAGCCGAATCGAGTCGCACGGAAGGAAAAATGCAGCCCCGTCCGGCCGGACAAGTACGATGCGCTTTCCGTACGCGCCGAACCCGTCGCTACGCACGGCACGTCAAAGCATCCGGGAGAGGCGCACATAAGCTCCGATTCGCGCCACAACACGATCCACGGCTACGAGGCGAACACGCCAGCGACGAGGACGACGCGGAGCGCAGCGAGGGACGACGCGAAGCAACGAGAAGGACGAACGACACGAACCAACCATGAATCCCTTCGTCCCGATCATACCAATATTCTACATTTACTACCGGAACAGGCACGGACGCGTACGGCGCAGAAGGTAAGCCAGACACCAACCACAAAACACATACAACACGTACACGACACATCACACACACACACAGGGATGCAGAATATACTTGCAACAGCAGCACCATAGGGGCGGGATGCCCATCACCAATGCCACATATGCACACAGGGGCCTGAATGCGCACCACCACCCCTACCCAGGGGTGGCATGATGCCTACCACCACTACCACCCTCACCCAGGGGTGGCATGATGCCTACCACCACAACCACCCTCACCCAGGGGGGGCAGGATGCCTACCACTACTACCACCCTCACCCAGGGGGGCAGGATGCCCACCACTACTACCACCCTCACCCAGGGGGGGCAGGATGCCTACCACTACTACCACCCTCACCCAGGGGGGCAGGATGCCTACCACTACTACCACCCTTACACAGGGGGGGCAGGATGCCTACCACTACTACCACCATCACCCAGGGGGGGCAGGATGCCTACCACTACTACCACCCTTACCCAGGGGGGGCAGGATGCCTACCACTACTACCACCATCACCCAGGGGGGGCAGGATGCCTACCACTACTACCACCCTCACCCAGGGGGGCAGGATGCCCACCACTACTACCACCCTCACCCAGGGGGGGCAGGATGCCTACCACTACTACCACCCTCACCCAGGGGGGGCAGGATGCCTACCACTACTACCACCCTTACACAGGGGGGGCAGGATGCCTACCACTACTACCACCATCACCCAGGGGGGGCAGGATGCCTACCACTACTACCACCCTTACCCAGGGGGGCAGGATGCCTACCACTACTACCACCCTTACCCAGGGGGCAGGATGCCTACCACTACTACCACCATCACCCAGGGGGGCAGGATGCCTACCACTACTACCACCCTCACCCAGGGGGGCAGGATGCCTACCACTACTACCACCCTTACACAGGGGGGGCAGGATGCCTACCACTACTACCACCATCACCCAGGGGGGGCAGGATGCCTACCACTACTACCACCCTTACCCAGGGGGGCAGGATGCCTACCACTACTACCACCCTTACCCAGGGGGGCAGGATGCCTACCACTACTACCACCATCACCCAGGGGGGCAGGATGCCTACCACTACTACCACCCTTACCCAGGGGGGCAGGATGCCTACCACTACTACCACCCTTACCCAGGGGGGCAGGATGCCTACCACTACTACCACCCTCACCCAAGGGGGGCAGGATGCCTACCACTACTACCACCCTTAGCCAGGGGGGCAGGATGCCCACCACTACTACCACCCTCACCCAGCGGGGGCAGGATGCCTACCACTACTACCACCCTCACCCAGGGGGGGCTGGATGCCTACCACCACCCTTAGCCAGGGGGGCAGGATGCCTACCACTACTACCACCCCCACTCATAGGATGGACAATGCATGACACAACCAGCACACCACAACCTAGGGAATGCAAGAAGAAGACAATCCCCCAACACCATGACAAGCGTGTGTAGACTGTGTCAAATGCCTACAACACCGAACATGACTTTGAACATACAATGTGACCCCCTAGCACATGTGCCACACATATATGTGTGTGGCACCCACAATGCAAGCAGGCCATGACCATTGTGGCAATGGGGTCCAAACCCCCATCATCACAGTGACCAAAAGGTAAGTGTGGGGTCCATAGCAGAAGCACATTTTGAACATTGTGGCAATGGGGTCCAAACCCCCATCACCACAGTGACCAAAATGTAAGTGTGGGGTCCATAGCTGAAGCACATTTTGAACATTGTGGCAATGGGGTCCAAACCCCCATCATCACAGTGACCAAAATGTAAGTGTGGGGTCCATAGCAGAAGCACATTTTGAACATTGTGGCAATGGGGTCCAATCCCCCATCACCACAGTGACCAAAATGTAAGTGTGGGGTCCATAGCTGAAGCACATTTTGAACATTGTGGCAATGGGGTCCAAACCCCCATCATCACAGTGACCAAAATGTAAGTGTGGGGTCCATAGCAGAAGCACATTTTGAACATTGTGGCAATGGGGTCCAAACCCCCATCATCACAGTGACCAAAATGTAAGTGTGGGGTCCATAGCAGAAGCACATTTTGAACATTGTGGCAATGGGGTCCAAACCCCCATCATCACAGTGACCAAAATGTAAGTGTGGGGTCCATAGCTGAAGCACATTTCGAACATTGTGGCAATGGGGTCCAAACCCCCATCATCACAGTGACCAAAATGTAAGTGTGGGGTCCATAGCTGAAGCACATTTCGAACATTGTGGCAATGGGGTCCAAACCCCCATCATCACAGTGACCAAACGGCAAGTGTGGGGTCCATAGCTGCAGCACATCTTGAACATTGTGGCAATGGGGTCCAAACCCCCATCATCACAGTGACCAAAAGGCAAGTGTTGACAAAGTAAGAGGTGCAACTGCCAAACTGCATGGATGATTCCTGGTCACAGAACAACAAACACATCAGTGGCAAAGTAGTGTATGTGTCCCATTGCAACATAAATTGGGGGAGCCAAATCCTGCAGTGCAAATAAGACATAACTTTGGCCATGTGCAGACAAACAACACCCATGGGGGCTGACACCGTCAACAATCATCAATGACACAATGACAGAAGTGACCATCCGAATGCAGACCCACATATTTGCACCAATGGGCACACACATGCAGATACCCTGTGGAGACTGCAGATGTGAGGCGAACAGATACCATACCATGGCAGCAATGGGACACACAATCAACAATTAGCAACAAATGAGGGCTCCCGTCCCATCAGCCTGGTCATGGAAGTGCCAACGGAATCATCAGCACAGATCCAACACACTTGTATAGCAATGTTGCACTGACAACACAGATGAGTCCTTCCCCATTGATGCCCAAACTTGCATGTTCACTGGAGATGGCCACACGGTCAGGGAAGTAGACGAATAGAACAATGGCAGGCACAACAGATGTGCAGGGGTGGAAGCCACAGATGTGAAGTTGCCAATCTAAGTAGGAAATCTCATTGCCAAATACTGAACACATGACACCCTCAGATGCTGCTATGGATGACATGGATACACCACAGGATAGGACACATAACCCCTGGACCACATGGGTTCCTGCACAGTAACACTTCATTATCATGAGACCAAATATCACCATCACTGCAGCAAGGGCATTATTAGCATCATCAACATCATGTACATCAGAAGCAAAAGCACTAGAGAACAGAAAGTTGCTTTATTCAGCATATGTGGCATTAAAAGTAGAAGTCCGGTAGAACATAAACAAAGGCCAATGGCCAGTCCATCAACAAAGTCACAAGTGGGTGACAGTGGCAGATGCCACCCTACACATGCCTGCACAAAACCAGGGACAATCCACTAGGAGGGGCAACTGGGGGGTAGGCCAGGCACCGCAGGGACAGGATCAGGGCTCACCAGGAGGAAGCAGGGAAGGGGTGGTGGGTGCTGGAGAGCCACTGACAACTGCAGTGGAGGTGTCTGACATGGTGTGTGCCGGCACAACTGGGGGGCATGGCTCAGATGTTGTGGGTGCCGGCACGACTGCAGTGGACCCTGCAGATGGAGTGGACAGGTCCGCCACTGCAGTGCCCAAGTCAGACAGGGTGGTAGTGGACTCCACTGCAGTGCCTACCACCAGGGGAGGAGAATGGGGAACAGGCAAGGTGGGCTGGACAGAGGGGGAGGACACCCTCACCACATCAGTGGCACAGACAAGCGCAGCGGGGGGTGTGGTGCCGGGAGAGCAAGTGGCAGGGGGAGAAGGCCGGAGCCTCTTGGGGATGGTATATCTGTGGGTGGGGGAACCTGGGGCAGGGTGTGGCGGGGGCACCTGTGGAGTGGGGGCCTGAGGGATGGAGGAAGGTGACCTGGTGCTTGAGCTGCAGGGCGGCGGCGGGGTCTTGCTCTTACCACTCCGGGGGACTTGCGGGTGGGGGCCTCAGTCTGTCTGCGCCTGGGGGAGGGTGTCCGGGGGCGAGGGGCACTCTGCTCCGTGTGGGGGGCTTCCTCTTCCCCCTGGATGCTGGGGCAGCTGGATCGGAGGGGAAGAGGCCGAGGTCACTGAGGAAGAGGCGCTGGGTCTTTGGGGTTGCAGGTGAGGCAAGGGAGGGTGCTTTGGAGGGAGAGGCAACTGAGGACTGCACAGTGCCTGTGGATGCGTGTGTGTGTACCAGGGCCCCATCCCCTGTGAGTCTGGTTTCAGTCCCCTGACTGTGCGTGCATGTGCATTTAGTTTGTGGCGTGTGTGTCTGTGTGCTGGATGTGTGTGTGCTGGTGTGTGCCTGTGCCGGTGTGTGTGTGCTTGGGACGGGCAAGGTGCTGGGGAGTGTGGATGGAGCAGAGGCAGGAGGGGTGAGGGACTGTCTGAGGAGGGACACTGCTGCCGTCAGGGAGGAGTCCATGGACCTGTTGCCCCTCTGTAGGTCAGACATGCCAGATGAGATGCCCTCCATGAACGACACCAGCTGAGTCAACAGTGCGGTGTGCGCATGGAGGACACTCAGCATGGCTGTCTGCCCTACATGGAGCTGGCAAAGGAGGTACACAGACTCCTCACTCAGGGCAGCAGGGGACACAGGGGCAGGGGGTGCGGTGCCTGGGCCAAAGGAGACACGCTCCTGAACATGGGAGCCTCCACGGACCTGGGGAATGGGAGCCGATGGGAGGGCGGTGGTGGTGCTGGTGGTGGCGGGGACAGCAACACTAGCTGGGGTGTGGTGGCTGCTGACACCCGCCTCCACAAGGGAGTCATCCTCCGAGTTGCTCTGGTCCTCAGCTGAGGTGGATGGTGCTGAGGATTCCTCGGTGTGGCTCCCCTCGCCCTCCGTGCCACTGGGTCCCTCCGACCACTCCTCGGCTGCTGACCCAGTCTGGCTCTCTGGCTCCTCCTGGTCCGTGGAGCTGTCCCCTTCCGTGGCCGTGGATGTATCTGCAAACAATGGGGAAACAGACAGACATCAGTCACCTGCACCAAACGCACACACCACTGTGAGCACAGCACATCACAGAGCAAGGCCTGGCATCATTAGTTGTACATTGCTAAAAGTGCCCTAACTGAACAGGAGAAGCCAATTGTCAGTCTGATGCCAAGCATGGCACTCACATCCCACATGGCCTTGCACCCATCTGTCTGGTGTCTGTTGTACTGCAACACCCCAGTGTGGACACATGCACCAAGTACACAGTAGTTGGACAGTGCAGAGGACACGGTGTGGACACATCACAGCTCTTGCCACTGAGTCAGTACAGGTTTCCGGATGAAAGGGATGCCCAGAGTCAAATAGGAAATGCATGTGATGCATACCAGCGACAGACACCATGATGCACCCATGTCCTGATAGCCAGCGCCACTATGGTGTGCATGTAGCACATGTCACTCCCCTGCAGGACCACAAATAAGTTGACACATGCCATGGCAGAGGCATGACTGTTAAGTCATACATCACTGTCTCAGTGATGTATGACTTGGCAGCCAGACAACAACACTATGCACTGTGTCCCAATAGTAGGTCATGGGGAATGCAAGTCCTGGAGCTGCACAAGTGCACATGTACATCCCCCACACAACACATCATCTCAACCCTCATCTGTCCAGGTCACACCTATTGGACATATGGGAGACCTGTGACACTACCCTCTGAACCTGAGCCCCTCACAATTTGCTGTGAATGGGGAACAGCTGCCTGAACATCACATTCGCATACCCCAGTCTGCACGGGCAGCTGATCAAACACCTATGTGACACACAAGTATTGTCTCCTATGGTCACATCTCCAGGGGCATGCTGAGCCCCTACCAAGAAACACCACAGCAGTCCTGGCAACTAATCCACAGCACACTGACACAGAGGCAGACACCGGAGGGGTCAAATCACTGTGCACAATGTGTCAGCTGATACACGGGAGTGGGAGTACAGAGTGCATTGCATGGCCTGGAGTAGGCATGACTGTCCTGCTCCACATGAATGAGGGATGTGCCCTGGACAGTGGATAGCTGGCTATGTATGTGTGACACATGTAATCTGCACACTCCTGGGGCACAAACATTGTTCCCACCCGCTGCATGGGCGTGTGCCACATACCCCAGGCACATGTGGTGGCTCAGCTCAGCAAGTGGACCGCATATCAAAGCAACACGCAGATCACATGTCCAAACCCAGGCGTTGTGTGAACAATGGACCCACCCATGATGCCCACAACAGAGTTAGGGAAACAGATGCTGTCCCCCACCTTTAGTGAAGCAAACTGCAAGGACACAGTCCCAAGTGACACAATTCCCTGACTGTAAGGGCCACACCTGGGTATCAGATGAGCAGTGGGCAGTGCACAATAGAGGGACATGGCTCCTGGACAACATGACTGCTGCACTGTGGCAGTTGAACCAGGCCAGAGGAGGGCACAAAGCATGTAATACAGAGTTCACAGTGCAGTCTTTGACTCACCCCCTCCTTGCTGCTGTCTGGCCTTCAGCTGCCCATCCAGGTCTGGAAAGACCACCGCCAGGATCTGGAGCATGTGGGGGGTCAGTGTCCGTGTTCCGCCCCTCCTGCGAGGAGGCGACAGCTTCAGCTGGACCCGTGCAATCCTCCGGGTCCAGCCCTGAAGGTCCTGCCACCTCTTCTGGCAGTTGCGGATCCGGCGCTTGTAGACCCCCACGGACCGGACAGCCCGGACGATGTCCTTCCAGATTTCCTGCTTCCAATGGGCATTAACCTGTGAGGATGACAAAGTGAAAAGGCCATTACCACACATGCAACATATCCGTACATGACACAGTTGTATATACATGTCTCAATCACAGGGGCACATGATGTACACAGGCAGTGCAAAGCTGACCATGGACAGTTTGCCAGACGTCACTACATGGTATCATTGCCTGGGAAGTAAAACCATGTTCAAATGCACTGTCACTGCACCATACCTGTCCAGTGCAAGTCACTACACACTATGGGGGGTGACAACTACTCAGTGAGCCTGCTAGCCAGTGGCGTGCAGACTCTCAGCCTTGCTAGTCAGACAAAATGCACATTCAGAAAGGCAGTGCACAGAACACTCACCTGCTCCCCTGGTGTCCCATACAGCTTGCTGTACTGTGGAAGTAGGCTGTCCATCAGGGCCTGGTTCTCTTCAAGGCTGAAGGCTGGGGCTCTCTCCACAGTACGTGCCATTGCAGGGTCCAGAGGGGCAGAGACAGCAGCAGTGCAGTGGCAGATGTCGTCTTGGAGCATGTAGTGCAGGCAAGTGGGCTCTCAGGGGAACAGCCAGCAATATATATGTGCTGGAGAGGCAGATACTGTCCCTTGTGTCCAAAGTGATAGGTCCAAGTCGTTTGCATCTTCTGAATCTGGCCAATCCATGGAATAGCAGCACCAAAACACGCCCACAGCATCCTTCAAATCTTCAACTTCATGACATACATGATTTTGCAACATTGTTGTGGGTGACCAACTGATTTTCCAGCAACCGACTCGTTCGAAATTCGAAAACGCGTCCGTTGCCAGGCAAGCCCATTGTCAATGGGTGCGCACCGATCGGTCCATTGCGTTACAACGCGCACAGGGGTACAACGCGTACCCGTACACATTGAAAGCAATGGGCCGGCCGGAGGCACCGATCGGTCCATTGCAGTTCAACGCGCACAGGGGTACAACGCGTACCCGCACACATTGAAAGCAATGGGCCGGCCGGAGGCACCGATCGGTCCATTGCTGTTCAACGCGCACAGGGGTACAACGCGTACCCGCACACATTGAAAGCAATGGGCCGGCCGGAGGCACCGATCGGTCCATTGCTGTTCAACACGCACAGGGGTACAACGCGTACCCGCACACATTGAAAGCAATGGGCCGGCCGGAGGCACCGATCGGTCCATTGCTGTTCAACGCGCACAGGGGTACAACGCGTACCCGCACACATTGAAAGCAATGTGCCGGCCGGAGGCACCGATCGGTCCATTGCTGTTCAACGCGCACAGGGGTACAACGCGTACCCGCACACATTGAAAGCAATGGGCCGGCCGGAGGCACCGATCGGTCCATTGCAGTTCAACGCGCACAGGGGTACAACGCGTACCCGCACACATTGAAAGCAATGGGCCGGCCGGAGGCACCGATCGGTCCATTGCTGTTCAACGCGCACAGGGGTACAACGCGTACCCGCACACATTGAAAGCAATGTGCCGGCCGGAGGCACCGATCGGTCCATTGCTGTTCAACGCGCACAGGGGTACAATGCGTACCCGCACACATTGAAAGCAATGGGCCGGCCGGAGGCACCGATCGGTCCATAGCAGTTCAACGCATCACTGTACATGTGACTGGCATATGTCAGCATGCCTGTCTCAGATGGACATATGCCAGTCACAGATAGCTCCCAGGGAGTGAGGGGCACACCTACCACACGACAGCCTTTCCAAACTTTATCATAAGGCATGTAAGGCTGCATTTCCTATTGTGTGTATGTTGGTGTACATGTTGTCCTGTGGGTGTCACCTGTGGGCAGCCACCCCCAGGCTGTGCACGTGTTCATGGGGACAGGATCCTGGGTGTTACGTGTACGTGACCACTGTGATGTGCAACTGTTCATATCTGTGCATGTGCCATGGTCACATTTCACAGTGGTGTATGTGTATGTCATGTCACATACCCCGTGAGTCCCATGTGGGACGGTATGTTTGAGCCAGGGTGTCCCAGTGGCACAATAGTGATGGTCCTCCACAGTCTTTGTGCATGTGGTGTTTACAATGTCTCTGATTTCATGTGCACAATGGGAGACAGTCTCCACATCCACGTTGTGTGTGCATGGACTCTGATGTTGTGCGTGTGTGTCACAGACGTCCATGTCTGTCCTGCCGTGGCAAGTGGGGCCACTACCTGTGGGGGTCATGGTTGTTTTGCTGTGGTGTATACATGATACTCCATGTAATGCCAGTGTCCATGTGGCATTACAGGGTCCCTGGGAATGTACCTGTCGTTGAGCTGTGGTGCCTGGGGCACATCTGTCCTCACATGTCCCTGTGGGGGGTTATTGTGACACGGCAGCAGGAGATGGGAACTGTGACACGGCCTCATGATATCCAATGGGCCAACCTGGGACTAATTGATGCCACCTGTTGGACCGTGTTGACAGATGTTGGCCATGTATGTACCATACATGTCCTTCCGGTACTGCACACTTCATGTAGTTGTGCCTCATAATGATGTATGTTGGGATCTTGAGTGTGTTCAATGCCGCATATGTGGGGTGACTGACAATCTTGCTTACTTCTCCTCTGCACTGCAGGGCTCCTGCTGTCCATCGGCCATTCCCAGACCTGGCAACGATGGTGGAACGGGACAGCATCCGACGGTACCGCTTCACCAGGCAGCTGATTGAGGATTTGGCAGTGCAGTTGTCCCCACATTTGCAGCCTGGCCGGCCGTATCCTACAGCGCTGACCCCCAAGGTGAAGGTGATGGCAGCCCTACACTTCTTTGCCACTGGTACCTTCCAACATACTGTGGCGACTGCTGGTGGGATGTCACAGACCATGTTCAGCCGTGTGCTCCGCGATGTTTTGGCGGCAATGTTGCTCTTCCTGAACCGGTACATCTATTTCCCTAGACTGCGACGACTCACTGACGTGAAGAGTGACTTTTATGCCCTGGGGAGGATGCCGCATGTAATTGGCTCCATTGATGGGACACATGTGGCTTTGGTACCACCACAGGCCCAGGAGCAGGCCTACAGGAACCGCAAGCACTACCACTCGGTCAATGCACTGGTGGTGTGTCTTGCAGACATGACCATCACACACGTGTGTGCCCGTTTCCCTGGTTCAGCACACGATGCCTTTGTGATGAGGAGTAGTCGCATCCCCAGGATGATGGCACAGATGCAGAACCAGCGTGCCTGGCTTGTCGGTGTGTACTGACTTTGTGCCATTGTGTGTGATCTGATCTGTAGTATTCCGCCCACTGTTCCAAGTCAGCTAATGTGCACTTGTCTGTCCGTAGGTGACTCGGGATACCCCAACATGCCGTGGTTGCTGACACCCCTCAGGAACCCTGTGACACCTGCCCAGATGCGCTACAATGAGGCACATGGTCGGACCAGGAGAGTGATTGAGCGGACCTTTGGTCTCCTGAAGAGCCGCTTCCGCTGCCTGGACAAGACCGGAGGGTCCCTCCCATATGCCCCTGCGAAAGTGTGCAAGATTATCATCGTCTGCTGCATGCTCCACAACCTGGCAGTGCGGAAGGAGTTGCCTCTCATCCAGGATGACAATGACCAACAACCGCCACCTGTGGAGGATCCTGGCCTGGACCACGATGCCACTGACGATGATGATGATGATGATGGTGATGGTGATGTCCGCACACAGCTCATCACCAACTTCTTTAGCTGAATGTGAGTATCCTGAGGTGTCATGTCAATGATGTGAGTTGGCATGATGTGTGGGTGGTGCTCTGGTGCTGTGGGAGTGTGTCCATGGGCCACTTGACTGGATGTGTGTTGCGATGTGTGCTAACAGGTGGGCTGTACTCCCCAACAGTGTTGACATGCTAACTTGGTTCTGGGTGGGTATCTTGTAACATGTATTGTGCATGTGTTTTGCTGTTCTGTCCTGTACTCCATTGCTTTTGACTGTGTGTCATTTCTGTCCTTCACAGGGTACTTTCAGATTCGTTTGGTCAACTGTGTCCACCGACGACGTGATTGCACATCCAGGCTGGTAGCTGTTGTGTCCCTACAGGTGATGTGCGCCACACCCATGGACTTCCTTCCGTCTACAGTTGTTGACTGTGTGCCCGCTGCCAGGTGGGGTTACCTTGCATCTGTAGTGGTTACGGCATGTTGCAACTGTGTAATAAACCTGTGCTTCACTTTGTGATGTGCGTTGTCTGTGGTCACATATTTGACTGCCATTTGCTTACTGCACCTGTGGGCTACTTGACTACAACTGGGAATGGGTGTGGTGTCTGTGCATTGCACCGTCTTCCCTGGCAACATCAGTGTAGGCAATGAGTCAGATGGCCTAGGTGTGTATGTGTCGTGTAGCCCTGGTGGTGTGTCTCCCTCATGTGTGTCACGTTTCCTGTACTCACATGCCTGTGTTGTCCTTGCTGTTGCAGTTCGCATACACAGTGTAATTTTGCAGTTCATCATCCCCATAACAGCACCCACGTTGGAATCACGACAGAGGCAAGTATGGTGTATTAGTGTGTTTATTGTGATACATTTGTGTTAATAGTGCATAGGATGGGTTGTGCTGTACATGAATCTTGCAATCCCAAGTTCCTAGGTGAATTGAAAGTCCGGGTAGACAGGATCCCCAGTATCGGGGCCACAGTTGTCTGACACATTGGTCCAACTTGTACTCCCCATGCAATGTGTGGGAGTAGTGTTGCCGTCAACAGGGTGAACAGTCTGTGCACAAAGGCGAACATCCAGAACAGGTTCAGGCTTCCTGGGAGTTGCGCTTGGCCATCGGCCTCTCACTTTTCCCTCCTCGGACGACCCCTCTTCTTGGGGGGGCCCTCAAGTGCAGGCTGCTGCGGTGCAGGGGACTCTCCGCCAGAGTCCTCCTCCCTCCCTGTGGCAGTTGCAGTTTGTTCGGCACCAGATGTTGTTGGCACACAGGGAGGTGTGGACTGGTTGCTGTTCATCTGGCGGAGGCATTGTAAAATGTCCCTGTGCACCGCCGTCATCTCATGCAGTGCATCCCACTTGGACTCCACGCGGGACATGTGTGAGTCCACACGGGACATGTGTGACTCCACGTGGGACATGTGGGAGTCCAAGCGGGCATGATGGGCAGCCTGCTGCTGTTTAATGTCTCTGAGGAGCCCCACTACCTGGCTGAGCTCTCCGGTGCTGGACTGGTACGCATCAGCTATGCGTACCAGTTGTGGGTCATCATGCACACCAGCAACGTCTGCAAGCAGCGACCTCTGTCTCCCACCCCTCCCACCACCCCTGCTGACATGTGCAATGTGTGCAGTGGCATGCACAGATAACCCTGGTCCACCTTGGGGGTTGGTGGTGGTGGTGGTGTCCATGGCCCCAGGTTGGTCCAGGGTCACTGTGCTGGTGTTGCTCCTTATTCTGTCCATGTCGGCAGGGATGGTATTCGTGGTGACAGTCGTTGGAGGGGTGGGTGCAGGGGATGCAGCTGGTGGTCCTGCTGGTGCTGCAGCTGGTGGTCCTGCTGGTGCTGCATGTTGACTTGCACCGGATGTGCCAGGTTGTTCTTCATCGTCCGAGGAGGACAGAGGCTGTACGACGCCAGTGAGCTCGGCATCCTCTTGAGCCTGGGACTGGGACTCCTCAGCGTCTGCTGCTGTGTCCCCATCATCACCTGTTTTTGGGAGACATAAACAATGTATGTCATGTTTCTGCAGGCATCAATGGTTGACACACATGACAGTTGTGACTGTGCCTCTGGGTGCGGGCCTGTACATTGCATTGTCCTGAGTCGTCACAGTCAGGGGTTGATATTGGTGTGGCACATTGTCCTGCATTATTTGGGCATTTCTATGTATTTTCTGGAGTGTGAACATGGTCTGCATTGGTTGTGTTTGGTTGGCAGCCGGACCTCCTTCCCACCCACCCAGCCAGTCAGTTATCCCACCATGGAACGTGCTTGCATTGCAGGGAGTGAAAGTTGTCTTTCAAGATGTCAGTCAGTGGTGTCCTGCTGTTTGTTGGTGCACAGTTGGCAGCAGGGCCTTGTGCTCCCCACAGCAGTAGCCAGTGTCAGCCATCTTGTGAGTCCTTCTCCACTCCCTGTGATGTGAGCATGGTTCAGGGTGGTGTTGATGGGCCAGTTGTGAGGCTGAGCAATGTCTGTGCCTACGACTCCCATCATGCTATTGCCTCCACCCCCTTCCCAGCATGCCCATGCTTCCTTCCTTTTGACTCTGCTTCCCTGTGGGGTGGGCTGGCTGTGCTGACAGGATGGCTGGGAGTGTTGTCCTGGCAGTTGTTTGGCTAAGAGTCCCAAGAGTGTCCCTGTGCTTCACACAACATAACCCAGGGTGGTGGTTCCTTGTGGGATCTTGTGTTAGGATGGAGGGCATTGCATTCTACCAGGTGGGTACTGTGGAGTTTGTGTTGGGGGGTGTGTGTGAGGGGAGGAGCTTGTGACTATAGTCAGTGCTGCAAGTCCCCCTTCCCACCCAGCCAGCCAGATATCCCACCATGGAACGTGCTTGCATTGCAGGGAGTGGAAGTTGTCTCTCAGGATGTCAGTCAGTGGTGTCCTGCTGTTTGTTGGTGCACAGTTGCCAGCAGGGCCTTGTGCTCCCCACAGCAGTAGCCAGTGTCAGCCATCTTGTGAGTCCTTCTCCACTCCCTGTGATGTGAGCATGGTTCAGGGTGGTGTTGATGGGACAGTTGTGGGGGTGACCAATATCAGTGACTACGACTCCCATCATGCTATTGCCTCCACCCCCTTCCCAGCATGCCCATGCTTCCTTCCTTTTGACTCTGCTTCCCTGTGGGGTGGGCTGGCTGTGCTGACAGGATGGCTGGGAGTGTTGTCCTGGCAGTTGTTTGGCTAAGAGTCCCAAGAGTGTCCCTGTGCTTCACACAACATAACCCAGGGTGGTGGTTCTTTGTGGGATCTTGTGTTAGGATGGAGGGCATTGCATTCTACCAGGTGGGTACTGTGGAGTTTGTGTTGGGGGGTGTGTGTGAGGGGAGGTGCTTGTGACTATAGTCAGTGCTGCAAGTCCCCCTTCCCACCCAGCCAGCCAGATATCCCACCATGGAACGTGCTTGCATTGCAGGGAGTGGAAGTTGTCTCTCAGGATGTCAGTCAGTGGTGTCCTGCTGTTTGTTGGTGCACAGTTGCCAGCAGGACCTTGTGCTCCCCACAGCAGTAGCCAGTGTCAGCCATCTTGTGAGTCCTTCTCCACTCCCTGTGATGTGCGCATGGTTCATGGTGGTGTTGATGGGACAGTTGTGGGGGGGCAATATGTGTGACTGCGACTCCCATGATGCTATTGGCTACACTGACTTGGCCAGCATACACAGAATTCCTTCCTTTGAGTGGTCTTCACTGTGTGTTGGTGTTGTTGTGGTGGCTACATGTGTGGATGTGTTTGTTAGTTCTATTTGTGCCACTGCCTAGCTGTAGTTGTGGTTGTGTTTGTACATGTGTTGGCACAGTTGGATGTGACTTTTTTGATGGCATGTGTTGTGTTTATCTGACTGACATACACATTTTGGGATGATTCTGTTCTGGTTGCTGTGTAATTGCTATGAGTGCATGGTTTGACTCTCCCCTTGACAGTGATGTGTGTGTGTTTTGTGGCAGTATATTGTGTACATTTGTTGTGTACTCACCAGGCTCTGGGATGTCCTCTAGTCCATATACGCTCACTGGCGGAAGGATGGCCCGCACCTTCTCCTCCCAGGGCCTGAGGTATATTGGCTTGGCAGGAGGGCCACTGCCGGTGTGTTGGCTGTTGATGTAGTCTTGCTTCAGCAGTTTCCGTACCCTCCTGCGCACGTCATACCACCTGTTCTGGATGTCGGTCTTTGTGCGCCGACATGGTGATTGGGCGTTCACCCTGTTGATGATCCTCTCCCACATCTTGGTTTTCTGCGACATGGGGGTCTGTTGGACCAATGTGCCAAACAGCTGTGGCTCTACCCTGAGGATCTCGTCTACCAGGACTTCCAATTCACAATCTAGGAACTTGTGATTCTTCTTGGGGGGCATGGTGATGGGTGGTGATGGTGAGTGATGTGTGTGTTGGTGTGCAGGTGAGGGTGTGTGAGTGTGTGTTTTGCTGGGTGTATGTGAGGTAGGTATTTGTTGGTGTGCTGATGGTGTGTGGCTTGTGTGAGGGATGAGTTGTGGGTGTGTGGTTGCTTTCTCTTGGGTGCTGGCAGTGGAATGGCATTTGCAAAGGCTCATGGTAGTGATTTGTGTCCTTTATATAGGTGGAGTTGTGGGTGTGTCTTTGTTCTCTGTCCCCACTCCCCCAGTATTTATTGGCTTGGTAATTGCTTGTTTGGCCTTTTTTTGGGTGATTTTTCCTTTGTGCTGTTTGTGTATGTTGGAAACGTTCTTGTGACCGAGTCGGACCCTGCATTGTTCTCGTACGGTGTTCTCCGTTTCGTTCACGCTGTGTTTGTGCAGTTTTCTATGCTGCGTACGCGTCGGTCGCGGTGTATTGTGTTGCTTCGGCTCGGTTTTGTATGCGTGTCGGTCGTACGGCTTGTCCTCCGTCCGACTCGCTCGTGGTTTTCGTGCCTTGCATCGTACTTTGCGGTTTGGAGTTCGCGTGTACGTTTCGGTCGGATTTGTTCCGGGTGCGTGTCGGTCGGTTGGATTCGCGTGTTTTTCCGGCCGGATTGCTGTTTTCCGTGCGGCTCGGTCGGTCGACTTGGTTTCGGTATGTGTCGGTCGGATTTTTCGCGCCTTGCATCGTACTTGGCGTGTCGTGCGCCACGGGTACGTGTCGGTCGGTATTTTTTCCGGATCCGAGTCGGTCGGTGCTTCTTCCGGCCCGAATCGGAATCGAACCCATAGTGTTAGCAATAACCTATTGTATTGCATGTACCCAATATTTAAATATACTATTGCACACTTGCTCATGTCTTATGGATGTTTGAATATACACATTTGCTCATATTTAAAAGTGCACAGATTCTCAATTTGTAGTTGAAGCTGCAAAAAATTCATTATCAGCATAGACATTCTCAATAAATAGTTAGTAATTGGCTCATAAGAAATTGTGCAAATCTTCGCTGTTATTTAAACCTGATGGGGATTTGGAGTCTAGTTCGAGAATCATTTGTGATTCCAATCTCCTAAGCAGTTTTTCTCTGTTACCTCACCTTCTTAGTGGTGGTATTGCTCCTATGACAAAATAAGTGAGGCATTTGAGATCATTGTTATGTTCAGCTTTAAAATGCCTGGCTACAGGGTATGAAGGGTCTGAGTTCACAATAGCCCTTAAATGCTGGAGTATTCTCATGTGCGTAGTCAAAACTAAAATCTCCTTTGGGTGATTCAGTACATTAACAGACTCACACACTTACAACACACTTGTCACGAGACCCATACCACAACCATCAAAGGCCAAGTGTCTATATTTGTAAAATTATTCATTTCAATTCATTAAAAAGTTTATATCACATTTTTTTTTTTAAACATTATCATGTACATACAAAGTTTATTAAAATCATCAAATAAAACAAAATCAAACCATATACGACAGAAACAAAGATAGAAGGGAGAAATAGCTAGAAAGATAGTTTCTAATCAATAATAGAGGCTTAATACATTAGACCCAGATCACTTGTTTGATATATATTTCATATATGTAATGTCTTAGCAGCAATCAAACCAAATGTCTACACAATCTATAGTACGCCTCTCCAAATTTGCGTCAACGCATTTCGGTGGATAATGTTGCATAAAATACCACCTTCCTCAGGACAGGAATAAATGTCTCACAAACAAAAATGTAGCTCTATGCATATACACAATAAAAAAAGAATACAATAAAAAATAGATTAAAATTACATTCAAAATTACATATAATCACAAGGTATATCTATACACATATACATATTTATACAGCAGTTAGCCAATGATGGATGTGCAAAAAAGCATATTCTGGTGAATTCAAATACAGCAATCAACTCAAACACTCATTCAGCGCTCAATAATAGAAACCATATAGATATCCCTCACGGGGTGATAAGAAAAAAAGAGACACGAGACTCTTGCTACTTTTTACCAGCATGCTTTCTCTCAGTACTGCATTAGCTTTAGCAATTGCTTGATTTAATACTTTGCTGCTATACCCTCTCTTAAGAAATCTCACCCTGGCTTCTTGTTGACATTTCTCTGAGTCTTGTTTGGAGCTACATATCTTTTTCAGTCTTAAAAGTTCTCCATAGGGAATGCTGTTGATGCGGTGCCTAGGGTGGAAGCTTGTTGCATGTAGCGTTGAGTTACCTGCGGTGTCTTTTCGGTGTAGTGTTGTCTCAAGCTTATTGTCTGATATGTACACTCTTACATCAAGGAAATCTATGGAGTGCCTATCGATGTGTGAGGTGAGATCCAAATTGTATTGGTTGTTATTTATACTTTCTATGGAGCTCTTTGCACTGTATAAACCTCATTCAGTTGATAACATGTGTCTGGTATTTCTCTGAATGTTCCTTTTTGAGGACCTGCTCCTCCCACCAGCCAACATGTAAACATGCATAGCTGGGGGAGAAACAGGCCCCCATCGCAACACCCCTCACCTATCGGAATATCTCCTTGCCAAATATAAAGAAGTTGTTGTACAGACACCACCTGATTCGATCTAACAGCATTTTGTTATGACTGTAAATATTGAACGGTCGCATATTAAAGAAATGTTTCACAGCATCCAAGCCGACCTGCTGATCTATATTGGTATACAGGGATGTTATGTCTAACGTGTTAAGAGAAATATATATATATATATATATATATATATGTATACACATATATATACATATATATATATATACATACATATATATATATATATATTTTAGTAGCAGAAATGTTGAGTTGTTAGGGGATAAGGGTGAGGTGATTTTTAAAGATATTAAAATGTGATGGAGTGAGGAGGTTGCAGGGTAACACAATTGTATATAAATAAATTTTCGATTGCATTCTAGTGAACAACGACATACAGGATGATAGTGACTGTGAAATTTAGATTTTTCACATCTCAGTGAACAAAAGGACAGTACTTGGAGGAGCTGTTGTTTACAGGCCCCCTGGACACAACTCTCTGTTCGCAGCTAAACTGGGCGATGAGCTGTCTCCATTTGTACTGAAATTCCAATACTTTCTACTAGTGAGGCATTTTTATTTATATTTTGAAGATCAGGCAGATAGCCAGAGTATATTGTTGAATAATGAGATGAAGGCCCTATAGCTTAAACACTGGAGTATGGGTCCAACACAAGGCAGGACATAGGTTAGATCTACTTTTTTCTCATTTGAATTGGGTAACAATCCAATTGGTAGAGCCCATCATATGGTCTGACTGCTTTTTAGTAGAATTCTCTTTTTGTCTACTAGAGAACAGGATGGGAACTTCAAACTCCACCATTATCAGCTGGCGTTAATAGAGGAAAGTGAGCCATGATGATTTTATTAGCAATTTTAATCCACCAACAAGAGAGGATTGATCCATGGACCAACCAGTTGGGGAGTTGGGAAATGCAATGTTAACAGCTTTAGACAGATGCGCACCGGCAAGGAATAACAACTTTTCAAACAGACATCTAGCCGGGAAGTGGTATACAGGAGAATTGAGAAAACAAAAAAAGGAATTGTAAAACTCTTGAATGCAAGTGGCAGTGTACTAAAAGTTCAAAGGATAGAACAATCTATAAAAATGCACTTAATGCTGATTACAAACAACTAAGAAAGGCTAAGAGGGCAGACTTTGTAAAAATACTGGATGAAGATAGCAATTCATCTAGAGAGCTGTTCAAAATAGTCAAGGAATTAGCTCAACCTACAGTGCTGAGTCAAGCAATTAAAGCTTCTGCATGTTTTTGTGAGTACCTGTCCACATTTCTTAATAATAAAATCATGTCCATCTACTCAGCATTTGGGGTTCAACTACCCTTGGAAAGTGAACCACCCTTGGAAAGTGAACTATTGAAGATTACTACAGTAAATCTGTATGCCACCTCCAACTGGGGGGAGTTCGCAGATTTAACAGTTGAACTGGTATAAAGGGCAATGGGAATTGTTAGGTCTGGATCAGCACTTGACCCTTGCCCCCACTTTGCTTATTCTCTCTTAATCCCTGTAATTACACCTCAGGCAACACGTCTTCTAAATAAATCTTTGAAGGAGGCAAAGTTCCAACAGGGTGGAAGCAGGCCTTAGTTGTGCCATTAACTAAGAAAGAAGGGGTGGATGCTTCCACACTCTTCAACTATCGCCCCATTTCATTGACACCTTATTTGGCTAAGGTACTGGAGTGATTAACACTCAATTAACCGAATATCTAGAGAGTAATAACATCCTGGATCCAGCTCAAACAGGATTCAGGGCAAAGAACAGTACCAAAACTAACTTACTTGCGGTGACTGACAGTATTAGGTATTAGGTAGTAGACCAAGGGAAATCAGTGGTATTATTACTTTTAGACCTGTCAGCAGTCTTCAATACTGTGTCTCAGCAACATTTACTTTGAAGGCTGCATGAAATTGGTCTACATTCAGCCACTCTGCACTGGTTCTAATCTTTCCTAAGCAATAGATAGCAATCGGTACAGGTTCTGCCTTTTAGATCCAGCCCCAAAGATTTGCACTGTGGAGTCCCACAGGGCACGTGCCTGAGCTCCACATTGCTCCATGTTTATCTAGCACCACTGGCAAACATTGTAAAACAGAGGATTTGAGAACATTATGTATGCTGATGACATTCAACTAAATATCTCCATTGACAACAAGTATGATGAGACAAAGGATAATCTAGTTGAGTGCATTTCTGAGGTAGTAGAGTGCACATCCACTGTCTAAAACTAAATGCTGACAAAACCCAAGAAAGTGGTCAAAAACCTGAGCTTTCTTATTGACAATACCCTGTCCCTCCAAGAACAAGTAACCAGGGTTCGAGCGATTTGTTTTGGGTTGATACGTATCATTCGGAAATTATTCCAATATATTCCAGTAGTTTGGAGAAGGAACATAATCCAAGCCTTAATTCTGAGTAGGCTAGATTATGGAATGCATTTCATGTAGGCATGGCTGAGTACCTGTTCACATGGCTCCAGACTATTCAAACCACAGCTGCTAAATGTATTTGCAATAAAAGCAATAAGAGCTCTGAATTGGTCTGCCTTGATTAACTCCACTGGCTTCCCGTCCGTAAATGAGCTATTTTTAAGCTAATGTGCCATGCACACAGAGCACTTTATGGAAATAGCCTTACATTAATGTTGAAAGGAGCCAACTTTCACAAACCTGCACAGAAACCTCAGGTCAGCCAATAAGGCTCTAATATCTGGCAGAAGAATAAAAAATCCTGGCTGGGCGGCAGTTCTTTTAACTTTGTAGCCTTCACTCACTGGAACAAGCTCCTTCAGAATTTACATACAGAGTGAGATCTGCTGACATTTTGGAAAATACTGAAGACATGGCTAGGTCCACAATCAGAACCAGTAATGATAAAGTATAGCACTGGGATATACCTCTGGGGTTGAGTTGTGTGCTTTATAAATACCCCATACAAATACAAAAAAGTGAGGGGCCTATTAGCAATAACCAGCGATAATTACCGCTAAGCGCAGTTAGCGCTTGGATAATTATCGCCGGCTATCGCAGGTTTCTATCGCGGAGATAGCGTGCTATCAGCAACGCTTATCTCCTAAGCGATAGAAACCCTGGAGAACTAGTGTGAATATCGCTTGAAAACAAGCGATATTCACACTGTGACCAGTGTTAGCTAGGTGATAGGGCGAGGGGGATTTAGCCATGTAATCCACCTCCCATTGGATTACATGGCTAAGTCAGGTCTGGACCAGGTGTTAACAAACCAGCGCTAAACGTGTTTAGCGCTGGTTCGTTAATCACCTCCCCTGCCTCGCTAATAGGCGATAGCGAGCTTAGCGACTGTTTCCAGTCGCATTTAGGTTGGGAACGCCCACTTTGCATGCCATTAGCGATAAATATCGCTGGCATGCAAAGCGGCACCCAACCCGGTCGCTATCGCCTAGAAGCTGTCGCTAACAGCAGTTAGCGACAGCTTGCTAATAGGGCGTTAGAATTATCGCCGCTTTAGCGGGAAAAAGTCCCGCTAAAGCGGCGATAGAGCCCTTGATAATATGCCCCTGAATATTTTAATTTAAATGTAATGTTAATTATTTTAATGGTATGCAAATTAATATTGTTAAATATTTTTGCTACTTCGTTAATTTTTATAAATAATATTCCATCGTTATTTTGACTATATACAATATATTTATTGTGAATATGTAAATCATTATTTTAATAAGACATTTTAGACATCATCATTTTTGAAAAATAATTTTATACTGTAAACACTTTGTAAATTTTGTTTTTTATTTAAATATTTTGAATGTAATAATGGTTCTTAATTAAAAAAATTTAAAGTTTAAAATATTTTATTGTTTTTAAGTTGAAAATTATAATGCAATTCCTAATAAACTGTTGGATTTTTAAAAAATGTTATGCTTAAATTTATTCAAAAAATATTGGAAATGATGAAAATAGTATCCATATGTATTATTTCCTATGTGAAAATGAAGCTTTATTTGTATAATTATGTGTTAAAGGTTTATTTATTTAAAATGTATTTAACACAATTTTAATAATGCATTTGTATTATTTCTAACATTTGGAATACCTTTTCTTGTTGGGAATATATATTTTAAAAAATATTGGTTTGAATTTAATATACATTATTTTTAATATATAATTTGAAAATGAGTTTCATATTTTTGTTAAATTCAATGATTTTCAATTTTTGAATATAAATTGTTTTATGTTATGTTTCAAAGTTTGGGGATATTAAAACATATTACTAAAAATATATAATTTATATATAGTTATTAACATTATTTCATATGTCAATGTTTAGTTTCAAATATATAGATTTTTAGTTTGGTTTTTTGTGTCTTGAGTGTTAATTGTGTATATAAAGTTTTTAGGGGCTCATTACGATGGTGGGCGGAAGCACAACCGCCGTGCTGGCGGATGCAAAAACCACCAGTTACCGCCGGCACGCAGCAGTCCACACGCCCGCCCAATTACGATGCGAAAAGTAGGCCAAACACCGCCGGCAAGCCAGCAACACCGTCCGCCATCAAAGTGCGCCCGTACACGTAGCGGCGCAGCTCAACTGACACACACCGTCCGACGAAACACGTCCCGCCCGGCGTATAAATTACGATGCCGCAAACAAACGGCTCCCACGGCCAAGAGATACCGTACGACAAACCGAAGCGGTAACACGGACGCCGAGCACGGACAACGAAGAAGCGGCTCCCCCGAGCATGAATCCAGCACTGCAGGCCCTCCCCATGCTCCTGCTGATGCACCACCAAGGACGCAACGTGCCGCGGAGACGCAGGTAGGCACACACACAACAAGTGCACGCAAACAGCGCACACAGTGCAAGGGCGGAAAAGCGGACAACCCCCCACCAGCGCGTGTACACTACACATCCACCATTGCATCCACATATGACACACAGGCCAAATCGTAACATCGCGTAACACATGTGTACACACCACCTGGGACTAGGAACCAACAACCCCGTCACGGCCCCAAAGCGGCGATGACGCCGCCACACATGCGCACAACGCAGAGGCCAACCGCAGCGCCATGCATGCGTCGCACACAGGCACAGGGACACAACCAAGCAGCACACACATCAGCCCCACCCCGAACGCACATGACACGTGACAGGCCTGCCACAGACATGTCCCCAACGCCCAATTCACGGACAACACCCAACGCCACACAACCGACGCACACATGTCAGTGAAGTCACGCAACAGCAGGACACACCCCAGTGTAACAAACATGGCGTAGCACACAGCGGCGGCAACACCAACTAGGAGAAGCAGGGCCCCTTCGGGAAGAGGAACGCCAGTACCACACTGAAACACCCATACCACCCTGCACATATGAACAAGACATATAAAACGGAACACCAAAGAGCCCGGGGACCGACAACAGGTGGCCCAAGAATAACATTCACACACAAGGCCCAACGCAGAGCGGAAAGGCAGCCTGCCGCCCACACAAGGGAGAGCAGACAGCACTGAATGACCTTCCATTCCAACTCCGGAAACCACAGCCCTACGACAGAAGCCGGTGAATACAGCCATTGTCCAAGAATAGACCAACACAGGCATGCCGAGGAGACCGACCACAGGGCAGATAGCGCATATCACAGAAGCACACAACGGACGGGGAAGAAAGAAGAAAACACTCCCCCATGTCGGCCACATGCAAGTTAATTGGAAGGAGTCACACATCACTGACCTTGAACTGTCTGAGAAGCATGTGGGATGAGGGCCCGTGTCCTCCAAACAAGCCAACAGAACACAAGTCCTGTCTCCCTACGACTACACAGAGCTCACAGCAACCTCGGAGCGTGCACATTGCAGACTGCACACACAGCCGGAGCACGCCACCACAACGCACCGCTGCGAAATGGCAACCGCAACACACCTACCCAACTACGCCGAACAGCTCAAGCTGTACAAAACCAACCTGTTTCATACATTGGGATGCGATCTCCTGTCCCTGCTGAACGTAAGTTACCGACTGACTTACCGCATCACATTGTTCAGCTGCGTCATGCCCGTCTTCTACTGTCGGAGGTGTCCCTACCAGCATCCCGTGGAGATATGCCTCTCCAACCCTGCATGTCTGAAGGCGGACCTGCTACCACTACTCCTCCCTCTGGACGCACACGACAGGGCCTGCTCTGCCTATGGGGGCATGGCGTATGTGGCCAACATCGCACCCGCACTGAAATGGGACCACTGTGCCTCCACACGACGGATCATCGAGAACAGCTACATAGAATGTCACCCAGCATGCCCCATCATGGTCCTCCAAGGGACAACTTACGAACAACACCTTGACAGCCACCATCCGCTACATTGGCTGGCAAACATGTACACCACCAATGACATGGAAGCCCTGCTGGACGGCATCGCATACCTGACAACCTGTAAATTCGTCGGACCACAACGCAGGTTCCCCGATTGACCTATGATGTCCAACCCCGCACCCATGCTTAGCTTCCGCACGGACTGGCCAGTCACCACCACAACAGCCATACCAAACGACCGGCAACTGTAACCACACCATCAACGACATCGCCATGACATCGGATATGACCGGGACATGCACACTGTTCCCCATCACATCCAGGAACACCGCATGCATCGTGGGAGGCAGTGGCATGGGCTCTGTGTATCGCACCCACATGGACGGAACTGCACGAACAACCAGGACACGACATGGATCCAGCGCACATGGACACACACACCGCTCAGTGGACATGAATAGGTCGCCTGGAGTCTGTGGGTGCTGCACCCCTCCCACCCCCGCCCCGGGAATCCCATACCAGGACCTTTGCATGGACGACAAGTGCATACAACAACAACACGACCCCAGTGACTGTGACATGTCCAGTAACCACCACAGTGCAACAACAAGTGGCACGCCGCTGCATGCACGCAAGCACATGCCCTGATGTCATCTCACATGCACGCGTGCATGAGGAACAACCGCAGCAAACCTGTCACATGGAACTGAGATGGACTGTGCCCATGATGCCAAGCGGTCTGGTAGGCTACATGTATACCGTCTGTGTCAAAGTCCGCAGCTCCACAGCTATACGTAAATGTACATTAGCACAGCCTTGGCCAAGCAGATGTCACTCTGAAGCCCACATCCCACATGCAACAGCCAATCACATGTAACCCCACACCCTATCCCATTTGCAATCATGCTCAGTATATCCTCAACATGTATTCCGCTGCCAGTAGTGTCCACTATACTGCATCACAGAGGACAGAAGACTCAATATAATGTTTGAAACCAAAACTGTCTCCGCTGACTCATTTCACAAGTACGAATGAGAGAGGATGAGAGTATGTGAAGTACACGGCAGCCGTGACATGACCATGTCGTCCACTGGTATTGGATGTCAACGCAAATGAGTAGCACAACTGTGGAAGACACACATGTGTCGTGTGAAGTCGTATGGACGCAGTGCTCAGGTGGGTGGGTGTGACGGGTAGATGCGCACATGCCAAGTTGGAGCACGCCGTGTTGGGAGGGGTCATGAGCAGTACACCACCGCTTCCCTGGGCATTGTGAGAGGACACCTGTCGGGGGGAGTGAACATGTGTGTGCACAGCAGCCGGGCACACGTACAAAGCGGTACCAGGCGCACCTCAGCCCACCCTCTGTGGACAAGCTGGATCCTGTTGTGCGCCCGCCATGCCCCTTGACAAGGCACACACAGCCCCAGTCGACCAGGTGTAACCCCAACATAGTCAATCCGCACAGGCGATACAGGGCACGGGATGGCAGTGGAGCATGGTGTGTGAGAGGTCTCCTCGCGCTCCTCCTGGTCATATCACGCAGGCAATAGAACCTCAACGTCTAGCATGGCACAAGTCAAATGGAAGTGTAGGGGGGATGCACCACAGCACGAGCAGCACTGACGTCACGGGAGGTGGCTCGCACCATCCCATCCATTGCCCATCATACCAACCACGCCACATGCCATTGCGACTAAGTGCAAGCGCGTGCGCCACCACCCCGAGCCCTCCCCAGAGAGGCCAAAGAGTGAATGTGTGGGCCATCAGCCACAGACGGACGCGGCCTGGCCGCAAGGGCAGCCACAGCCACTGGGTGTCGCAGGTGGCGGATCCGGAAGGCGAAGACTGTGATGCATAGTCCATGCAGGCCGGGTCTCCATTTGGGGCACCACGCAGGTGGACGGCGTCCCGCCACACATCATACCCTGAGACAGCCCACTCGTGCAACTGGACCCACACATACACTCCTTGCCCTCTCTGGTGCGAGCTTGGGGCTGCCTGTGCAAGCGCTAGCCTCGCAGGTGAGCATGCATATTGGGGGAGCGAGGGGAGGACATGAGGGCTGGGGCGAAGATGACTGTATCACTGTCAGTTAGTACAAGGGATGACCCAGATGTGGAAAGGAAGAGACGTGTCCCGTGTGTACTGCAACTAGTCGCCAATCCAACTACCCCCCATGTCCGGAATGTAAGCCCGCACCTAGGCCCGCCCATCCGCCACATCGAACATACCACCAGCACGACAACCTTCCCATTCGAAACACTGACTGGGGGTGGCGACCAGTGAACAATCATGTGTAGCCTACCCACGCGTACATGTGGGCCCTCCATGATCCATGTCACCTGCGGCAAAGTCATGACATGCGCAATGAGGGAAGTGAGGAGAGCTGTCCGCCCCACGCACAGAAGGTGCATCAGCTCCACAGACCCAGCAGCGAGTCCAGCAGGGGTCACATGTGCAGGGGCAGCTGTGCCTGGTGTGAAGGCACATGCATATAGACAGCACATCGACCAATGTGTAGTCTGCCCACATCTACAGTCCATCATCATGCGGACATAGGAATTGAACACAGGGCAACACATCTTAGTTGGTGCACCCACCGTGACCAACAATGCGCAATCATCGACGTACCCGCCCTGTGCATGGCCCCCACCCAACGGAGGCACATCCAGTGCCACCATCCCACACACACAAGCCTTCCACGGAACATGCTGTGTCCAATGGTCAGTACAGAGTCAGCGCCCATCTGGTGGATCCTGAACAGGAGACACATGCACACACATGCCAGCTCCCACTATGTACGTCTGCCACCTGGCACGTGCAATGTAACCTCTCACCTGTGACGTGTGACTGCAAGCACACAGCCGTCTTGGCATGGGGCTGTCAATGTGGACACCTGTCAATGTTTCGGGAGGTGTGATCCGTACAGTGCTGTACATAGGGTGCAGTGCTGACACCTACTACTGTCTCATATCCCCTCGTGCCACAGGTCCCACTTGTTTTGGCCGCTCAGCCTGTGCCCACATCGTCGTCGTCGTGTGCCATACTCATCCAGCCGCGGAAGCAGTTCCATGCTCAGCAGACATTCATGTTGCCGTGGCGTTGCCGCTTGACGGATATGCAGTCAGTCCCCATCAGCACGCCCCGCAAGTCATTGGGGCCTAGATCCCCATGTGCATGCACATGGCAGTGGTTTGTATCACTAGCCATTGCCATTGTTGGGAGACCTGTGTAAGTGTATTGTGGCCGTGCCGTCCCAGCTTGACAGCTGGGCTGTGGCTCATGTGCTTGCTCAGTCATGTCAGTGATGTGTATGCGAAATTGCTATGTGTCGTGTTGCTTTGACATGTGTCCTCTGCCATTGTCCCTAGGCGGAGACCGAACATTGACCGCCCATACCAATTGCTGGCGGACATGGACGATACAGAGGTTATTAGGAAGTTTCGGCTGGACAGGCCAACCCTGCATCGACTGTGTGCCATGTTAGAACCCCATCTCCGTCCCCGCAGGGTGTATCCGACTGCTGTCACCCCCACGGCTAAGGTGATGGCCGCCATGCATTTCTTCGCCACTGGGTCATTCCAGCACACAGTGGGCATTGGAGGAGGGATGTCCCAGCCCATGTTCAGCAAGGTGCTGAGGGATGTACTGGCAGCCATGATGCTGTACCGAAACAGGTACATCCGCTTCCCCAGGGCTCGTGAATTGGCGGCAGTGAAGGGTGCATTCTATGCCCTTGGCAGAATCCCACACGTCGTTGGAGCCATTGACTGCACACATGTCGGCCTTGTTCCACCACAGGCCACTGAGCACCTGTACCGCAACAGGAAGCACACGCACTCCCTGAATGTGCAAGTGGTGTGCCTTGCGGACATGGTGATCACCCACGTGTGTGCAAAGTTCCCAGGCTCGGCCCATGACGCACACATAATGCGCAACAGCATCTTGCCACGACTGATGTCCAATATGCAACAGGATCGTGGCTGTATCTGTGCAGGTGTGTGTGTGCTGTGTCAGGGTGGCCGTTTGTTCACTGCGTGCTGTGTGTCAACGCTCCATGGCCAGGGTAGTATGCCACTGTTGGTGGCTGTGGCATTGTGCCCTATTGCTCTGTGCGATGTGTGTACATTGCTTGTAGTTGTTGACATGTACTGTGTGATGGGTGTGTGACACACTCATTGAATGTGCTCCTGTTCTGTCTCCCACCCCTAGGTCCCTACAGGCCCTCCGGATTCCATTGCCATGCCACGCATCAGGTGCCTTTCCGCCCAAGGTGGCCGTTGTATTCCGTACAAATAAAGCACAGGGCACAAACAGCAGTTAGTGTAAGAGGTGCATTTATTTCAAACTGTGACATGTGATTGTGTGTAAGGTGATGACAAAAGTGGTGCGTGCAGTGACAATGAGCTGTCGGTCATGGCTGCGTGATGCTCAGGGTGTACCCACTGGTTCTATGTCCATAGTCCAACACACACATGCCATCCAGATGGCTGTGTGGAGTGGGATCGTAGTCCAAGTCAATGCAGTGGGTGGTCAAGGAAGGCTGGCTGGCTGCCTCACTTGCGTTTGGAGCGTGCGAAGTCCTCCCGGGAGATCTGTTTCCACTTCGGACGGCCCCTTCCACGTTTGCGAGGGGGTGCCTGCTTGCGACATGCTGGTGGTTGAGGTGTGCTCACTGGCTGTGGACGCAGGGAACTGGACACTGCTGCTCGACCCTGCGCCCCGGCAGGTGGTGGCGGGGGGGAGCTGCTGTCCCTGGCTGTGACCTCACCGCCACCACCAGCTGGCCCATGAGGTCCACGAGTTGGCCCATACGGGCGTCCATGGGCCTCAGCACCCCCAGCACCTCCCGCGTGTCTGAAGCAGACCTGACCCATTGTCCTTGGGCCTCTTCATAGGCCCCAAGGACTCCTGGCCATTTGAGGCAGGGCATGGCTCCCAGGGAGGCTGGCGTTTCCCTGACCCTGCTCCTCCTACCAGTCCTGCTGCCACCGGCCTGCCCACTAGCCACATTGCTCACCACGGTCCTCGCTGTGGCTCCCAGGGTGGATCCAGTCGGCCGGGCCACCACCTGCGCTGGGGCTGGTGCCAGCGAAGACGTGGTGGTGGTGGCGGCGGTGGTGGTCGGTGCGGCGATGGTGGCGGTTGCGGCAGTGGTAGTGGCCGCAATGACCGTGGGTGTGGCCGCAACGACAGTGGCAGCAGGGGCTGGGAATGTTCAGCAGCCCTGGATGATGGGTTGGTGGGTAGGAGGGGTCCTGGGGAGCGGCTGGGCCCTGCCACACCAGATGGCCTGCTTGGTGGTCCGTGTCCGAAGAGGAGGACAGATCCTCCACATCCGTGTGTCCTCGTTGGGGGCTTGTAGGCTGGCTGTGCTGGCTGCTGGCTCCATCCCCAGCATCCAGCAGTTCGTCACCTGTGGAGAGAATGAGATTTGTTATTGTGTTGCACCTGGCGAAGTATGTATTTGTCGTCTGACATTAACAGTTCGTGCAATCTCGTACATGGGTTTCCCGGAGGCGTGTGTGTGGCTGTAGCATTTGTAGTTGTGTGTGCTTGGCAATGGGACTGTGTGCTGTGCACATGTGGCATGGGACGGATTGGCCATGCCGATGGGTGTGTCGCTGTGCCCCTACTTATTGTGACTCTGGTGTATGCGGGCTCCTGGCCCATCCTGGGTCTGGTTTGTACTTTGCTTTTGGGGTTCAAATGGAACGCTTAGGAACGCATATGGCAACATGGGGGCCATGCCCCAGATTCGCATTTGGGAGGGAATATGCTTTTGGGGTTCAAATGGAACGCTTAGGAACGCATATGGCAACATGGGGGCCATGCCTCAGATTCGCATTTGGGAGGGAATATGCTTTTGGGGTTCAAATGGAACGCTTAGGAATGCATATGGCAACATGGGGGCCATGCCCCAGATTCGCATTTGGGAGGGAATATGCTTTTGGGGTTCAAATGGAACGCTTAGGAAAGCATATGGCAACATGGGGGCCATGCCCCAGATTCGCATTTGGGAGGGAATATGCTTTTGGGGTTCAAATGGAACGCTTAGGAACGCATATGGCAACATGGGGGCCATGCCCCAGATTCGCATTTGGGAGGGAATATGCTTTTGGGGTTCAAATGGAACGCTTAGGAACGCATATGGCAACATGGGGGCCATGCCCCAGATTCGCATTTGGGTGGGAATATGCTTTTGGGGTTCAAATGGAATGCTTAGGAACGCATATGGCAACATGGGGGCCATGCCCCAGATTCGCATTTGGGAGGGAATATGCTTTTGGGGTACATGCTGTGAGCCATGGGTGCCGAACGTGACATGTGTTGTGGCAGCATGACAGTGCATGGTTTGAGGTGTGTGCATGCTTGACATGGCCTGCATATTTGCTGTCTGTTGTGATTACTGGACATGGCATTGGACGCATCGTTATGAGTGAGTGATGGTTGTGTGCCAGCCAACGTATTGCAGTTGTCCCATCTCCTTGGTGTGCGTGCTGCCCTGTGCCATGTGCATCACTGCAGTGCTCGGGGGGTGTGGCCCATGTTGTGTGTTGTTGCTCACAGTGTGTCGTGCGCTTCATTGACTTCTGGCACATGGTTTGTCATGGGCATGTATCTTAGCGTGACTGCTGTATGTGTGGCAGCTGTGCGGATGACATGCCTTTCATGAGACTGGGGCTGACGGATGGGATGGATGGTATGTTGTATGTGCATGGTGTGTCTGTGTGTTTGATGGGTTCAGTGGTGTTCGTGTGCATTTATGTTGTTCCGCTCTGTTGCGTCTAGTGTTGTTTGTCTTACATAGGCGTAGTTGTGGGGTGTGTGGTTGACAGGCAGTAGGGGCTACATGGACAGGACTTCAATGGTGTTTCGGTTGTGTGTGATGAGTTGCACAGTGGCTGCCGTGTGGTACTATATTCAGTGTGGCTTGTGCATGCAGACGTGGCTCCTTGGGTGTTGCTATGTCTGTGATGGGTCATGTGGGGTGTGAGTCTGTTGTTCATGTCCGTGTGCACATTGTTCACTTGTTCGTGACGGTGGGCGGTGCTGCGTGTTCGTCTGCTACGTGACATGTCCCATGTGTTGGTCGTGTTCCGGTCCTCATGCCTCCAGTAATCCAGCCCTGTCCAGTTTCCCACCTGCAAGTTGTTCGTGCGTGCACTGTACTGGATGCCACATGGCTCTAAGCGGGGGGTGCTCCATGTTGCAGGTCTGTGGGGGTGGGGGGTGTTGTGGGTCGTGGGGTGGCTGGACACCCACTGACACCGATTGCTGTGGACCGTGATGTCTGCCTTTCGGCTGTCGTTGTGCACTGCGGTGGCTGACACGTGGCTGTGGGGTGTGGGGGATGCTCCTCCTTGCTGTGCTGTGGGACTAGGGGCCTGGTGTGTGTTGTACTTGGGCTGTCCACCGTCCCACCCACTGCACTTTGTGTTCCTGCCACTTACCTGTTACTTGTCGGTTAGTGCAGCTGTGGCGGACACATGGGTGTGGTGGGTGCTCGTTGTGGCGCTTCTGGCATATTTGGGGACCTGTTGGTGGTTACGTGGCTGGCTGAGTGTACACATGTCCCCACGTATCTTACAGTTGTTCGGTTTGGGCTGTGTGTGGTGGTGTCTGTTGCATGTGTGTGTGATGTGTTGTGTATTGTGTGCTGGACATGGGGGTGTTTGTCCCTGGGAGCTGTGGCATGGTGGTAGTGCATGTGAGTACATAGCGGTGTGCTGGTATACATTAGTTTGTACTTACCAGCCTCCACTCCCCCTGCTAATCCGGCGAGGATCTCCGGATGTATTATGACTCGCACCTTCTCCTCCCACGCTTTGAAGGTCTTGAAGAGCGCGGGATTCCCTCCGCCAGTGACGGCAGCCAGCTCTCTGTTTTTGCCCTCCTTCTTCTTGACCAGGCTCTTGACGTCATTCCAACGTTTGTTTATTTCTCCTCTGTTCCTGGGCAGGGTCCCGACTGCATTGACCTGGTCTACGATCCGGTTCCACATTCTGTTTCTGGTGGCTAGTGGTGTGTGCTGGACCATGTTCCCATAGATTTGTGGGTACACCTTGATGATCTCAGTCGACCATGACCGTCAGCTCAATGGGCGTGAACTTGGGCATTCTTTGTGGTGCCATGGTGTTTGTGGTGCTGGTGCGGTGTGTGTTGTGTAATGTGCAGGGGGTTTGTGGTGCAGGTGTTTGGTGGTGGTGGTGGTGGTGGTTGTGATGTGTGCGTTTCTGTGGTGTGCTGCTGTCCTTGCTGTGTCACTGTGTCCTCTCCTCTCCTCTCTGGTTTGCAATGTTGCAAGGGGTTGTGGTCTGTGGGAGTGCTGCTTTTGTACTTACCTATGTGGGTGTGTCCTCATGGTCTGTTGTTTTCAGGTGTGTTGTGTCTGGGGTTCTGGCCTTTGTAGTTTTTGTTTGTCCGGGGGGTGTTTTCGGGATGTGTACTGTGCTTGTGTATTTGTGCGTGCCTTGCTGTGTGGACTTGTTGGCCATGTTGTGTGCTATTGGTTTTGTGAGCGGATGGTTTCTGTGCAGGGACGTGGGCGCCATGGCTTCTGCCGTGTCGATTCTCATCGGCGTTGTTTGCGCTGGCGGGCGGTATATTTGTAGTTTTCCCGTGCTCATGGCGGTGCGATCGTAATTTCACGTGCGGTGTGTCGGCCGTGAGGGCGGGCGGTTTTGTGTTGTCGTGCGTGTTTCCGTCCGTGGCGGGCGGTTTGACTCCGACTCGGACGATGGCGGGCGGTATGTTGTGTGATTTTTCCGCCGATGGCGGTTTTCGGTTTGTGTAATCGTAATGGCGTGGTCGGTGTTCAGACGGTGTGTGCGGGCGGATTTTTGTCGCTTCCATGCCTGGCGGATTTTTTTACGCCGGGTATCGTAATGGGCCCCTTAGTGTCCAACACCTTGCCTAAAACGGTTTAAATGGAAGTGGAAAGTGTAAGTGTCACCCGTTTAGTGTCCAACACCTTCCCCAAATTGTATTAGATTGGAGTGGGAATAGTGAATGTCAACCCTTTACTGTCCAACACCTTCCCCAAATTGGTTTAGATTGGTGTGGTAATAGTAAATGTTTCCTCTTTTGTGGACAACACATTCCCCAAATTGGCTTAGATTGGAGTGGAAATAATAAATGTCACCCCTTTAGTGTCCAACACTTTCCACAAAATTATTTAGATTGGAGTGGGAATAGTGAATGTCAGCCCTTTAGTGTCTGATACTTTCTCCAAAATGGTTTACATTGGAGTGTGAATATTTATTTTAACCATTTTAGTCTTAATTAATTTTGTTAAAATGTATTTCAATGTAATACGAGTAGTTTATGTAATTTAATTAGTATTGTTGGTATTTACTAAGATAATTAAAAAAGTAGTATATTTATAATAAACATAATTATTATTTACATACTTTCATAAAATCAACATTTTTCAATTTTTATTTATTTTCCCAAACTTTATATAATGTAGTTATAAATAACATTTCTATATTGATAAATAAAACAATTTTTAATACATTTTTATTATTAATCAATGTAAATCATATTTAAATAGTATTGTATGCTGTACATTCTCCAGGTTTCTTTCTATTGTTTAACATTGTTAACATCAAATTGTTTCACATACATATTCTTAACATAATTTGAACATACGTTTTTCCCTCATATATTAAATAATTGATTATTATACTATTATTTATTGTATAATTTATGTCTTAACATTTGTTACAGCATATTTTGACATGTTTCACATGTTTAAT
This sequence comes from Calotriton arnoldi, assembly GCA_963921515.1. Classification (NCBI taxonomy): domain Eukaryota; kingdom Metazoa; phylum Chordata; class Amphibia; order Caudata; family Salamandridae; genus Calotriton; species Calotriton arnoldi. The sequence goes on from CAWUFW010013084.1 coordinate 419,800, forward strand.
AATTTTTACAATTTTGAAAATATTTATCTAACATTTGTAACTTATTTTCACATTCATCTCTATGGTTACTCTTTTTTTTGTTTAATTTAGCTGACATTTTTTTACCACTTCCTTGTATTGTGTAGTCTATTTGTGCCATTTTTAGTCAACTTTCCAGGTCGTTGTAAGGTGCTGCTGTTCGTTGGAACAGGTAAGTCTTTTTAAAGGTTTATTTTGGGGGTTTTGAAGGTAGGGGGTATTTAGGGGGAGTGCTAGAGGTTAGTTCTAATGTTGTTTGTGGTTTTTTAGTACATTTAGCTATACTAATTGTAGTGCTTTTCACTAGAGTGCTTGCTTAGGTTTTCGTACAGTGTTTTATTTATGTTATATTATATTGTGTTATGTTACTCGCTTGTGTTCAAGTGTAAGGTGTATGTACTTTTGGGAATGTAATGTTCTTTACGACTGGGTTTTCTGTTTTACTTTGCCGGATTTCCTTTATGAACATGTGCTATGTATATTTGGATTTACTGTTTTTTTTATAAGGAAATCTGTTTTGGTTTGCAATAAACCAATATTTTCTATTTTGATTTCCTTTTTTTCGAGTTTCCAGGAGCGTTTCTTTTTTTAACTACTTTTTTGGTTTTTTTATGGTTCCTAGATACTTTCGATTGCTACAATGGATTCTATTGGATTAGTTTTATTTATGCATTTGTCTTTGGGCTTTTTGGAAAATATTTTTCCAGGCTTTTGCTGGATTATAATTTTGACTATGTGGATACAGAGGAAACTCTGTAGCTACAGAACTTGAAGTCATAGTTAATATATTTGTTTTTGTTTTGAGAGGTAAATGTTATAGTTTAATATTTTTGGAAGTGTTATTTGCTTGTTATTTGGCATTGTGTATTCTATGTGTTCTTTGAGGATTTTGGTTGGTGAGGGTTTGATTTGTTATAAAAAATAATTTATATATTATATTAATATATCAGTCTTATTTAAAATTGAGGTTTTATTGAATGTTTTGACTGATGTAATAACATATTATGCTTATTTTTTATATAAAAATGATTTTTAATGTTGGTTAAGATTAATCTATACTTTTTGGGGAGTTTTGTAGGTTAGTATTTATTTTAGAACATGCTTTTGGCTATTATTGCAAAGTAATCTACTCTTTTGGTGTTTATGAAGAGTTTTACTTTAAATTGTAGCATTTCGTACATTCTTCTGGTTTGTTTGCTAAGTTTAGGTGCAATTTGGGTTACCAAATGCTCCATTCATAGTTGATGGTAGCTTTGCTCTTTTTGTAATGCTTCTATAAATTTGTAGAGCATAGGTGGGGTTCTGCCTAGTATGGATTGGGAGGCATTGTGCCATCCGTCCACTGTGTTGTTTGTTTTGTCTTCCTTTCCCAAGGTGCTGTCATAGACATTCCCCCATGGTATTTGGAATTTGGGTTGGCGTCTGTGTCTGGAGTGATGTAGTCTGCCAATCCAAGTATCTTTGAAATAATACATTAGGAGGCTTTGTTTGTGTTCATTTTTTTGGGAGAAAGGGGCTTTCTATTTATACATTGTAGTGGTTAGCTACCTCTGTGGCAGGGACATAGGCTAGTGCTATCATTTTATTCAAAGGCAAATTGACTGTTTGTAGTATAGTCCCTGCTTAGCACAAATTGTTAGAGGTGTGTCCATGTGCTTTGATTGAAATGGTAGTGACAGCTTTGCATGGCTGTTGGTGGGTAAACTTTTAAAATGGTTTGAATCATGGCTTGTTCAAGGTATATGATTATTTTTTGTGGGTGGTAGTTATTTGTTTAATGTAGTTTAAGAAGTTTGTAGTAAGTGCTACTTTGTTAATTTACTAGTAAGGCACATTTGTGTTTTGATAATCACAATGCATTGTGTATATCTGAGTGAATGATTTGGGACACATTTTGAAGGTCCCTCCCATAGCATGCATTAGATTAATATTTAGTACATTTCTAATTCACAGTTTTCATCAATGTACTTTCTTGGATGTAGGTGTAGCCGATGTGACTTACTAATTGCTTTCCTTTCTGCGATGTTATATATATTGCTCTTTATGTAATTATTTCTGAAGGTAGTGCAAATGTATGAACTATTACAAATGTAAAATGTTTATACGTTTGTTATTTACATAAAAAAATTTGTAACTACTTTTCTCATTTATACTTACATGTATTTTCTTATGAGATATTTCACATTTTTTGCAGGTTTTCAGTTGGGGGTGTTGCAATGTTGAGCAGGTGGTTCCTTTTCGTTTGGAATAAAAAAAAAGCGTCAGTTTCACTTTAAATATTTATTTGTTGGTAGTTCATAGAGGTTGAGGTCATTAGGTTTTATTTTTTTAGGTTTTAGGGTGAGTTGCTAATTTATAGTAATGTAGATATACTTACTTTTTTATGTCCATTTTCTGGTGTGTGATCGGTGTTGCTTTTCGGTAGGTTAACACTTTCTCGATGTTGTAGTATTTTCTTTTAATAAGTACATGTAAAGAGATAAAAGTTGAAGTGTTTTGTTAATTATTTGTTATTTTGCAATTTTACTTTTAAATGAAAACTAAGGTTTAGTTCATATATAATTTTTACTCACTTTGCAAGGTAGTTGTCGAGATGTATATATTTCTGTTTTCAGGGTCTGGTCAGAGAATGCGGCTGAGTTTCCTCTTCTTGCAGCTTTTGTCATTTTTGGGGTATTAAGTTGATAAAATGTGTGTGCCTTTTATATTGCTGATTTAATTGTTTGTGTGATTTTATTGGTTACGTTTGTTTATAGTTTAATTTTATTGATTAGTTTGGTTCTGAATCTTTTTATCAGTTCTGTCTTTGTATGGTAAATGCTAATTTGTGTTTTCTTTATAATGTTTAATATGTAGTTTAACACTTTTGAATATTATTTTAGATATATCTATATCTATATATCTATATCTATATTTATATATATCTATCTATCTCTCTCTATATATATATATATATAGAGAGAGATAGATAGATAGATAGATAGATAGATATCTTCACTCCCTGCTTGCAGTTTGCGCCAGCTGGCGTCAAAACGTGGGTGGTGCCCAGGAATGGCGCTACCGCTAAACGCCTGCACAAAACCACTGATTCCTTTTAATCCAAAGGAGACTCGGCACTCCGTTATTGGGCACAATTTTTTTTATAAAATATTGCAACCAAACAATAGAAGAGACACGTTTCGGCACTTGCTGCCTTTTTCAATCTTTGTTCAGTTCTTGTTCAGGTCACGCATGGAAGAAATACTCTCTCTGATATCTCTCAGCCATGCTGTCATAATAAATGTAATGTTGTTTAGTTTTTCCATGACTGCAGTGAAGAGTTTCCAATGTTCCAACAATATTATGCAGTGCAACCCAAACAGTTACTACCAAGTAGTAAGTGGATTAGTTTCCAATTTTCACCGCTACTTACGCGGTGCCCCGCTCTGGTTCCTTTCATTCCATCAGTCGGGACAGGCTTTGTACAGGAGAAGATCGGTCCTCACCGTAAGTGTACATTAAGGTGTACGACCTCTGCTCCAACCTCATCCCTTCACCGTCTCCGGTTCTTCCCGGGTCCCAGAGGCAAGCTGGCCACTCCCTGCTTGCAGTTTGCCAGCTGGCGCCAAAATACGGGTGGTGCTCGGGAATGGCTACAGCTAAGCGCCTGCACAAAACCACTGACTCTCTCTCTCTCTCTATATATATATATATATATATATATATATTGTGTGATGGAAGTGGAGCTTATGACTCGGACAACTGTATTTTATTTTGTAGTGCTTTTATTTTCATGGTTACTTCTGTCATAAAGGATTTCTTGATCTCCTTCTTCTCTCTTTTCAGTTGGTGGGAAGTTGGGACCACCAGGATGGTGCACACCCCACAGACGAAGGTGAAATGCCAAAGGTAAGTGAACAAGTGAGGATTGGTTATACCTTTACTTTCACAGTTTGGGGTTTGTGTGTGATTAAGACCAGTTTGTGCCCTCATGCCACTGTCCCCATTACCAAGTGAACATAAAATCTAAACATACACAGGTTTTCTCCACCTGCATTTCTGTTCTTGCAGTTGGGAAATATAATCTACAAGACAGCCCAGTTGACCTCACTAGGCAAACATAAGGGATATTTCTCTCTATCCTTAACTCAAAATGAACACAATTAAATAATAAGAAAAAAGAAACCTATCACCAAATGATGCAGACCCCCACCTCATGTCATGGATTTGTGTCAGTCGGGGCGGCGCAATAAACCAAATATGGCTTTTGCCCTTTTAGTTTTGCTTAGATGCAGGAAGTTGTTTGTAGTGTGTATATCCACTATGCGGCTAGATAGTGGAACGTGCATGACTCTCTGTCCCCTCCCAAGCCGTGGTAGCCATCTACCGTGTCTCCCGAGGAGTCGAGCCTGTACCTGGGAAAGCAAAACTCCTCCAAGACCATGGCGGGTGCTGCATGTTGCCGGTGGCCTCCTGGCTGCACTGTGGCTCTTTCACCTCGTGCTGTCATCTCTTTCCCAAGTGGCCCTCTCTGGTCATCCAGAATCGTCAGGCTCTTCCTCCTCTTCAATCCTGATAACCACATGCTGCTATCTCCTTTTCTCCATTCCTTCAGTTGAACGGGAATCCCCTGCATCCTCCTCGGTGTTGACCCCATGACGTGCTACATTTTCAAATTTAAAGGGACCACATCTCATATACACATGGCTAGTCTCCTTCTAATTTTGGTCCCCATGAGTAAACAAGGGGCTTCCGAATGTCCCTCTCTCTGTTGCCTGACCTTGCGCCTGTTGATGCAAATAAAAAACAGGTGAATAAACGGTTGAAGAAGAGTCACCCATATATATATATATATTGGTGACTCTTCTTCAACCGTTTATTCACCTGTTAAATTTGAAAATGTAGCACGTCATGGGGTCAACACCGAGGAGGATGCAGGGGATTCCCGTTCAACTGAAGGAATGGAGAAAAGGAGATAGCAGCATGTGGTTATCAGGATATATATATATATATATATATATATTCACTGAAAAAACCACAGGTTTCAGGGACGTTATAGTTAGTCTGACATTTCACTCATACAAAACCAGAGAAATTCAGCCGTTATAGTTAGCTGAGCTAACTATAACTCACGCCCCCACAATGCACTGCTGATGACGTCACATATTACATCACTCATGACATGGTCAGTGACATCACCGATGACATCTCAAATGACATCACTGATGACATCATCCAGTGACTGTAAGTGCTTCTAAAAAGTTTAAGAATGTGATATATATATGATGATTCAGTCAGTGCGTGACTGACTATATAAGTGAGTGATTATACTTGTCTCAGTGAATGTATGGGTGAGTGACTAATCTGTGTGAATATCTGTATCAGTCTGTCAGTTGGTGTGTACGTGGCTGCATGGGTTGGTGAATAAGTACATGAGTGTCTATATGGGTTATTGATTGGTTGTCTGAGAACCTGTATGGGTGCCTGAGTGTCTGTGTGTTGTGTGACTACCTGCATGGATGTGTGAGTGGGTGATTCACTGGGTGTATGGGTTCATGAGTTTTCTGCGAGGGGCTGTATGGGTGAGTGAGTGTGCATATGGCTGTGTTGGTGAGTGAATGGATGTCTCAGTTGTATATGTGTTAGTAACTGCATATGTGAATGGCAGTATATGTGAGTGTAGGAGTATATAAGTGACTGTATGAGAGTGAGTGATTGTGAGAGTGGATGTATGGATGAGTGTGTGCTTGTGTCAGTGATTATATAAGAGAGTAAGTATGTGTTAGTATCTGTATGAATAAGTGAGGTGGTGTGTGTATAGCTGTATAGGTGAGTAAATGACAGTGTGATTGACACTTTGAGTGACTGACTAGTTGTGCGAGTAACTCTATAGGTGAGTGGCGGTGTGTGAGTGTCTGTATTGGTTTATGCGTACATATAATAGTGGCTGCATTGATGAGTGACTGCATGTATGAGAGACTGTATGGGTGAGTGAGTGGATGTGTGTGTAGACCTATGAATCAGTGAGTGGGTATGTACTAACTGGTATTGGTGTGTCTATGGTTTCGAGAATGGTAGTCTGTATTTTAGAGTGGGTGTATGAAAGGTTATATTGGGATGTGAGTAGGTGCATCAGAGATTAAGTGGATGATGTCATCAGTGATGTCATTTGAGATGTCATTAGTGATGTCACTGACCATGTCATGAGTGATGTAATATGTGACATCATCAGCAGTGCATTGCGGGGGCGTGAGTTATAGTTCGCTCAGCTAACTATAACGGCTGAATTTCTCTGGTTTTGTACAAGTGAAATGTCAGACTAACTATAACGTCCCTGAAACCTGTGGTTTTTTCAGTGAATATCTGAGGTTTTTTAAATGCTAATTTCTAACTATAACGTCCCTGAAACCTGTAGTTTTTGCAGTGAATTTCAAAGGTTTTTTAAATGCTAATTTCTAACTAGATAGGTAAGACATGTGCAGAAAGAGAAAGAAAGACGCAGAAAGAAACAAGAGAAGTGCAGAAAGAAGCAAGAGAAGTGCAGAAAGAGGCAAGAAAAGTGCAGAAAGAAGCAAGAGAGGTGCAAAAAGAGGAAGAAAGGTGCAGAAAGAAGCAGGAAAAGTGATGAAAGAGGCAAGAGAGGTACAGAAAGAAGCAAGAGAAGTGCGGAAAGAAGCAAGAGAGGTGCAGAAAGAAGCAAGAGAGTTGCAAAAAGAAGAGAGTGAGGTGCAGAAAGAGGAAGAAAGGCGCAGAAAGAGGCAAGTGAGGTGCAGAAAGAGGGTGCAGAGACAGAATATCAAATCAAAAATATCGACTTGCACTAATATCGAGTCATAAATATCGTGGGTCAAAAATATCGACAGACAAAATATCGTGATCAAGAATATCGATGTAAGGTAAGTAATATTGATGTTAAAAATATCGAAGTGTTTAATATCGTTTGCAAAAATATAGTTGTTAAAAATATCGATTTTTTAGTAATGTTAGGTATTTTAGTATATATGATATATGTGTGTGATGCATGTATTTTTTGTATAAGAATTCTTTGTATTTTTATTATATGTGTTAAAATGTTAGTAGTAATTAATTTATTTTTGTTAGAATTTTGCGTTTTTAGTTCCTTAGCGGGTTATGGGTTTATAGGGGAATAGGGTGGGAAGTAATTTATTTATAGTAAATTTATTGATTATTTTTAGTAGTTATTTTTTTTTTAAGTCTATTTTAGCGTTTTTAGTTCTGTAGCGGGTTGTGGGTTTATAGGGGAATAGGGTGGGAAGTAATTTAATTATAGTGAATTTATTGAATATATTTGTATTTATTTATATTTGTTGAATTGAGATGTCAGTGTTACATTTGTAAATGAATTCTTTAGTAATTATTTAATAATTAGTTGTTAATTAATTTTAATTAATTAATTGGCAATTAATTATGTTAATTGTGTAATTAATTTTAGGTCTGTGTTGTGGTGTTTATAGGTGAAAGTGGTGGGAAGTAATTCATTCTTTATTAATTATTTAATAATTAGTTGTTAATTAATATTAATTAATTAATTGGCAATTAATTATGTTAATTGTAATTAAATTTAGATGTGTGTTGTGGTGTTTATAGGTGAAAATGGTGAGAAGTAATTTATTTTTAATTTATGGATTTATAATTAGTTGTTAATTTTAATTAATTAATTGGCAATTATGTTAAGTGTGCAATTAATTTTAGGTATGTGTTGTGGTGTTTATAGGTGAAAATGGTGGGAAGGGTGGGATTTTTTTTTAATTGATGAATTTATAATTAGTTGTTAATTAATTTTAATTAATTAATTAGTAATTAATGATGGTAATTGTGTAATTATTTTAGGTGTGTGCTGTGTTCATAAGTGTAAATGTTGGGAAGGGTGGGAAGGAATTTATTTTTAATTGATGAATTAATATTTAGTTGTTAATTAATTAAAATTAATTAATTAGTAGTTTTAAAATATTGTTTATTTATTTTTAAGACAATTTTAATTTTAAGAAATTGTTTAATTATTAGTAATTTTTTCCCTCTGCTATCCAACACTTTCCTTACTTTTGCACTCACTGGAGTGGGAATAGTAATTTTTACCCCTCCGCTATCCAACACTTTCCCTACTGTTGCACTCACTGGAGTGGGAATAGTATTTTTTACCCCTCCGCTATCCAATACTTTCCCTACTGTTGCACTCACTGGAGTGGGAATAATAATTTGTACCCCTCCACTATCCAACACTTTCCCTACTGTTCCACTCACTGGAGTGGGAATAGTAATTTTTCCCCTCCGCTATCCAGCACTTTCCCTATTGTTGCACTCTTTGGAGTGGGAATAGTAATTTTTACCTCTCCGCTATCCAATACTTTCCCTACTGTTGCACTCTTGGAGTGGAAATAGTAATTTTTACCCTTACGCTATCCAACACTTTCTCTACTGTTGCACTCACTGGAGTTGGAATAGTAAAATTAATTATTCCGCTATCCAACTTTTTCCCTACTGTTGTGTTTATTGTATTGTGAAATGTATGTTTAATTATTTTTTATACTTAAATGTTTGAATTAATTATAAAATAATTATTTTTTAATTTTAAATCATTAATATATGTATATATTTCATTTTTATGTAATTTATAAGTTTAAAAATTAAACAAAGATAATAGTTAATAAATTATTTTAAAGTAAACATATGTATATGTATAAAATTATGTTTGTGTGTTTATATTTTTTAAATTAAGTTTCTTTATTTATATTTAGTTAAAATATATATTAAATTTAATTAATTTTGTTAAAGATAATATTAATATTATACATATTTAACATATAATATTTTATTTTATTTATATTTTTAAATCGATATTTTTTACATCTATATTTTTAACTTCGATATTGTTTATTCAATATTTTTGTACTTACCTGTTAAGGTATTGGAGTCGATATTTTTGTAGCCGATATTTTTTCCTCAATATTTTTAACATCGATATTTTTCACATCGATATTATGTCAGTGTCCTAGACTGAGACAAGAGAGGAGCAGAAAGAGGCAAGAGAGGTGCAGAAAGAGGCAATAGATGTACAGAAAGAGGCGAGAGAGGTGAAGAAAGGTACAGAAAAAGGCAAGAGAAATGCAGAAAGAGGAAGAAAGGCGCAGAAAGAAGCAAGAGAAGCGCTGAAAGAAGCAAGAGAGGTGCAGAAAGCAGCAAGAGAGGTGCAGAAAGAAGAGAGTGAGGTGCAGAAAGAGGCAAGAGCGGTACAGAAAGAGGCACGAGAAGTGCAGAAAGAGGCAAGAGGTGCAGAAAGAGGCAAGAGTGGAGCAGAAAGGCAATAGAGGTGCAGATAGAGGCAAAAGAGGTAGAGAAAGAGGCAAGAGAGGTGCAGAAAGAGGCAAGAGAGGTGCAGAAAGAAGAGATTGAGGTGCAGAAAGAGGCAAGAGAGGTGCAGAAAGAGGCAAGAGAGGTACAGAAAGAGGCAAGAGAGGTGCAGAAAGAAGAGAGTGAGCTGCAGAAAGAGGCAAGAGAGGTGCAGAAAGAGGCAAGAAAGGTGGAGAAAGAGGCAAAAGAGGTGCAGAAAGAGGCAAGAGCGGTGCAGAAAGAGGCAAAAGAGGTGCAGAAGGAGGCAAGAGAGGTTCGGAGAGAGGCAAAAGAGGTGCAGAAGAGGCAAGAGATGTATATAAATGCATATATTCAATCTCCTCTCACTCTTACAGGGAAGGAATCAGCACTCAGGTTGTAGTTTGGAAGTATTTAATCTGCAAAGGACGCGATCCACGCGTTTCGGCTCGTCCGAACCTTGATCACAATACAAGACGTCATTGTAGCTTCCTTATTTAAATATACAAATGCCTCCAGTTGCCAACATTAACAAAGGACTACATATTACATTAAACCAAAAAGCTGTCTGCCATATTGGCCTGGTCACGATGCGGAAATTCAGGAATTCATACAATAAAGAAAAGAAAACCAGTGTTAATATGCACACAATGTCATTTCAGCATATCTTGCCCATGACCGCCGTACCTGTATGTTCATCAACGTGACTTGTTCATAATAAACATACTTACGATTGCAAACATCAACTTAAACAATGGAATACATATTACTTTAAAGTGAAAGGCTATCGACCATATTGATCTGGGCACGTTGCGTATTATAGTGGCTCTTACACGAAAGAAAAGAAAAAAAAGGGGTGTTAATATACACACACTATCCTTAAATAAAGTTCTAGCGATTATAGTTCCATTCCATTCACAGCTCATTTGAGATGTCATGAGTGATGTCACTGACCATGTCATGAATGATGTAATGTCTGAGGTCATAAGCCGTGCATTGCGGGGGCGTAAGTTATAGTTCGCTTTGGTAACTATAACTGCTGAATTTCACTGGTTTTGTACGAGTGAAATCTGAGTCTAACTAAAACGTCCCTGTAATCTTTGTTTTTTTAGCAAATTTCTAGGTTTTTTAACGTTAAGTAAGATGCCTATTGTAGGAAAGTAGGATCTGCTTCTTATGGTTACCCCCACTTTTTGCTGATGTCTCACTGTTTTTGGACTAGTCTGACTGGGATCCTGCTATCCAGGACCCTAGTCTATCTGCTTTCTCCCTTAAATTGCTATGTTTGTACTTTAGGTACACTCCAGATTGGATACTGGGGTACCCTTATCAGTCCATAGTATATGGTACACCATGTACCCAGGGCATAGGTACCCCAGAGGCCTCCCATGGGCTGAAGCATGTATTATGCCACCCATGAGAGGCCATTCAAAATGACACAACAGGTCTGCTACAGCAGCCTGTGTAAGCTGGTGCTTGCACCACTTACTTAGATATAGGTTCACTATATCTATCTAAATCACTACACTTAAAAACCTATCACTCACCCCTATGGCAGGCCTTATCAATCCTGAAGGCAGGGTGCTGGGTTTTACGTGAGAGGGTGCCCCTGCATGAGCAGAGCCCCTCTGCAGCCTTTGGAGACCATTCTCCGGGGTTGTCAGTGATGCAGCCAGACATCTAGGTTAAGTTGCATTATAACCTTGCGGTAAATGCTAACTTTAAAACGGCTGCTTAGAAACATGTCGTGTTTGGTGTCAAACACCTTGGAATCATACCTACACACCAGTAACTGGTGTGGGAGGTATTATTCCACCCTTCTGAAAACCACTACTGTGGGTCACCGGTCTACCCGGTACCAGCTTTCTCGACCTCGGCAGCACTAAATGGACGCTGCCAGCCACAGACACGATTCTGCTCTCCTGCTGCTGAGCCATGCTTGAGCAGAGGAAGGCATGACAATAGGCATCCTGTCACAGGGAGGTGTGACCACCTCCCAGACAGGGTTTAGTGTATTGGGGCTGGGTGGGTGCACTCTGAGAGTGCCAGAAATTCTGCACTGGGGGCACATTTGGTGTCCCTGTGCATAGTGCAGCTCAAACCAGTGCTGGGAGCCATTGGCTCCTGCTCTGGCGCAAAACTGGACAAAGGACATGGGTGTAGCCACCCCTCTGTCCTGCCCCTCCCCTAGGAGGGTCTCCAGAATCTTTCTAAACCTTTCCCGTGGGTATAAAGTGGGATACCTCGCTACAGGACTTTAGATTTTACCTGGACAAGATTCTGCTAAGAAGAAACCAAGTACTTCAACTGCCTGCACAACAATTGCATGACTGAAGAATCTCCCTTGGAGTAAAGGAGTTACTCCCCTGCAGTAGCAGGCACCTAAGCGCATCTGACCAGCTTGCTTCTCCAGAGCTCCTGCAGACTCCAAAGATTTCAGCAACACAGGAGGTGGGTTCCCAAAGATCCCTGAGGTTGATCTGACCTCTCAGCGATTCTGAGACCAGTATCCCTCGTGGGGACGGTGCAACCCGAACCCCTGTGCACTGTGTACATTTGCAAGAGCATATGCTTGTTGGCAATCCCTGAGCTTGTGCTTTGGACTCCGTGTAGTCCTGACCCCGAGCAGCATTTGAACTGAAGATATCCGGACTCCACTCACCGAGTGCTCTGTGGGCTGGTGCTTTGTAAATTCGCTTGAGGTCTCCTTGCGATCCCTGGTCCGTTGGCCTGTGGGTCCTAGTGAGGGTCACCTTGTTTGTTCTTGGGCTTCCCTGGTTGCTTGAGACATGCCCTTACTCCCCATTGCTTGGAGAGACCCCTGGACCTTGCTGGTCCACACCGTAACCTGTTTGTCCTTCCTGCATGGGTTGCATTTGCCAAAGCTTGTTGGTGCTCCAGTCGGACACCGACCCCTCAGCACTCGACATCCTTCGTGGGACAGCTCACCTCCGGGTCCTGGTCATCCTCAACATCTCCTGGTCCTCGTGGCTGCAGAGTCAAGCATCCTTTCTTCACACCTGAAGCACCCAACATCGGTGGGCATTCGTCTACCAAGCCCTTGGTCACCTGAAGTGACCCAGACTCTGTCCCCTCTGCTTTCAGGTTCCTCTCACCTAGAATCCAGGCTTGGATTCCACCGGACACTCTTCACCTTCCTGGCAGCAGCACTTCTTCGCAACTCTCCATTGAAAACGACGAAGGTTTCCGACACCACTTGACCCCTATGCACCCGGCTCCTCTGGGATAGGTAACACGGGTACCTTGGTACTCACTGGTGTGTTGGCTCTAGAACCTCCTATGTTCCAAAGGGTTTGCTCAAAGTCCTCGTAGAAGTGTCCTTAAACTGTAACTTTTCAACCGCGACTTTCCCATAGAGTTGTTCGAAGCACGCGGTCGTGTTTCCTCACTGCACCCGTCCTCCGTGGGCTCCCTGTGTCACTGCCTTGGGTGGTTCCTTGGGGTTCCAGCGATTCTACGTGCTCTAGGCACTGTGTCTAGTCAAGTCGTGATTGTTATACCATTTTTTAGTATATGGTTCGGTCTCCCCTGGAGCCCGCTGTGTATTGTGCTACTTACGAATGTTCTATTGATTCAGTATTGTGTGCTTTGTGCTCTAATCTCGTGTAGAGATTAGTAGAGAGTGTTATATTAATAAATACATATTTTTATATAACTACTGTGTGGCTCTCCTTTCATTTGGTTATTCAGGAGGTGATATTCTGGTAAAACAAGCTGCTTTACATTCCTTCAAGATTAAGCCTGAAGGCTGCTCTCCACAGCTACCACTAGGATAGCTTTCTAAAGGTTATCTTTGACCTCATACATCATAAGGGTCGTGTGGACTGGTACAAGGTGCCCACTTTAATTAGTGGACAGCATATACCAGGCCACCTTCTCACACCTATCACAATGGATAGTGGGGGGTTGGAAGCAGGGCCTGGCCTGGCAGTGTGCTGCCCCCACCCAAGCTTGCTGCTCCTGCCTCCCCTCCTCCTTGCCATCCATTGTCCAAGTCCATGACCCTGCTCCCTCATTACAGCCCTGTGTGGCCGTTGTTCTGCCACTGGCCTTCCCGCCTTCTCTGAACAGTTAGCTTGCTGCCCCATCCACTTCCTCCCTATCCTCTGTTGTCTGAATCCATGCACTAGCCTCTGATGTGCTGCCACTGCCCTCCATTTAGCATGATGTCCCAGTCCACTCCTCCTGCCTTCCATTGCCCAATTCTATGCCCCATCATTGCCCTCCTGCTTAGCTTCTGTGCTTAGCTTGCTGCCCCTACTCTCCTTCCCCCTGCCCTCCGATGTCTGTGTACATGCCCCTGATCCATCCTTTTTACCCACCATGTTCCATGGACCTGCCCCTCCTATCTACTCTGAGTGTTCTGTTGAGCTGCCACTCCCCTCCCACCTGCCTTGCAATCTTCAGATGACTGTAACCTCTCCCTGCCACCTCCACCCTGCCTGTCCACATTCCATGCCCCTGTCCCCTTCCTCCTGTCCCCCATGGTCCATTTTACTGCCATACCCTTCTGCCCTCCCTGGTCTGTTGTGCTGCAACTGCTCCTCCTGCCTGCCCCACGTGGACTGTTGTGAGGCCCCTTTCCCTGAACTCTCTTGTCTGTGCCCAGCTCCTACCCCTTCCTTTTATCCTCCATGGTCCTTTGTGCATGCCCCTGCCCCCTTCTTCTTGCCCATCATGGCCATTGTGCTGTCTCTAACCCTCCCGCTTGCCATGCATGGTCTTCTGTGCTGCCACGGCCCCTCCTACCTTCCCTGTGTGGTCAGCTAGCTGCCCCTGACCCCCTCCCACCTTCCCTCCATGGTCTGTGTCTATGCCTTATAGTCTCACTGCTGCCCTCCATGGTGTGTTGTGCTTCTAGTGCCCATCCTGCCTGACCTCCATGGTCAGCTTGCTGCTCCTGCCCTGCCCCCTTGCCCCCTGCCCTCCGTTTTCCAAGTGCAGACCCCTATTCCCTCCCTCCTGGCTTGTCTGTTCCATTGTCATGCCCCTGATCCCTCCCTCCTGCCCTTTATGGTCCGTTATGCTGCAGCTTTCTCTCCTGTCTGTCCAGTATGGTCAGCTTGCTGCCATTGCCTCTTTCCCCTCTGTTCTCTGTTGTCCATGTGCATGGTCCTGTCCCCTCCCTATTGCTTCCCATGGTTTGTTGTGCTGTACTGCCGTCCCGCATGCCCTGTGTGGTGTTTTGTGCTGCTGCAAACCCTGATGCCTGCCCTGTAAGGTCAGTTTGGTGCACCTGTCCATGTCCCTCCTGTCCTCTGTTATCGGAGTCCATGTCCCTACCCCAATTCCTCCTGCCTTCCATGATCCAAACTACCATACTTGCTAATATTTTGAACTTGGTAAGAGGGAGATTTCGATCAAAATAACTGGGGAATTGATTTTCCCCATTGACTCACATTGAAAAAGAGGAGATTGTAGACAAGAGACAGATAAAATAAAGCCCTTTTGGGCTTAAAAACATTGGGCATTTCCTGCCTAAATCGGCTCTGGTGGCATGTATGGTTGTACTACCACTGCCTCTTCCTTCTGCCCTCAATGGTCTATTATATTGCCACAGCCTCTGTTGCCTGTCCTGTATTGTTGGTTTGTTGCCCGTGCCCCCTTTCCACTGCCCTCCATGATGTGCTGCCACTGCCCTTCCTGCCTGCCCAGTGTGGGCAAATTGTTGCCTCTGCACCTTCCTACCTGCCTTCAATTTTCCGAGTCCCTGCCCCTGACCTCTGCCTCCCAACAGTATCCTAATGAACAACTAGATTGCTAACATTCTATATTTATTACAAAAGTGTGGCACGCCTGACGTCATCTTGATGTAATCAAAACTGTAATACCTAAAGCATTTCCTTTAGAAATTATAGAAATGAGAGGGTCTTATTTGCATAGAAATTATGGTTAGTGCTCTAAAAAACTAAAAAGAAGACATATTTTCTGAGTTCTCAAATAGCGACAAAGCACTTTTAAATGATTTGTTATCTTTATGTGTTTTTATTCAGTTGACCACTTGATTAAATGTTACGCTTAGGGGAGAGGATGTGGTGTTACTTCCAGAGCTGCAGACTTTGCAACTGGGGAACAAGGTTGGAATTTCTGCTTCAGCTCGACATTCTGTGATTCTGGTCAAATCACTTAATCTACCCATGCCTACAACGAAAATGAATTTGTCCTTGTATGATGTAGCCAATGCCCATGTAAAGCACTCCAATACCTGACCAGTCTGCACTACATAAAACTGCAAAAAAACAAAGAATAAATAGTGTTTTCCACTTCTGTCATTGGGCTATACGTGGACTACATCTGGGTGAAATTTGTGCTACATTTGGGCTCCTTTTTCTCTGGTGGCCATCTTGGGAGACTTCAATTCAATTCAATAAACTTTATTCGATATGATTTAGAAACAGAGATCATAAAAGTGTACATAAAAGCAGTAAATCCTCTTTCTTAATACAATACTATGAGAATTAATTAAAACCAGTAGGTAAAAACGGGTGTTACAAAGCCCGGCTCAGAGCAACTTCAGATTAACAGAATAGTAAAGTTCAATGTTTTGCAAGATCAATCTCAAGTACTTTGTGCAAAATACACAACAAGGGGTCCAAGTAAAATGCAACGCTCCAATACCTGACCAGTCTGCACTATATAAAACTGCAAAAAAACAAAAAATAAAAAGTGTTTTGCACACTTTTGTCATTGGACTATATGTGGGCTACATCTGGGTGATATTTGTGCCACATTTGGGCTCTTTTTTCTCTGGTGGCCATCTTGGGAGACTTATTTGTTATGAAGTTTCCTAATTTCCTCATTTACTGCAGTCTCCTCGGTAGGAAATGCTTTCAGTTTTTTACTTTGATTCCATCAAGAAGGCATTCAGATGTGTCACACATTTGCCATAAATTCAGAATGTTAGCACTCTAGTTGCTCATTAGATCACTGTAGTAAAGCTACTGCTCACCAGGGAGTTAACTGGAAGTCTGCTGCTGGTATTGAAAGTGCATGTTTCAGTCTTCATGTCAGAATGTTTTAATGAACTAGAAGAGGATTTGAGAAGTCACTCAAAATGTGCCCTAATTTTTCTTTCTGCAGCACTAATCATAATTTCTATGGCAAAATGAACCCCCTCATTTTGTTCCTTTTTAAATTAAATGTTTTAAGTGTTACCAGTTTATTCCAATCAAGATGGCTTCAGGTGTGCCATACGTTTGTCATAAGAAGGACTGTTAGCGCTCTAGTTGTTCTTTAGAACACTCTGGGAAGCGGCAGTAGAACACAAAGGAATCAACTGACAGTCTCTGCCCTTGTTTGATGTACATGTTTTACTGAGAATGTCAGACTTCATTCTCACATGACTGAGTAAGATAATGTGAATTTACAGAAAATATGCTCTCATTTTAGCTTCTGGAGCACCTTCCAAACCTCTATGGGAAAAGCATGAGAAAATAGTTTTCTCTCAAACATGATTCATGATATCCCAGCAGAAGGCTTTTTCACAGGGTAAAATCACCTTAGAACACACCACAATTCCTAAAATTAGCATGGTACCATCAACAAATGAATTATAATGTAACTAAAGTCTGTTATCACCCTTTATACGTTCTCCTTTTGGGGACCCTCAAAACCTTCTATTCACTGCAATGCATTTTAATGAGGTACTTCATGTATATTGGTCCCAAGATGGCTGCCAGCACTTCCTAGATGAAGTGCTGACAGCCAATCAGATCTCACGATGAGATGTGTGGTTAGGCTCCGCCCAGATATCGATATTTCTTATTCCTTTAATATTTCAAAAACTACTGAACGGATTTAGACCATTTAAAGCAAAGAGTGCACTCTGGACCAAGAGCTACCTTTCTGCCAAATTTGGTGTAATTCCGTTCTGCAGTTCAGGCTGTAGCTGTGACAAACGTATCCTATGGAAATGAATATGGAGAAAACACGTTTTGGGACCCCCTTTTTTCTCGGCCCCTGCTTGACGAATCACCCCCAAACTTTTAAGACAGGAGCTGACTGGTGCAGGCCATTAGTTTTGAAAATTTCGCGATGATTCGTCAAACGGCACCAAAGATATTGGCAAAAAAACCCCGCTTTTTGAATAGAAACAAGGTCCTAACTATAACTACCTACTGGCGACCGCCAGTAGGTAATATATATATATATATATATATATATATTTGAATAAATGTTTGTAGTTAACCTAAACTTTTTTTTAGCTCATGTTGTTATGTATTTAGTTATTCTTTGGGGGGGAATTATAATTATTTTGGTAATGAGATATATGTTTTTGTTAAAACGTGTATATAGTGTTTATTTTAATGTTTCATTTAATGCTAAAAGTAGTTATTTTTAAGTTTATTAATGATAATGTAATTATTTTGGTGATGTTATTGTAGTTGGCATTGTGTAAGGCAATACTTTTGACAAATATGTTTATTAAAAGATAACAATATTTTTGCTTCCAATATTTTTGTTTTCAATATAAGTAAAAATCGATTTTTTTACAATGATATTTGTGTTCTCGATATTTTAGGTTTTATTAGTTAAGTATAGAAAAACAATATTTTTTTAACAATATTTCTCTTCTGATATTTTTATATATCAATAGTGTGCATCGATATTGTGTCAGTGATCTGTCGAAAAAAGTATCAATTTATGAAAAGTCTGGACTGATCTTTGTCTTTGAAGGCACAGCAAACGTGACAAGATAAAAATGAAATGTAAAGTCATTGTTAATGCTCATTCGCCTTCAGAACTCCAGCATGGTTGTTTTGGGGGTGCTGCAGCACCCCTGCACCCGTACTTCCTATGCTTTGGTTGGGGGAAACATATTTTCTTAGAAATGATGGTTATTTGTAGGTAGGGCATTCCCATCCTCTGGCAGGACTGGTATGCAATGGGTTTTGTATCGCACATTTCTAAACCATAAAGAACTATTCCATTTTCACTGTTATATTTTACTTTTCATGTGATGTTATCGAGTGATTTATATATGTATCCACAATCCACTGACAGTTTATCCACTGACAGTTTACATAGTGGAGTAATTTATGTTCCTCTTCCAGGGTTCAATGGTACACATACTACCCTTTAGGAAGTATTATTAAAAAAGGACACAATCTGTAACCCAATTTAGGTGGCATGCGTTTTCCTAAGGGGGTTCCTTCACCAGCACCAGCTGGTGCCAGACAAGCTCATCCACATCTCTTAGGGCCCGTTTACGATGCGGGCTGTAACGGCTCCAACCGTCGGTCGGAGCCCTTCAGCCCGCATCATAATCAGCTGGTCGGATTCCTTTCCGACCGACCCATTTGGATGGGGTCGGTCAGAAGGTAATCCGAATCGGATTTCCGAATGGCCTCTGACGGGCTCGGAGAGCCCATCCGCCATTCAGAAAGCCTTCAGTAATCCCTCGGCCGGCTCTTTCCGGCCGTGGGATTACGATGGCAGATTCCCAAAGCCTTTCTGTGACGGCCTTTCCGACACAGAAAGGCTTTGGAAATCTGTCTTTGGGGGCACCCAGCAGGGCTCCCATGGGCGCAAGGCCGCCGAATGGTGGCCTAGTGGGCACCAGGTGCCCCCCTGTTGATCCCTGCACCCAGTGGTAGGCACCTTGAGGTGCCTGCCACGGGGTGCAGGGATGAACTGCACCCCTGCTCTTTACAATGAGAGCATGCATTCCATTCGGAATGCATGCTCCCATTGTAAAGTATAGGATTGCGACCTAACAGGGTTCGGTCACATCCTACTTGCTGGGCTGGAACCGATGACAGGAGGTGGTTCGGTTCCAATTCCGAACTGATGTTGGACAGACTCCAGTCCTTCTGACATCGGAATTGACCCCTTAATTGGGAGCAGTTTTCTGAACCTGTGAAAGGTCTTAAAAGATTAAAATTGTATTAAGAAAGGGATGAAATTGAGACTTCTATTGAGGCTTGGTCAGCCATACCTTATACAAGACTAAAAACAAAAATTGGGGTATGGTCTTGATTATGGTACCTCTTGTATTCAGGTCTAAAATGGCCTTCTCCATTGGTGTTTAGCACACAAATATACATTTTATAACACCATTTTTAGATAAATTGGTTAAAAAGACATATGTTTTATAGGCTGTTCTGGAAAGTGAGGACACATTACTGGAGATTCCCCCTGAGAGAACTTGGTAACTTAGTGACAATGCCCAGCATATTTTTGGGCAGTTATACTAAACTAGTAAAAAAAGGTCTCTGGTTTTACAGGGAGCACAAATAAACTGGGTTTGAACTTCAGCATGGAGTGCTACTATTTTTAAAAATGCACGTAGCATCTTTTTCACGTTTTCATTTTACCTCCTTTCTTCTCCCCATGCTGCTCCATACAAAATCCAATGTCAATCATATATTATAAATGGGACTCTACATAGAGCAGAAAGGTTGGAAATTATGACAAGTTCCACAAAGCGTAGGGTATAAAGACATGCATGTTCATGTCACATGAATCTTACAGGTGATGGAGCAGGGTTTTGAGAAAATAAAACCTGCTCGGATTAACTCCTCGGTAACATTACTAACAGTGTGCGGTGAAACTAACATGCAAAAACACGAAAACACGGGGAAATGCTTATGCGCATGTGTGCATTAAAATGAGAACTAATACATGAAAAACTAGGCCGCATTTGCTTTCTGCTTAAAAAATAAAAATAATAATAATGTTGCTTTCTGCACGTTAATGCTTTACAAAACGTGGGATAGTGCAAATGGTGGGCGGTAAAACAGAGAGAATTATATTTCATGAAATTAATAATGTCTGTGTTTTATTTATCATAGTGAGGCTTGCATCGGCCTACATCGTTGTATGACGAGTTGGGGGTTAAAAAGAAAACTAATAAATAAGCCGAAAATCGAGCTCGGAGAGAGAATGGAGAAGGCAAAAGTTGATAACCTTCAAGAATTATTGTGTGACTGCCAAGTAACGGAAGGATGGCCCTGGGACTAAGTGCAAATGTACAAACTTCTTCCGCGGAAGCTGCAGAGGCGGACAATGAAAATGTAGAAATTTGTAACATGTTACTAGTTGGAGGAAGCGTGTATTCATGAGACATGGTTTACGTCTACATAGAGCAGAAGGGTTGGAAATTATGACAAGTTCCACAAAGCTTAGGGTATAAAGACATGCATGTTCATGTCACATGAATCTTACAGGCTCTGTCCTCCAACAGCAGTAGTGATGAAAATGTCATACAAAACTCTATCATTATAAATGGTGAATCATAAAATAGCACCCACAGCAGCAGTTTAACCCTGGCATAAAATAAACTATATTGGTAATAGATGACCTCAACTTGGCATGAATGATTATAATCTTGAAATTCACATATTTTGTCGACAAATACCAGTTTGGTATGTTTTGAAAACAAAACAAAAACATGTTGTTTCCAAAAGCTAGCTCTTCCCTTTTGGTAAATAAACTAAATTCTTTAAATTTCCACAAACAAAAGCTTGCTGTTTTTTGCCATTGCAAAGATGGGCAGTATGATATGTGTTTGTCCATCCTTCCATTTGATTTAGGTCTGGTCCTCCCTGTAATAATGGGAACCCTGCTCTATAGCCTCCCTCTAGAAATGGCTGATGTCAGGTTTCTAATACTCTTACCTGGCTTGGTTAATGAGAGGTCCCATGGTCCTCCTTTCTCTTCAGAGACCCTCTCTACTAATCAAATAAACTCATAAAAGAAAATTAAAATAGGTGATACAAGCAAACACATAAGAGTCATTCATTAAGAAGACAGAGCTCACCCAAGTCATCAACAAACAAGTTGCCTTTTGAGATCAGCCTCCAAACACATTGATTGTCTTGTGTTCAGTTAAAATGCATCTGCTATAGTCACAGGATTTCCATATGTTCACTTATATCTATAGTGAATGTGGACTACAGATAGAGTACCCTACTTAGGGCTCAATTACGATGTTGGTCGGAGTTACCTCCTATCAACACCGTTGCGGTCTCGGGACCGACCAACCTATGGTCGGTGGTCCCGACACTGCAATCACAATGAAAACACCCATGGTGCAGTCGCCCGTAGCACAAGCTCCCATTGAGAAAACGGAGATTTGGTTAATCCCTGCACCACGTGACAGGCACCTTGCAGGCCACAGGAAGAAGGGGGCCCTGCTAGGGGCCCCCAAACTCGCTTTCCGACAGGCTTTCCATGTCGGAAAGCCCGGCATGGAAGCCTGTCGGAATCCAAGCATCGTAATCCCAACTGCGGAAACACCGTCCATTGGGATTACGTGCCGGTCTCCGACTGGTTGATGGACTCCTTGAGCCCGTCAGAAGCCAGCCGGAAATCAATCAATCAATCACGGCATTTATAGAGCGCGCTACTCACCCGGGAGGGTCTCAAGGCGCTGGGGGAGGGGGTAAGTTACTGCTCGAACAGCCAGGTCTTGAGCTGCTTCCTGAAGGAGAGATGGTCCTGGGTTCGCCGAAGGTGAGTGGGGAGGGAGTTCCAGGTCTTGGCTGCCAGGTAGGAGAAGGATCTTCCTCCGGCGGTGGCTCTGCGGATGCGTGGTACGGTGGCGAGGGCGTGGCTGGTTGATCGTAGCTGGCGGGTGGGCGTGTAGAAGGTCATGCGGTCGTTGAGGTACTTGGGGCCCAGGTCGTGGAGGGCCTTGTGTGCGTGGGTGAGGAGTCTGAACGTGATTCTCTTGCTGACGGGGAGCCAGTGCAGGTCTTTCAGGTGTCCGGTGATGTGGCTGTGCCGGGGGATGTCCAGGATGAGTCGTGCGGAGGCGTTCTGGATGCGCTGGAGTCTTTTTTGAAGTTTGGCTGTGGTTCCGGCGTAGAGGGTGTTCCCATAGTCCAGTCGGCTGGTGACGAGTGCCTGGGTGACGGTCTTCCTGGTTTCAGTGGGGATCCATCTGAAGATCTTGCGGAGCATGCGCAGGGTGTTGAAGCACGAAGATGAGACGGCGTTGACTTGTCTGGTCATCGACAGGGAGGAGTCCAGGATGAAGCCCAGGTTGCGTGCGTGGTCCGTTGGCTTGGGCGCGGTGCCCAGGGCCGGGGGCCACCAAGAGTCGTCCCAGGCGGAGGGTGATGAGCCCAGGATGAGGACTTCCGTCTTGTCTGAGTTCAGTTTAAGGCGGCTGTTCCTCATCCAGTCGGCGACGTCTCTCATCCCGTCGTGTAGGTTGGCTCTGGCGGTGGTGGGGTCGTTGGTGAGGGAGAGGATCAGCTGGGTGTCGTCGGCGTAGGAGATGATGTTGAGGTTGTGTTGGCGTGCGATGGCTGCGAGGGGGCTCATGTAGACGTTGAAGAGGGTTGGACTGAGTGAAGATCCTTGTGGAACGCCGCAGATGACTTCGGTGGCCTCGGATCTGAACGGGGGAGGCGGACTCTCTGGGTTCTTCCGGCGAGGAACGAGATGATCCATTCCAGTGCTTTCTCTCGGATTCCGATGTTGCTGAGGCGCTTCACTAGGGTGCGGTGGCAGACGGTGTCGAACGCCGCGGAGAGGTCCAAGAGGATGAGGGCTGCTGTTTCCCCGTTGTCGGTTAGGGTTCTGATGTCGTCGGTGGCTGCGATAAGGGCGGTCTCGGTGCTGTGGTTGGCCCGAAACCCGGACTGCGAGGGGTCGAGGGATCCATTCGTCTCGAGGAAGGCGGCAAGCTGTCTGTTGACGGTCTTCTCGATGACTTTGGCCGGAAACGGAAGGAGCGAGATGGGACGGTAGTTCTTGAGGTCGGTGGGGTCCGCCGTTGGTTTCTTCAGGAGGGCGGTAAGCTCGGCGTGCTTCCAGCTCTCCGGGAAGGTGGCGGTGTGGAAGGAGGAGTTGATGATGTCCCGGAGATGGGGTGCGATGGTGGCGTCGGCTTTGTTGAAGACGTGGTGTGGGCAGGGGTCGGTTGGTGATCCGGAGTGGATGGAGTTCATCATGCGGGTGGTGTCTTCGGTGCTGATCGGGGTCCAGTTGCAGAGGGTGGTGGTGGCGGGCGTTGGTTCGGCGGTAGGGTGCGTGGTCTGACCGTCCTGTTTCAGTTTTGACTGCACGTATTGTAATGCGGCGGTCAGAAATGAAACTGCGATGAGGCCCTTAATCTCTACCAAAGTCACGGTTGCCTTGCCTCCGAATCTCCCAGTTTCACTCTCATTATTACTTCTCTCATATTTAATAACCACCATTTAATAACCTTCATACCATCTCACCTAGAGCTTCTGAATCCAAATCTCTACTTCTCTACTTACCTTGCCTATCGCTACTTCAATTGTATCATCTCAGATTAGCTTTCTCTACCACTTCTTATACTCTTTCTTAGTATGTTTCTTATTGCACACCTGTCTCAAACTTTCACTTTGCCCTTTTGTTCAAATTTTTCTTCCCCTACCTTCTCTGTCTCCTTTTCAGTTGTCTCTATCCTCTCCTTTTACGCTTCTTCTTCTTTTCAATAACACCCTGGTTCCTTACTATATATTTCTTTATTTCTTTCTTACTTTCTTTCTTTTTTCTATATTTCATTCTCGACTTGTTCTTAACTTCTTTCTTACTTTTACAATCTGCTTTTACTTGTTTTTGTTTTTTGTTTCTTCCTTCCATTTTATCTTTCATGTATGCACCCTCTATACCTCCTTGTTGTTTGCTCTCTTTTTCCTGAATCCAGCAGCCATTTTTCTATGATTTTCTATTTCCTTCTCATGTAAATTATTAAGGCCCACTATCCTCCTCTTCTCCTTTATTTAACTAATTTAATATTTCTCAATCGCACTCTTGTGCCAAGAGACACTAGTTTGTTTTACGTTGAAACAACAGGGAATATAGAATCATTTGTAAAACAGATGGATACAGTGAATAACAGTAGAGCATTTAAAAAAACTGTGAGATGAGCTAAAATTGGATCTTAGAAAATAGAGCAGTATTTGAGAACAAATTAGATACATAACAAAAAATGAGAGTACACAGAGGACGATTAAGATCTTGTTGCTCTTGATTAACACTTATGGAGTTGAAAGACATGGATTTTTAAAATTTTCCTGAATAACAAAGTTTGGATGAGTTCTTAATGAAGGATGGAATATATACCAGAGTCTTGTTGCAGTGCCAGTTATGAATTCAATCAAAGCAAGAGATGTCTTGAATTTTGGAGTTTTCAAATGTAGAGTCTTTGCTCCGAGACTTGAATATCCACCAGAGATGGTGGGAAGTTGATCAGATAGCATACTTTTCCAAGACGGTGCTGATAAAAATAGCAGATTTTAATTGCATGTATACCTTTAGATAATGGTCATCATAGATCGATAGATATAATTGTTATTAGCGGAAATGACGTGGAGTGCATGTTAGAAATGGGGGTCTCTAGTTGGCAGGTTGTTACCCTGTCCAAGTAGGGACCCTTCTTCCTAGTCAGGATAAGGGAAATACACTACTGAAATAACCCCTGCTCACCCCCTTGGTATCTTGGCACGAGCAGTCAGGCTTATTTCAGAGGCAGTGTGTGAAGTATTTGCACATAACCAATAGTAATACAGTGAAAACACTACAAAAAGACACCACACTAGCTTTAGAAAAAATAACCAATATTTATCTGTGGATAAAAATCCAACGTACAATAATCAAAATATGCACTTTCTAAGAATAACCTTAGAAATGCAGTTTCTTGAAGTCGGTACTTCCATCTGGTGCTACAGCAGTGCTGAAAACAACCAAATCCAACAGTTTCAATTTCACTGTGTTGGTGCGGACCTTTTTTTCTGGATGATCGCGACGGCATGTTCCGTAGGCGGCGATTGTCGAGGCTGCGGTGTGAAGCGGAGCGGTGTAGCGTGCGGTGCCCTCAGGTTGCGGTGCAGGCAGCGACTCGGTGCCGGTCATCCAGCAGCGTCGGTGAGCCCAGGGCTGCAGTGCGAAGTGGGGTGCTGCTTGTTGTGGTGCTGACGGTCACAGTGCAAGCAGCGGTGGCAGTCAAAGATCAGCGGATGATGGGGCTGACATCGGTGGGCCGCGGCTGCGGTGTGGGACGGGCGGTACTTCGTGTAGCTTACGAGTGGTGCCCTCAAACCAAGGTGCAGACCACAGCGGTGATGTCAGCTGGCAACAGAGTTGTCGGTGAGACCAGAGAGGTGGAGTGAAGTGAGGCGGTGCGGAGTGTGGTGCCCACAGATCGCGGTGCAAGTAGCGGCTCGGTGGAGGCAGCGGTCGTCGTTGGTGAGACCAGGGTTGCGGTGCGAAGTGCAGCGGTGCCCTCTGTGGTGCCTTCAGGTCATGGAACCACTGGAGGTGTTGGTGACGGCTTCGGGTTGCGGTTTCCCTCTGTGGAAACTGAGACACACGGTTCAAGATGCAGTACCCAGAGGAAGGTGAAGTCTTTGCTGTTCCTGAGACTTCTTGAAATGGGGGAAAGCTCTACCTCAAGCCCTTGGAGAAACTCAAACGAAGAAGTACCAGAAAGTTCAGTCCAGTCCTTTCTCTGCCCAAGACAGAAGCAGCTACTGCAGGCCAATACAGCAAAGCACACAGCAAAGTGGTAATTCCTCCTCACAGCTTCTCCAGCTCTTCTTCTTTGCAGGTTTCTGAGTCCAAAAGAGTTCTAAAGTTCTGGGCCCCAATATTTAAACCACATTTTCCTTTGTTCTCATGTGGCAAAAAGTATCTGTGCTTAGTCCAAACCAGTTCTATCCTCTCTGGCCCAGCTTCCTGGCAGGAGGTGGAGACAGCATTTTGTAAGGCAGACCAGGCCTATTCAGGTGCAAGGAAATCTCCTCCCACTACTCTAAATGTAGCCCTGGTCTATTCAACCCAGCCCTGACTCATCCAGGAAAGGCAGGACACACCTCGACCCCCGCAGTGGCTGTCTACAGTGAATGAACATTCCCAGCCAGACAGTCAATCCACAACCCAGCAGAGGCACACAGGAGGGTTAAGCAAGAAAATACCCACTTTCTAAAAGTGGTATTTTCAAGCACACAACATAAAAATCATCTTTACTGAAAGATGCATTTTTACATTCTGAGTTCAGGTATATTAAGCTCCATTTCTCTATCTTGTCCCAAAGGAAGTTATACTTGTAAGATGTTACAAAGTATCCCCCATTCCATTGTCTGGGACAGATAGCCTTTCAATATTGAAAAACAAAATACACTGTAGTTCGCTATCAGGACATGTCACACACACCAGTGCATGTCCTACCTTTCACATAAACTGCACCCTGCCCATTGGGCCTACCTTAGGGGTGACTTACATGTAATCAAAGGGAATGTTAGGGCTTGGAAAGAGGGTGCACTTGCCAAGTCGACATGGCAGTGGCAGGACTGAGATTCCTTTACAGGGCTACTTCTGTGGGTGGCACATTCAGTGCATTTTACTTGGGACTTACCAGTAAAGCAAACATGCCAGTCATGAAAACACTAATCCATAACATAACTCACAGTAGGAGCACTTGCACTTTAACACTGAACAGCAGTGAGCAAGTGTGCAGAGACACTAAACAGCAAAACCAGGAGGTCAGAAAGCAAAAAGACAGGGGAAACACACCAAAAGATGCCAGGTCTAACAGTGCAGCATAGAAAGGTGCCTTGACAGGGAGATCGAGGACTCAGGATCACAAACCAGGAGCAGTTTACAGTTGATCACAGGTGAGGAGTTGTTTTATGTTTCTCAGAGAATGAAGAAAAAACAATTTGCAGATTAGGCAATCATGATCGATGATAACAATAAGTTGTGGTCAAAGTGGAAGCTCAGGGATTTTACTGCAGGGAAAAAGGACAGGGAAGCATGTTTCAGATTGAGTTCAGTATAAAAGGGTGGGGTTGAATTAGTTTCTCTACTTTGGTGTGATGAATATGAACTTTTCGAAGGAAGGGCAGTATGTGAAAAGATTTGGGCATTCGATGTTGGAGTTTCATAGGACAGGATCTGTGGGTAAGAGTGTATTTGATGGATGATGTCTTTAAGTAGTGGCATCCACTATGTTTTCTATCTTTTCCACTTTCTTTCTCCTTTTGCCTTCTTTTTATATTTACTCTATTTCAGCTTTCTTTCAGATTTCAAACCTTTGCACTACCTTCCTCATTCCATCTCAAACACTCATCCTTTCTTGGTTATACTATTCTCTGAAAGTGTTCAGTTTCAGTCTGAAGAATCATGAGTTTCAGATCAAACTTGAGGGACCCACAACGAACAAATCAAAAATTTTGTGTGAAACAATCAACTCAGCTGGAGACCCAAATAGCATCAATTCATTCAGATACTGAAGCAGTGGGTTCATAATGCCAAAGCAAGGAGCCCACATATCCTTGTGCTAAAAAGAGCACAATTTGTCAGTGGAACAGGGAATTCAGCACAGGGACATCAGTGGCACAGAGTTTGTATCAGTGAACATTGAATATGCTTATATCCAAAAAAGGGAATGCTGTGTGGCACAAATTTGTTATTTATTGAGTAGCCACATGGAGTGAGGCGCATTGCCTTTCAGTTGCTTCTGATCCCTATTGTTCTGCCAGAATCAATATTTTGTTAAGAGGAGGATGCTGGAGTTGTATCATTTAAGAGGGGGTTCTATTCTGATAGCCTTTAGATGTGAATGCTCACTTGCATGGAGTTGAGATTGAAGCAAGCTTCAACAGTTCAGTTTTCAGGTTTCTTATGAATCACTTTGTAAAAAAGTGGGCTATTGTTTGAGGAGGTGGAAACCCAACTCAAGTAACTACCAAAGTTCTTGTCAGAGTGAACCACTAAAGTCATTAAATTAACTTGTGCATAACCCTCTGGTAGCTTGGCACAAAAGCTGTCATTCTTAACCTAGAGGCAAAGTGTAAAGTATTTATGCAGCACACAAACAGAAATAATATGAAAACACAAACATGAAAAATCCGAAACCAATTTAAAAGAATAGAGTACAATTTAATAAGTAAAATGAAACCAAATTAATTAAATCCAACTAGTAGAAGCAGATTTATGAATTTGTAAAGTTTGTTGTGTAAATTAGCTCCTAAAAGATCAAAGTTCCAACCACGGATATCTGGTCATGCGAGACTGGGGCAAAGTCAAAAGTTAAGGCCAACAGCGATGGAGCGCAGGCAGATACAAGAGGTAGATTGGGCCAGTTCTCAGCTTATCATCTCTTGATTTTTCTGGCACTTTTTGGTGGACATTTTTGTAAATTCCAATTTTTTTTAAATCAGCAGGAGCAGCACGTCTAACACCACTTCCAAGGGTACAGGACCTGGGGAGAACCACTTGGGGGGTTAGGACTCACTCCAACTCCAATAGAGGCCAGGTGAAGGGTTCAAAGTCTCTGGAGCTTGTAATGTCTGTGTACCTCACACAGAAGGCCTGCCAACTAGCCCTAGGAGTCACTCTGATAGTCCTGGGTTCAATGAGATGGTCCACTTCTCCTTCAGGCAGCAAGGCAGGCCTCAAACAGCAGGACAGTCCTCTGGGGAGCAAGGCAGGCCTCAAGAAGCAGGGTTGTCCTCTAGTAGCAGTGGGGCAGTCCTGTGGGGAACAAGGCAAGCCACAAGCAGCAGGGCAGGCCTCTGGGATGCAAGGCAGTCCTTCTGAAGTCTTCCGCAGGTCCAGGAATGTACTGAAGATGTAGTTTGAGGGTTCAATACTTATACCTGGTGCCAGCCTTTGATGTGGGGGAATTTTCAATGCTACCCACACAACTGGGTCTGGGAAGTTCTTCTATTCCATTGCCAAGGCTCCAAGAAGTCTGGGGTTACAAGTCTGGTGTCAGGTTTCTTTGTGTGTGCGCTGGAAGCAGTCCTTTGAAGTGTAAGTGGGTCAGGGAATAGCTCCGCCACCAGCCATCCGGGCATGTATTAAAACTTAAGATTTAGGCCTGGCAAAAGATTTTTTTTGCCAGTTCAAATTGATAGTTTAAAACCGCACTACAGGCTGCAATGGCAGGCCTGAGACAGTTTAAAGTGCTACTTTAGTGGATTGCACAATGAGTGCTGCAGGCCCAACTAGTAGCATTTAAATAACAGCCCCTGGGTACATGCAGTACCATACACTAGGGACCTATAAATGAATGTGCCAATCAGGTGTGGTCAAATTTTACCAGGTTTTAGGGAAAAAGCATAAGCACTTTAGCACTGGTTAGCAGTGGTAAAGTGCACAGAGTCTTAAGGCCAACAAAACGAATTCAGAAAACAGAGGGGCTGAAGGCAAAATGTTTGGGGGAAGACCACCCCAAGGATGTCAGGTCTAACACACACAAAGTTCTTGTGTGTCCTCAGACATTCCAAAGCGTGCGTCCCTTGACACCCATGATCCATTTGTAGTCTCTTTCAGTGACCCAGTGGTAATTTTCAGAGCATAGTATCCTGCTAGGCATCTAGTGTGATGCTAACATTTGCACATATTCTGGCCCATCACCTCATTTTGCCTTGTGTAGAGTGCAAAGAAGGTTAAACATATTTTAAGCATTCTCTACGGTCCAAAGCTTGTTTTAAATGATTCTGATTCAACAGGTTCAGGTACATTATGTCTGTCTAGAAGCTAGGGTGTTCTTAGGAATCCAGTATAGATGATGTTGCAATAATCTAAATGCACCAATTGTCAGAGCTCCCATAAACTCAACCCGGTGATCTGTTTACAAGAATGGGAATCATTCCTAACTAATGAAAGTTGAAAGTAATTGCCGTTCATAGCGGCATTGACTTAGGAAATAGATGAAAGCACAGATTCAAATATGACACAATGTTTTCTTACTTACAGCATCATGCACAAGAACCCATCTAGGTTAGTAGACCAGTTGAACTATACTGAGTCTCATTCTATTCCACACTGCACCTGAATATCAATTTTGAGTAGTTCATTCCATTTTTTTTTCATCTGATGGAACACACTTGTGGTGGATTGGATGTTCTCAGCATACATGTGGGGGTTCATATGGCACTGCTGCTAGGAGCTGTGTCAAGGCATGCATGCATTTATCAAATAGCAGGCAAAATAAGGACTCTGGAGGAGACAGTGCTGCATGACGGAAACACTGAACCAGCTGTGGTTGGAGTGGAAGGCTCATGTGCATTCCAGGATAGTTCTGGACACATATTAGGCTGCAAAACAGAAGAGTAGATGTTATTTTGGCTCTATCAGTCTTAGATGTTAATCGGCAGGGAGCATAAGTGCTGAGTAAAATGTGATGGAGGTGATAGCTATAGTTTTTTTATCTGACTGGACAAACCTCTCTTTCACTCTTCCTGTTGCCTCTTCTAATACTTTCTGTTTTAGGTTTGCATATATTTTGTCTTCAGAGGTTTAGCCATGGCGAGCAAGATATATAATTATCTCCCCTCTATTTGCCCTTCTCTTAGTGGCCAGGGATTTTTGTTTCATAATCCTATAAAATATCTTTCCATCCACATCCCAGGATTAATAAGGGAGGGAAATCCTGGGCAAAAAAACACATTTCATGTTGTTTCGTTTTTATTTTGGAGTTCAGCAAATTTCAAAGCAGGCTCTTAACTTTTTGCTTCCATCTTCCTTTCATCCTTCCTCAGACAACACTGCCTTCTTGTGGAAAGACTGTATGGTCTAGCTGTGGGGTTTGACACCACCAAATATAAGTTCTACAATATATGGTACTGGACAAATCAGTTTCCCCTCTAATTTCTCAATTCCTCAGCTGTACTGATAAATATGTCAATCCCGTGTTCATAAAAAATGGACTCTCTAGGGATAATGCTTGATGAGATGGAGTTATCCCTTGCAGGGCATTCTGATGCCCATCCCCTTGCTATAGCTTTTAGGATTACCTCCTACTTCCCTGTTTGTGATCTGAATGCCATGTTGGATCTTGTGGTGGACGCAGTTCTGAGTCCTCGACGCTAATTGGCGTTCTCTGTACTTTTTACTTTTAATTAGACCAGTTATCTCATTCATTAAATTGATTGATTCCTAGTATCACCTCACCTATTTTAACTCACTTGTGTCACCATTCTACACTACATTTTGTAGTCCACACACCCCCACTTCACCATACGGCTATTAAAAAGATCTCAGACAAAGAGCCCCGCATGCATTGCAGCACCAGCCGGATGAGGAGCTAGCTTAATGATGAAGCATGGCACTCATTCAGGTGTGTGAGGGCCCGTGCTCCTATTGGAGCATATTCCTTTCCTTGGAACCATTTGTCTGAGTCTTCTTTCAAGAGAAACTGCACACCCCAATTATACTTTGATATGTTTAAGAACCAACACACAATTGGTGAATTATATGTGGTCAAGAAAGGTGTTTTCAGTTCTTGGTTGGTTAGACCAGAAAGATTTATACACAGTAGTTGTTAGACCTGTCAGCCTTAAGGTGGCCTTCCCCCAAACGTTTTGTCTTTGCCCTCCACTTTTTGCTGGAATTTGTTTTTGTTGGCCTTAGAACTATGCACTTTACCACTGCTAACGAGTGCTAAAGTGCTTGTGCTCTCTTCCCTAAACATTGACTTACACCTGATTAGCATATGTAATTTAATTATAAGTCCCTTGTGGTGTGGTATACCAGATACACAGTGCCTGTAAATTAAATGCTACCAGTGGGACTCTAACACTTATTGTGGTCACATGTCCGAGGCGTGCCAATTTTATTTGGCAATATAATCCCCTTGCTAGGACTTAAACTACTCTTTTATTTCATATACGTCACCCCTAAGTTAGGCCCTAGGTAACCCATAGGGCAGAGTGCATTGTAATTAAAAGGTTGGACATGTACTTTTAAATTTTACATGTTCTGGTAGTGAAAAGCTCCTAAATTAGTTTTTCACTACTATGAGGCCCTCCCCAACCCATAGGATAACATTGGATTACCTTATTACATTACATAAGGGGTAATGTTTGATTGGGAACAGGTTAGCGTTTCATGTTTGGTGTCTGAAAAATTGAAATTTAAAATCCTCTTTAATGCTAAAGTCAGATTTTAAATTACAGTTTTCAAAATATCACTATAAGAAAGTTGTCATTGTCCTTCCCTAAACTATCTTGTGCCTGCACCTTAAATCGGGTCACGACTGGGTGTAGTTGACATTTGGACTTTGTTTATTCCTCCCAGACAGCCACAAATAGAGGGATTAGGTATGACTGGATAGGTCATCAACTGGCAGGATGAGGTAGCGGAGCTGAGCACAGCCCCACTTGCAACTGAATAGGCTGTGCCTTCACACAAAGGATTTGCGACCCCTGCATTGTTCATGCAGCCAGCTTGGAGTCAGGGCAGGTAAGTCAGGAAACATCAAACGCTTCTAAGGGAACTCTCTAGAAACTATTCCTACTTCAAAGAAGGCCCCATGTATAAAAATGGGACCCTGAAACAATCTCTTCAGTTCACTTTCTTGACCTGTGGAAGCACTCTCAAAGGACTGCTTGCTGCTGTGGCCTGCTGTGTACTCCACAAGACTGTTTTACTGCAGCTGGAAGGACTGCTTTTCTGCCTGGAGCCTGCCTTGAAGCCTCAGAGGCCTGCGCTGTTGCTTGAGCCCTGCTTCATCACTTGAACTCAGGGCTAACAGAGTGACTCCAGGGGCTAGTTTGTTGGCCTACTGATCATAGCCTTAGGACATAAATTGCTACCACCATCTTGACAGGCACCTGGACCCAGCCTCAGTGATTCTTGAACCCCCAGGTGGTGCACCTCCAGTCCTGGACCCTTGGTTGTGGTGCAAAAGGTGCCAAGATAACCAAAATCGAAAACTTTGGACTTGGAACATTTTTGGCTAAAAACTGCTCTGAGAACTGAGGGAAGACCAAGATCAACCTGCTCATCTATCCAGTAAAGGCACGTTGCCGGTTGGCCTAACTTCGCTGCAGCTCCCACTACTTTCTTCTCAACAGTAGCAAATCCTGTTCAGCATCCTTCACCAAAGGGGTATCTGGCCTCCTGGAACTCTCATCGGCTACAGCCTCATGCCTCATCCCACTACAAATTTTCGACTTCCAACAAAGAGACTAAGTCCGAACGTAGAAATCTTCACCACAACTTGTCCAGTGGCTCCCGGGCGACGCCTCCTTCTCGGATACAACCTGCAGCATTGCCCCGCTGAACTTTAGCTTCTCAGAATATTTTCTTCAAAATTTCTTCTAAGTCCTAATGTGAAGGTAAGCGTGGACCAGTCTCAATTCACTTCTTGTATCCAAACCACAGCCATCCATATTTTGACATTGACCTGGTCTTGTGCAACTAGATTTCCGAAGTTGCGATTTGATATTTTAGACACTAGTTTTTACCTTGAATATTAAAAATTCCTAACTCCTGTTCTACTGATTGGATTTTTGTTGTATTGGTGTCACATTATTCATAAAAATTTACTCTATTTTTCCAAATTTATGTGGATTTTTCTTGTGTTGTATTTTCCCTCTATTACTGTTTGGTGCTGCATAGATACTTTACACATTGCCAGTCCTAGTTAATCCTGACTGTTTTTGCACCACGGTAGGAGAGGCTTAAGCACAGGTTAATTTAGTGACTTCTGGGGTTCACCCTGACAGGGTCTGTGACTGTTGTTTGAACAGGGGTCACCCCCATTCAACCAACAACCCAATTTCTCTCTGTACTTGGTCCTAACGATTAGAAACATGTTTTGATTGCTGATGAAGGTGTGACCACAAGAGATATGATATTGAAACAGTTTTGTGGTGCTTTTAGTAAAACCATTGGATAATTGTGTGGTTTTGAATATCATATTGTGTTAGACCCGGAATCTTGACTGAAAATGACAAGTTTAGGAATGTACCTATTTTAGTTAGGGAAAATGTTTCTATAGAATTGGAAGAATTGGTTTTGGCTTGTGCTATTGAAGCTATATAAACTTTGGAGTGGATGTCTCCATTGATGATAGCATGACAAAGCAATGGGAAGATAAGGTTGTGTAAACCTTCGCCATCTGAATGACAGCACCATTAATGACTGATTTCCATTCCTGCATATTATTGAGATGTTAAACTTGGTCAGAGGTGCTAAGGGCCTCTCCATGGTTAATTTGTCTTCAGTATTTTACCAGATTAGCTTTGAACCAGAGAGTAGGATGTACACTGCATTTACATTGCAAGATGAACGTTTCCAGTGTAAACAAATGCCATTTGGTTTGGCATCCACTGCAGCAGTGTTTCAAAGACTGATGTTCCGGTTATTTGGAATGGAAAATAAGATCAGGTGTTTCCATGATCTCATTTTGATTTATGGGAAAGACAAGCAAGAACATAATTTTCATTTGCAGCATGTTTTAGGATTGGTTAAGGAATTACAGAGCAAGAGTTTGACAGTAGAATTCCCAAAATGCAAGTTTGCAAAGGAGTTACAATCTAGGTCATGTATTATGTTCTATCAGTGTAAAACCAAAGCCATGCTTGTAGACTCTATACAAGAAGACCGACCTCTGTGTAACAAGGATGAGGTAAGGTCTCCTTGGATTAGTGAGGTTTATTCAACTTGTGCCAAATTTTGAAAGTAAAGTTTCTCATGTTTGGCAACTGACGAAGTCTGAGGTTAAATCTGAATGGACAGTGGAGTGTCAGGAGGATTTTACAGTTATTAAAGAGGCGATTGTTAAGACTACTGCTCTGAAAGGGTTTCACCCTGAAGCACAAAGTGTAGTAAATATGGATATGAATGTAATGGAATTGGTTTAGTTCTTTACAGAAAAATAAACAGGGAGTAATTGCCTATGCCTTGAGGTCATAATCACCTGCCGAGGAGAAGTATTTGGTCATAGAACCTGAAATGTTGGCATGTGTGTTGTCCCTGGAGCACTTCATAACATATGTGTTGGGTAGGCTGTGCCTGGTACATTGTGATCACAAACCATTTGTTTGAAGTGTTGACAACTGAAGGGGGAATTAATGCATCTCAGAAGGAATTGCCAGGTTCTTCATGAGGTTATGAGATATTTGTTACAAAATAAGCTATGATCCAGTTAAGGACAATGTAAGTACTGTTTTTGTCTCATATGCCAAAACAGTTAGAAGAGTGCAGAAGATGCAGAAAATGAGTGGCATATTGCCTTAGTGCAGAATGAAAGGTTAGCAGTGATTAGCAAAGAGATGTGAGAAATAGTAAAGATGTGGTGTTGCGAAATGTGAGGAAGAAGGTGGAGCAGGGAGATACTGAATGTGAAGTTGAACTATTTTTGGGACATAAGTTCAGAGTTGTCAGTTGAGAAGGAAGTAGTATTAAGGGGTGGAAGAGCAATTCCTCTTGACTCTATATATGAGGCAGTGGTTAAGCTAGGGCATGAAGGACATTTTGTATTTGGAGAATGAAACAAGTGATTAAACAATCATATTGGGGGCCAGGAATAGGTATTTTCATGAAAGAATTTTAAGACAATGTGTCCATTGTGAAATGGCTGATGGCTTTAAAAACTTTGAAGCCGCCAATGTGGGATGAAGAGTTACCAAAAAATCACTGTGAGTTGGTACCAGATGACTGGCCCTCTTCTAAAGTAAAATATTGCTTTCACTGAGTAGTTGTCTCGATGGCCAGTTGTACAAATTGTGTGGTAGGTGTAGACTGACACAGTTTTGAATATTTTAGATTAGGCATTTTTGGAAGAGGACATTCCAGCTTTGTTGTTAAGTGACAATGGTGTAGAGTTTGTGTCTAGCAAAGCTAATTTGTATTTTGAAAGACTAGATTTCAGACACACAATGACCGCCTTATACAACCCTAGTGTTAACGGTGTAGTGGAGAGGTTTGAAGGGGTACTTAAAGGAGATATACAGCTCACTTTTCAAGGTGGTTCGCATACGGAGGTGCAAGTGGCCAAGGAGGGGTGGGCTTACAGAGTCACTGTGAATGAGACTACAGGGTACTCTCAATTTTTAATTATGAGAGGTTGCAGTCTGAGGACTTGGGGCCAGATGTAAGACCGTTTTTTGCAGTCGCAAAAGGGTATTCAACCCTTTTGCGACAGCAAAAAACGGTGGTGGTATGAACCAATGCTATTTTGCGAGTCACAGAGTCGCAAATTAGTGTTTGCGACTCGCTATTAGGAAGGGGCGTGCCAAGGGCGTCCCTTCCTAATAGCGAGTCCAAATGGTATGTACCATTGTTTTGCAAATGCATTTGCGGTCGCAAAACACTTGCAGTTTACCCCCTAATTTAAGTAGGTGGTAAACCATTTGCAAACGGGAAGGGTTCCCCAGGGGACCCCTTCCCCTTTGTGAATGGGTGCAAAAATATTTTTTAAGAGCAGGCAATGGTCCCAGGGACCACTACCTGCCCTTAAAAAATGGAACAGAAAAGTTTCATTTTCCATTTTTAAATGCATCCCGTTTTCCTTTAAGGAAACCGGGCTGCATTTAAAAAAAAAAAAAACTGCTTTATGTAAAAAGCAGTCCCAGACATGGTGGACTGCTGACCCCAGCAGGCCACCATCCCTGGGAGTGCTAGCCATCCCCAATGGGACCGCAAATTGCACTTGCCTTATGAATATTGATGAGGCATGCATTTTGCGACCCATTGGGAATTGCTAACTGTCAATTCGCGAGTCGCAAAATGCAAGCGTCGTACATCTGGCCGTAAGTGCAGTCCTGGATGGTTGTTATGGTCTGAAGTACAACTTTTATCGTTGGAAGATGCAAGAGAGAAAATCAAGGGCAATAAAGAGTAAATTAAATTTATTATGATGATAAAAACAGAGTACAGCCTGTGAGAATCTGTGAATAGGATTGGGGTTGTGTGAACAAACATGGTAAAGTTTGTTATAGTATCTCGCATTCAGCTGGGGCCTATAATGATGAAACAGGTCTTTAATGGCCAGTAGTGACCAATACAATGTGCTATAACACTATAGGTATTGTCTTCATTATCACTGGCTATTAAATGTTGGGACATAGGAGATTAGCTTGTGTGGGACTACCCACGTGTTGTGTTCTGCGCAGGGTCAAGGGATGAGCCAACACATTACTGAAGTTAAAGCTTTTTTATCTCGATATTGAAAAGAGTAAACAGTTGAAAATTCGGTATGGATTTTAAATTGGGAGGCTGGTGAAGTATACGTTCCAAAGCACTTCAAATGCATTGTCAACGTATTCAAATAAGCCTCTTTGAACTGCCTTTCTTTATTTGATAAGAGGAAAAATGCTTTTCTATATCTTTCTATATCTCCTTTCCCTTCTTTTCAACCATTTCTCTCCCGATGTGTGAGCATATTTTAAACAAAATTACTTAGCTAAATAAATGCAGTAT
Organism: Calotriton arnoldi; assembly: GCA_963921515.1. Taxonomy (NCBI): domain Eukaryota; kingdom Metazoa; phylum Chordata; class Amphibia; order Caudata; family Salamandridae; genus Calotriton; species Calotriton arnoldi. The sequence goes on from CAWUFW010013084.1 coordinate 457,285, forward strand.
TTTTTTTAATTGAAAATTGTTTCTTGCTTACTTGCACCTGCGACAATGTCATGAAAAAGCGTCAATTTTTTGATAACATTTAACTTGTAAATTGACACAAATTACGGTGTGTATAAACAGAGCTTAGTGATTATTAAATGCAGTTGTGAAAGTGGTCCAAGTATTATATTTAGGCCCATTTTAAAGACCGTGCAGAGTCTAATGCAAGCTAACAGAGAGAACACTGTATCATCTTCTCTTAAAAACCATCACCATAGCCTTCTATCAAAACATTTCAAAGCTGACAACTTTACCATTCACTTCCTACGTTCTAGTAATAATTTTAAGGTACCTGTTTGCCATTATTTGTTGCGTTTAGATATTTTCTTTCTGATAGCATTCTCGTTTTCGTATTATTAACTGAGATACCAATACAACATTCTTTGGTATTAAATGTATCCTTATTCTTGTAGGTAAAATAACCGGTTGTGTGATGAACAACACATGCCTCAACCACGCATGCCTGAACCATGGGGTCTTAACCATGGCTGCGTCTTTACCACGCAATTTCGTGGTAAAGACATGATTGGTAAAGAGACATGTGTGATAAAGATCACAGTCCTGCCCCTCTGCCCTGAGCCCTAAAATTCGGCCCTCCTGCGGACTATTCTACCCGCCCCAGCCCTATAAATTTCCCAGACCCCCTATCCTGAACCTTAATACTCAACCCCCCAGCCCCTAAAAATGACTCCGACCACAGCCCCTCTCCTGAGCACTAAATCCAGGCCACACCCCTAAAACCTGCCCCCACTTCTCCCCTGCCCCAGTCCAACTGCCCCCTCAACCCGAAAACTGCCCCTTTCCTGTCCCCTGCCCTGAGCACTAAATCTTAGCACCCTAAAAACTACTCCGACCCCAGCCCCACTCCCTGAGCCCTAAAACCAGCCCCCACCCCTAAAATCTCCCCCACGTCACCCTGTCACAGCCCAACTGCCCCCTTAGCCTCTAAACCACCCCTCTCCTGTCTCCTGCCCTGAGTCCTAAAACTCCCGACCCGCACAGCCCTCAAAACTACCCCCCACTCAAACAAACTACCCCACCCCTGCCCCCTGCCCTGAGCCCTAAAACTCCCAATCCTCCAGCTCTGAAAACTACCCTGACCCCCCAGCCCCAAAACTAACTACTAACCCAAACAAACTATCCCTACCCCCGTCCCCTGCCTTGAGCCCTAAAACTTCCAACACACCAGCCCTGAAAACTACCCCGACCCCCCAAGTCCCTAAAACGACCCCACCCCAAACAAACTACCCCCACCCTGTCCCCTGCCTGAGCCCTAAAACTCCTGACCCCCTCCAAGCCCTGAAAACTACACCCAACCCCTACAAACTCCCCCAAAACCCCACTTACCTCACCGCCTCGTCCCGATCTTTCCGCTTCCTGCTCTTCCACGAGCTACAGACCGTGCATATGCCTTAACTCCACATATGCGTGGTTAAGGCACATGCGTGGTTAAGGCAAGCGTGGTTACGCTTGCGATGCCGGGACACGCGTGGCTGAGGCCGCGGTGTTCCTACTGTTTCCCAAAATAACCTTTGGTATTGCTGGTGACATAAATGAACTTTGTATTGCCGTAAATTGTGCCACTTTTATTATACCCCGGAAGCTTTGCTGGTCGTTTCGAGCAAAAAATCATGTTATATTAATAGCGAACTGCCTTTCCATCTGAAAAATCTTACTTTCTTTCCTTGTGCTCGTATTTTGTTTCTAGTTTCAAAATAGTCACCAAAAATTGTACTGTATTGACTTAAACATTTATTTTTTTGAAAATACAATTTAAATGTTAGACCTTCAATGGGCCTACTTTACTTTTAACGATGTAATTTAGTACTGGCCGCACCAACCACAGAGATGTGGCCTAAAGATCTCTTCTGCCGACTGGGAAACCTGGGGACCCAGGATGGCGTTCTGGCGTCTGCTCAGCATCCTGTGATTTTAGGTAATCTCCCCGTGCCTAAAAAATGAATCTCGCCTTGTGTAATATTCTATTTCTCCATACTTGAGCCCTAGACCCCGGCCTCTCAGTGAATTTTTGGGAATTTTAACCTGAAAGAAAAGCTGCTATCTTTGCAAATACCCCAAAACCAATAACTGTGGGTAGATTCGATATATGTTTCTGGTAGAAAGTAATCTGGAAAGCGTTGAGGATATTATTCACAGTTTCATAAATAAATGAGCAGTTTTTAAAAGGCATCTGTGGCTTATTTACGACACACTTGTAAATTGAATTCATGCTGAGCAAAAACCATTTGTTTGCAAAACGTGTGGAGAGACCAACAGAGTACTGGCTTAGATCTCCACTGTCGCTCAGTTTCTCAGTCTGCAGAGGTCCATTGCTGATGCTTCAGAACATCCTCTTTTAATAGTTCGAAGCGTCATGTGAGGCATGCAATACCTTCTTGTTTAGGAATTCAATTTTAATGTAATTTACGGAAATTCAAGGCATGTAACATTTGTACGGCTGGTCTGAACTTCAATTATAGGTTGTATGTCAGAATATTGAGAATAAAAATATTGGGGCATATTATCTAAAAAGTGCGCTAAACATCGCAAAGCGTGTTTAGCGAGCACTTTTTTATCGCCGGCTATCGTCGGAATAATTTGCCATGCTAACGCTGTATTAGCGACATTTAGCGCTATGGCGATAATTATTCCAGCCATAGCAGTGTTTTCCATGAAACATCGCTGGTTTTCCAGCGATGTTTCATGGAAAACGGCGATAACCTTGCTGATACGACCCTGTGGTCGTATCAGCATAATCCACCCCCCATGTTAGATATGGCTAACACCTGCTAATTGCAGGTGTTAAATAAATAGCGATGACCCCGGTTAGCGCGACTTTTCACGTCGCTAACTGGGGCCATGGCCACCTTGCTAATAGGCGATAGGCCTGTTAGCGGGTGTTTCCCAGGTTTGTTCGTCGGGAACGCCCACTTTGCATGTCATTAGCGATAAATATCGCTGACATGCAAAGCGGTAAAAACACGGGCGCTAATGCCCGAAAACTGTCTCTAACTGCTGTTAGAGACAGTTTGCTGATAGGGCGATAAGAATATCGCCGCTTTAGCGGCAAAAAGTGCCGCTAAAGCGGCGATAGTGCCCTTGCTAATATGCCCCATTGTTCTATAAACATATTGTAGCCAGAATATCGACTGCCACATTATCATGAAGGAAAGTATAATATATAAGTAAGTACGAAATCTGCTATTCTTAGCTCCACATCTACGCACCTTGAAGATATGTATATTGTCAAGGTATATTTAAGGAGTTAAGAATAGTAATGAGGACCATAATGACTTCAGGAAAGGAACCCAGGGTTTGACAGTATAGGCCAGCTACAAGAATTAACGCAGACTAATAGAAGGAAGGAAGGAAGCAACCCGGATACTTTGAATAGTATGCAGTCTGAGGAGCTTAAAGCATTCAGCAAAATTAATGAGACCCCTCTAATCCTGCCAAAGAACCTTTTCCTTTGGAAAAAAACTGACTCAGGGCCTCAGGGCTTAAGAGAAGGGCTGCATGCAATATGATCATGAGACTCAGAACATAATAAGGCACCAAACAGAGCAAGTCAGTAACATGGGATTGAAAAGCTTCCTTGGAAAAGTCTTTTCTTGGAACTATGAAAAAAGAGGGGTTAGAAAGGTGTGGTTTCTTTTTTGGTTAATGCTCATTCTCTTTGATACAAAGAGAATATTACATTACTTATATTACATTATATTATATATTAGATTAGATTATATTACATTATATATTATATTGCTTATATTACAGTCATGCAAAACATCCTTTATGAAGAGAATATGAATTTTAGGCAACCAATTGAAAACTTAGAATTCCTAAAGTTATGGAAACATGAAAGGTCAGACTGATAGAGGTGCCAAATGTCTTACAAGTTTCCTCAGGAACATTTCAACCTAGGCTTGCACTGGATTATATTGAAAAATAGAGCATCAAATATTAATGACTATAAGAATTATGGGGGTTTAAAACAAAAAGGTGCACATATGCAGATACTTTAGTCCATAGTAAGAAGTTTATTATATTTGTAGAATATGATATGAGAGTCAATCAATCAGATCGTATAGCCATGGTTGTAGAAGCCGATCTGATATGGTTATAGACAAAGAAAATAAAGAATAGCCTATCTTATTTCTGAAATGAAGCATGCTAGGTGAACTAAATATACACTTAAGGCTCGATTATTACTTTGGTGATGGGGCGCCGGATTGGCCCCGCCACCGCACCACCAAAGCTGTGTCAGACCACCCGCCAGATTAGGAGTTTCCACTTATATGGCGGACTGGTTTTTGGCGTTCCCATGGCGGGGCCTCTAAAAATGGGCACCGCAATGGGAACGCCAAAAACACTTCCTGCACAGCATGCACTGAAAAGTATTTGTCATGCAAGAACTGGGGCGCATGCACACAGGGGGGCACATGTTGTGCCTGCCTGTGTGCATCCCCATGTGGAGGTGGCACAGTGCTTTGTTTCCTCTCCTCCACAGTGTTCATGGAGGAGGAAAATCCATGACACTGCCAGAGGAGAGTAAACATTTTAAAAATATTAAGATTTTGGCAACTCAAATTGAATCTTGTCTTTCTGCTTAAATTAGAAGTGATGGTCTAGCTGGATTCAACAGGTCAGGCTCAATTAAGGCTTAGTTTAATGAGCTTTGGAGGAAGTTGAACATCAAATATTGGAGTGTGTAAATCTATAGTAGTGCTCATGGATCTCACTTTCAATACAGTTGAGGAAGGTTGAGCACTTCTTGTTTAACACTTTCTTAATTGATTGGTTCAGGAATTCATGTATAAATCAATAGCAAGAGATTATACCTCACTTTGTAGTTATGGATGCTTGAAGGCTGTGAAAAAATTATATTCCTATGGCTAACTGTATTATTGCTTTTGCGTGTAAAACTATAAGTGCTTTTTACCTAATTTGTATGTATAAAATTCGCTTGTGGCTCTTGCCGTGACTAAGATGGTGTTACGTCTTATTTATAATGCCATGTTGTATTTGCTATAATAATGGCACATTGTTGAGTTGAGGTCTAAATATCACCATACAGGTTTAATTGCCTGTACAGTCATTAACTAATAAACTTTTGACTCATCTTTCAATACATTATAATTAAATGTTGCTCTGTATGATGAGAGCTCCTTTTTATATAAATGACAGAGTACTGTTTAAAATAAATAAACCCTTGGGTCTCAGCAGAAATTGTGATTTCAGCAGTCTGGAAGGGCCAGGGAGCTTTCAGTGTGTATGTGATGCATATGCAAATAAAAAAACAAGAAAATACCAGATGCTGCGTGTCCTGTGTATGTTCCTTTTATCCTTGTGCAGCCATTAGTGAATTTCTACAGCTCACGATGGTGCCAAGGCTAACTGCCTCTACCTGACGGTTAAGATTTTAGGCATTTAGGTTTTTGAGTCAAGCACCACACATGACCACTCGCATGTACTGCAACATACTCTCATAGAAAATAATGGAGCAAGGACTTAAAACAACACCCCATAGAAAATAAGGAAATAATGTTAAAGAAATGAAAGTAATTTTACTTTTTTTTAAGTATGCATTTTGTGTAATGATAAAAAAAACGAGTGGAAATAAATACAACTACGAAGCCACAAGACTAGATTGTGTGCCATGAATGTGTGGTAGAGGAATACATTGTGTGAATAAAGAAAAGTATTCTTGGAAAGACCTAATGAAAACCTCAATTTGAGTTCAACATTGAGATGCGCTGTCCATAAGATTGGCATCGCACTCACAGAGTAGCATTGTTGGCTCTAATACCTCCTGCTTTTCCTGACTTGATTTTTGCTGGCTTCAGGACTTTCAGCACTTTGCCACTGCTAACCAGTGCTAAAGTGCTTGTGCTCCCTTCTTTTAACATGGTAACATTGGTGAGCACCCGGGTCCACAAGGGTCACGTGGGAGACTCCGCCAAGAGTGGGCAGGGTCCCCAGCAGAAGAGTGGGGGGGACAAGGGTAAACAGAGGGAGTTCCAGAAAGGGCCCCAAAGTAATCCCCAAGGGAAGGGTTCCCAGCCTCCCCCTGAGAAGAAGCACGGGGCCCCGACAGGTAGGCCTGTTCCCAGGGGACCCCTGAGGTGCTACAAGTGTGGTGAAGTGGGTCATAAGTCGGTTGATCCCAAGTGCCCACAGTTTGGAAAGACAGCACCCACTGGTGCTCCACCCCGGCAGATGGCGAGTGTAGCCCTGGGGGAGGAGAGGGGTGTCCAAGGTGGGTGGGGTCCCACAGAAATGTCCCTTGTCTCTTTAGGAGACTGTGAGGTGGTCCCCAGGACCCAACTGCCTGATAACACTAGAAAGTATAGGCAGTGGGTGACCATCAATGGCCATAGAGTGGAGGCTCTTCGAGACACAGGAGCCAGTGTGACAGCTGTCAAGTGTCACCTGGTGTCTGAAGAGCAGGTTGTCCCCAATGCATTTTACCCAGTTGTTGCCGCTGACAACACAGAGAGCCACTGCAAGGTGGCTCAGGTTCCCTTTGAGTGGGGGGGGGTCTCTGGTACTCTTCAAGTAGCTGTGAGGCCAGCCATGCCTGTTGACTGTTTGTTAGGGAACGATTTGGAGAGCTCACCTTGGGCTAAGGTGGAGCGAAGTGCTCATTTGGAGATGTTGGGTCTGCCTGACTGGGCGTGTGTGACCACATGGTCCATGGTAGCCAGTAAGGGTGTTCAAGAGGACCTGGAGCCTGAGAGGGGGGCCCAGGTGCCTGCCTTAAAGAGAAGAGGCAGGGGGCACGGGAAACCGGCCCCCAAAGTTCCCACGGTCCGGGAGGAGGTAGACACTGAGGGGGATGCCCTGGAGCCTACAGGGGAACAAGTAGCTGAACTGGGGGACCTGCCTGAGCTGACCCATTGGCAGCAGGAAAGAGGACCCTCCAGGGAAGAGTTCTGCGCGGAGCAGAAGAAGTGCCCTTCTCTTGTGGGTTTGCGGCAGCAGGCTGCAGACCAGGCAGCAGGTGATCAGTCTGGATCACATTGGATCTACTGGGAGAATGACCTCTTGTATACTGAGCCTAAGGTTGCTGAGCCTGGGTCAGCCCGTGTGCTGGTGGTACCCCAGTGCTTCAGAGCCTTCCTACTGGGGCTGGCTCATGATGTGCCGTTAGCAGGACATTTGGGGCAGGACAAGACCTTTGAGATGCTTGTCACCCACTTTTATTGGCCCCAAATGCGCAAGAGTTCAGACACTCATTGCAGGACCTGTCAGACTTGCCAAGCAAGTGGAAAAAGTGGGAGGAAGTAGAAGGCTCCTCTCCAGCCATTCCCTGTGGTCAGCACCCCCTTTGAACGGGTGGGTATTGACATTGTGGGGCCACTGGACCCCAAGACAGACATGGGCAACAGGTTCATCCTGCTCTTGGTGGGCCATGCAACCCGGTACCCGGAAGCCATACCTCTGAGGACAGTGACGGCCCCCGTGGTGGGACGGGAACTGATGGGAATTTTCTCCCGAGTGGGATTCCCTAGAGAGGTAGTGTCTGACCGAGGTACAAACTTCATTTCCAAGTATATGAAGTCCCTGTGGCAGGAGTGTGGGGTAACTTACAAGTTCACCACTCCTTACCACCCCCAAGGAAATGGGTTGGTTGAGAGGTTCAACCGAACCCTAAAAGGCATGATTATGGGTCTTGAGGAACCTATGAGGCGTAAGTGGGACATCCTCTTGCCATGCCTGCTCTTTGCATACCGTGAGGTGCCACAGAAATCTCTAGGGTTCAGTCCCTTTGAGCTTCTCTATGGTCAACCAGTGAGAGGACCTCTGAGTCTGGTCAAGGAAGGCAGGGAGCAATCTCCCAGGAAACTTCTCCAGGATGTATATAGCTACATGCTGGCCTTCAGGAACCAGACTAGGTGTTTCAGGCAACTCGCTGAGGCGAATCTGGAAGCCAGCCAGGAGGAGATGAAGCGGTGATACGACCAGAATGCCACTCTGGTAGATCTTCAGCCTGGTCAGAAAGTGTGGGTCATGGCCCCAGTGGAGCCTTGTGCGCTCCAGGATAAGTGGACCGGACCATTTGAGGTGGTGGAGCGCAAAAGTCCTGTTACCTACTTGGTGGACTTGCGGTCTCCCAGGAACCCCTTGCGGGTCCTGCATGTCAACCGCCTGAAGCCCCACTTGGAGAGGTCTGAAGTGGGCATGCTCTTAGCGACAGATGCTGGAATGGAGGAGGAGACCGAGCCTCTTCCTGACCTCCTGTCGGCGACAGAGCGAGATGGGTCAGTGGATGGTGTGAACCTCTCTTCCACCCTGACCCCTGAGCAACAGAATGACTGCCACCAGTTGCTGGGACAGTTTTCTGATTTGTTCTCCCTGATTCCCAGTGTCACTGACTGGTGCATCCATGATGTGGACACTGGAGACAGTCCTCCTGTTAAGCACAAAACTTACAGGGTAACTGACAGGGTGAGAGCTTGCATCAAGGAGGAGGTCTCCAAGATGCTTGCGTTAGGGGTGATTGAGTCCTCTAACAGTCCTTGGGCCAGCCCAGTGGTCTTGGTCCCAAAGGCTGCTGCACCGGGTGCCATGCCAGAACTCCGGTTCTGTGTGGACTACCGAGGGCTCAATTCAGTCACGAGGACTGACGCGCACCCCATCCCCAGAGCTGATGAGCTCATTGATCGGTTAGGGGCTGCCCGGTACCTCAGCACGTTTGATCTAACGTCTGGGTACTGGCAGATCACCTTGACTGATGGGGCAAGAGAGAGGTCAGCATTCTCCACACCAGATGGGCACTACCAGTTCCGGGTTATGCCCTTTGGGATGAAGAATGCCCCTGCCACCTTTCAGAGGTTGGTCAACCAGGTGTTGGCTGGACTGGAAGAGTTCAGTGCCACCTACCTGGATGACATTGCAGTGTTCAGCGCCAGTTGGGAAGAACATCTGTGCCACCTCTGGGAAGTGTTGATGGCGCTGTGGAGGGCAGGCCTCACGATCAAGGTGAGTAAGTGCCAGATCGGGCAGGGTTCCGTGGTGTACTTGGGACACCAGGTTGGGAGAGGCCAGGTGGCGCCCCTACAGCCCAAGATTGAGACCATCCTGGCTTGGGAGCCCCCAAGACCCAGACAGAGGTGAGAGCCTTTTTAGGACTCAAGGGGTATTACAGGAGGTTTGTCAAGGGGTATGGCAGCATTGTTGCACCCTTGACAGAGCTGACTTCCAGGAAGCAGCCCAAGAAAGTGATTTGGACTGACACCTGTCAGAAAGCTTTTGAGGCCCTGAAAACTGCCATGTGCACGGCGCCCGTGCTCCTGGCACCCAACTTCTCAAGAGAGTTTATCGTTCAGACAGACGCTTCAGAGCATGGTGTGGGGGCTGTTTTGTCACAGATAAATGAGGAGGGCCTAGATCAACCCATAGCCTTCATCAGTAGGAGGTTACTTCCACGGGAACAGAAGTGGAGTGCGATTGAGCGTGAGGCATTTGCTGTGGTCTGGGCGCTGAAGAAGCTGAGACCATACCTGTTTGGGACTCACTTCCGGGTTCAGACAGACCAGAGGCCCCTCAGATGGTTGATGCAGATGAGGGGTGAGAATCCAAAGCTGTTGAGGTGGTCCATTTCCATACAGGGGATGGACTTCACGGTGGAACACCGCCCTGGTACAGAACACGCCAATGCTGATGGTCTGTCCAGATTTTTCCGCCTTAGTGAAGAGAACTCCCAGGAGGTAGGGTAGTTCTCCCCACATTTCAGCTGGAGGGGACACGTGTTAGACCTGGCACTGTTGACGTGGGTCTCCCTTCCATTTTTTGCTGTTGCCTCATGTGTTTTTGCTGGTTATAGATGCTTTGGGCACTGTGCCACTGCTATTCAGTGCCACAGTGCAAGTGCTCCCTATGGTAAATTGATGAATGGATTAGTGATTCCATGATTGTTTGGTTTGGTTTACTTGTCAGACCCTAGTACAGTGCAATGAGTGTGCCAGGGCTTGTAAACCAAATGCTGCTGGTGGGCTTGCAGCACTGGTTGTGCCACCCACAGAAGCAGCCTATAAAAGTGTGTCTCAGGTCTGCCATTGCAGAGCCTGTGTGCAGTCTGGTACTGCCATGTTGACTGGGCAAGTGCACCCACTTGCCAGTCCCTAAACCTTTCCTTTTCTGCATATTAGTCACCCCTATGGTAGGCCCAAGGGCAGGGTGCATTGTAAGTATAAGGTAGGACATGCCCTGATGTGTGTGGCATGTCCTAATAGTGAATTACAGCCATTTTCGTTTTTCACTATTGCAAGGCTACCTGTTCTCCATAGGCCAGAATGTGCAGTTTGATTATTACAGCTTATAATCCTAACTGACCCAGGGAACATGGTAGAAAAACGAATTTAGTATGCCTGAACTAAGAATGATAAAATACATCTTTTAGTGAAGTTGGTTTTAACATTCTGTGTTTGAAAATACCACTTTTAGAAAGTAGGTATTTTCTTGCCTAACTATCCAAGCCTGCCTCTGCTAGGTTGTGTATTCCTTGTCTGGGTTTGTGAGTGACAGGGGCTGGGGGACTCCAGGAGACAGGGTGAGTCAGCACAGGGCTGAATAGAGAGATCTGCATGGAGATAGGTGGGAGGAGTTGCACCTGGGACCTGAATAGGGCTGTGCCTTCCCTCCACAATGCTGGCTCCACCTCCTGTGGTGTGTCTGATGTCCCTGGCCTACTCTGTGAAAGGAAAGAAGGAGTCTTGTCAACAAAGTGCTCCAGGACTGACCAGACCTGATTTGGACTAGGCAAAGGCCTCCCTGCCTTCAGAGAACAAAGGGAAAATGAGTATAAAAGAGGGGACCCAGACCCCAGAAGATCAGATCACTTTGGGAAACAAGAAGAAACCTTTGCTGAGGAGAGGAACTAGAGAAACTGAGGAGGAGACTATCCCTGAGCTGAGTGCTGTTTGGGGGATTGGCCTGCAGTGGTTGCCTGACTGCCAAAGAAAGGAGAAAGGAACTTTGTGTGTACTTTCATCAACTTGTAAGAGATCTCCAAGGGCTTGAGAGAAGAGCTTGCCTCCTGCTGAAGTCTCAGGGACAACAGACTTCACCAACCAGCTCCCCAAGAGTCTTTCTGTAAAGTGCCTGCTGCTGAGCTGGACTTTCTGAGGGACTGCGTGTCGCAAGGAGCTGGAAGCGGGACTCACGAAGGAGAAGCGTCGCTGCCGCAGCCGAAGCGCCTCGCATCGCCGAAGAAGAGGATCGACGTCGCATCATTCGCCGCTGCATCACCGGGAAGCGTGTCGCAGGGCCTGTCTCGGCTCAGAAGAATCGTTGAGTCACCGCACGGCTGTCGCATCAGTGCCGGAGCGCCTCGCATCGCCGGAGAAGAGGACCGACGTCGCATCAGACGCTGCCGCATCACCGGGAAGCGTGTTGCAGGGCCTGTCGCGGCTCAGAAGCATCGTTGCCGAAGCGCCCCGCATCGCCGGAGAAGAGGACCGACGTCGCATCAGACTCCGCCGCATCACCGGGAAGCGCGTCGCAGGGCCTGTCGCGGCTCAGAAGAATCGTTGAGTCGCCGCACGGCCGTCGGGCGTGCACGCATCGTGTCGCATCAAGAAAAAGACGCCATCTTTGTTCATTGCACCGGATCTTCATCGCATCACGGCGTTGCTGGTCGCATCGCCACGAAAGCGCAGTAAAGAAACCGACGCATCATCTCTCCTCGCAGAGAAGAACCGACGCATCCCCTGCGCATCGGTAGGGACCCGACGCATTACCGTTCTTGCGTGTAAGGAACCAACGCATCACCTTCCCTGCAACACTTTCGTTATATAGCGTTACGCATCCAAAGGTACATTGAACTCAAAGTGTCGCATTTACCATCTTAAGAGAACTGAGCTAAATTCTACCATTTTTGAAGTACAGTATTGTGGATTTTTGTCGTTTGTGGTCTTGTGTTAAATCTATATAAAAGATACTTATTTTTAATATACATCTGGTGTGGTGTCCATCTGTAGTGTTGTCACTTGATTACTGTATGTGTTCACAAATGCTTTATACACTGCCTCTGAGATAAGCCTGTCTGCTCGTGCCAAGCTACCAAGGGGGTGAGCAGGGGTTATTTTAGGAGTGTACCCCTTTACCCTGACTAGACGCAAGGGTCCGTAATTGGTCAAAGGTACCTACCTCTGCCAACTAGAGACCCCCAAATCTAACATTGGTGGGCAGCGGTGAGGATTCTGGACTTGCATTTGTGACTCATGTACAGTGATTGGTGAACACTACTAGTGAGTGCAGACCAAAATGCGACCACATACTTTTGGTAGATTGTTTTTTCTGGGATTTTCTATTTTTGCCAAGAACTGCCAAGTTTAACCACCATGGATAAAGCACCATCCATAGCATCTGTTGATTATTATTGGGAAGAGGAGAGACTAGAATGCTACAATGTGAAATAGCTAAAGCACTTCTGCAGGAAATTTAAAGTTGCTATGACCGGTCTCACCAAGAAGGATGAGCTCCAAAAGGCGCCGAGGGCCTGGGTCGAAGCAAGGAATACCCCTGAGAATGAGGAAGGGGCTGAGAATGCAGATGAGCAGCTGGAGGGGCCATTGGGTCCACAGGGGAGGAGAGCAACTTCCCCAGTAGGTAGCAGTGTCTCTGCCAAAAGCCTGTCCCCAGAGGAGTTGGCGGACAGGAAAGAAAACAGGATGCACGAATTGGAGCTTGCCAAGCTCAAGTTGGGTGGGCAACTGGAGTTAGAAAATAGGAGATTGGCCCTGGAAGAAAAGAGAATGCAGTTGGAGCATGAGAAAAGTTGGAGGGAGTTGGAGTTGAAAGCTAGAAGCTTAGAGATTACTCCCTCTGGTGGCAGCACACTGTCAATGCCTGTTGAAGCTAGGGTGTATATTCCTAAAGATGTGGTGAGAGAGTTTTATAAGAATGATGATATTGGGCAGTGGTTCAAAGCCTATGAGGTAGCCATGTCTTCCCACCGGGTCCCTGAGAAGGATTGGGGAGCGGGGTTGTGGGGGCGGTTCCTTAGTGAGGGGTGGGACACACTGTTAGACTTGCCTCCTGAAGTCCATAATTCTTATAGCCACATGAAAGATGCATTGATGTCCAGGTATGAGTTGACTCCTGAATTGTATAGACAGAGGTCTAGAAATTGCAAGAAGGTGGAGTCAGGTACCTTGGTAGAATATGTCACTTTTTTCTGCAGAGCATTGGATGGTTGGGTGAAGGGTAGCAAAGTTAATGATTTTGAAGGGCTCTTTGATTTAATTGCATAGGAGCACTTGTCAAGTAATTGTTTTCCAGAGCTACGCCAGCACCTGATTGATAGCAGGCTGACTAACCCTAGGAAGCTTGCTGAGGAGGCGGACCACTGGGTGAGCACCCGGGTCCACAAGGGTCACGTGGGAGACTCCGCCAAGAGTGGGCAGGGTCCCCAGCAGAAGAGTGGGGGGGACAAGGGTAAACAGAGGGAGTTCCAGAAAGGGCCCCAAAGTAATCCCCAAGGGACCCAAGGAAAGGGTTCCCAGCCTCCCCCTGAGAAGAAGCACGGGGCCCGACAGGTAGGCCTGATCCCAGGGGACCCCTGAGGTGCTACAAGAGTGGTGAAGTGGGTCATAAGTCGGTTGATCCCAAGTGCCCACAGTTTGGAAAGACAGCACCCACTGGTGCTCCACCCCGGCAGATGGCGAGTGTAGCCCTGGGGGAGGAGAGGGGTGTCCAAGGTGTGTGGGGTCCACAGAAATGTCCCTTGTCTCTTTAGTAGACTGTGAGGTGGTCCCCAGGACCCAACTGCATGATAACACTAGAAAGTATAGGCAGTAGGTGACCATCAATGGCCATAGAGTGGAGGCTCTTCGAGACACAGGAGCCAGTGTGACAGCTGTCAAGTGTCACCTGGTGTCTGAAGAGCAGGTTGTCCCCAATGCATTTTACCCAGTTGTTGCCGCTGGCAACACAGAGAGCCACTGCAAGGTGGCTCAGGTTCCCTTTGAGTGGGGGGGGGTCTCTGGTACTCTTCAAGTAGCTGTGAGGCCAGCCATGCCTGTTGACTGTTTGTTAGGGAACAATTTGGAGAGCTCACCTTGGGCTAAGGTGGAGCGAAGTGCTCATTTGGAGATGTTGGGTCTGCCCGACTGGGCGTGTGTGACCACACGGTCCATGGCAGCCAGTAAGGGTGTTCAAGAGGACCTGGAGCCTGAGAGGGGGCCCAGGTGCCTGCCTTAAAGAGAAGAGGCAGGGGCGCGGGAAACCGGCCCCGAAGTTCCCACGGTCCGGGAGGAGGTAGACCCTGAGGGGGATGTCCTGGAGCCTACAGGGGAACAAGTAGCTGAACTGGGGAACCTACCTGAGCTGACCCATTGGCAGCAGGAAGGAGGATAGGAGGATCCTCCAGGGAAGAGTTCTGCGCAGAGCAGAAGAAGTGCCCTTCTCTTGTGGGTTTGCGGCAGCAGGCTGCAGACCAGGCAGCAGGTGATCAGTCTGGATCACATTGGATCTACTGGGAGAATGACCTCTTGTATACTGAGCCTAAGGTTGCTGAGCCTGGGTCAGCCCATGTGCTGGTGGTACCCTAGCGCTTCAGAGCCTTCCTACTGGGGCTGGCTCATGATGTGCCGTTAGCAGGACATTTGGGGCAGGACAAGACCTTTGAGAGGCTTGTCACCCACTTTTATTGGCCCCAAATGTGCAAGAGTTCAGACCAGACACTCATTGCAGGACCTGTCAGACTTGCCAGGCAAGTGGAAAAAGTGGGAGGAAGCAGAAGGCTCCTCTCCAGGCATTCCCTGTGGTTAGCACCCCCTTTGAACGGGTGGTTATTGACATTGTGGGGCCACTGGACCTCAAGACAGCCATGGGCAACAGGTTCATCCTGGTCTTGGTGGACCATGCCACCCGGTACCCCGAAGCCATACCTCTGAGGACAGTGACGGCCCCCGTGGTAGGACGGGCACTGATGGGAAATTTCTCCCGAGTGGGATTCCCTAGAGAGGTAGTGTCTGACCGAGGTACAAACTTCATTTCCAAGTATATGAAGTGCCTGTGGCAGGAGTGTGGGGTAACTTACAAGTTCACCACTCCTTACCACCCCCAAGGAAATGGGTTGGTTGAGAGGTTCAACCGAACCCTAAAAGGCATGATTATGGGTCTTGAGGAACCTATGAGGCGTAAGTGGGACGTCCTCTTACCATGCCTGCTCACAGAAATCTTTAGGGTTCAGTCCCTTTGAGCTTCTCTATGGTCACCCAGTGAGAGGACCTCTGAGTCTGGTCAAGGAAGGCTGGGAGCAATCTCCCAGGAAACCTCCCCAGGATGTATATAGATACATGCTGGCCTTCAGGAACCAGACTAGGCGTTTCAGGCAACTCGCTGAGGCGAATCTGGAAGCCAGCCAGGAGGAGATGAAGCGGTGGTACGACCAGAATGCCACTCTGGTAGAGCTTCAGCCTGGTCAGAAAGTGTGGGTCATGGCCCCAGTGGAGCTTTGTGCGCTCCAGGATAAGTGGACCGGACCATTTGAGGTGGTGGAGCGCAAAAGTCCTGTTACCTACTTGGTGGACTTGCGGTCTCCCAGGAACCCCTTGCTGGTCCTGCATGTCAACCGCCTGAAGCCCCACTTGGAGAGGTTTGAAGTAGGCATGCTCTTAGCGACAGATGCTGGAATGGAGGAGGAGACCGAGCCTCTTCCTGACCTCCTGTCGGCGACAGAGCGAGATGTGTCAGTGGATGGTGTGAACCTCTCTTCCACCCTGACCCCTGAGCAACAGAATGACTGCCACCAGTTGCTGGGACAGTTTTCTGATTTGTTCTCCGTGATTCCCAGTGTCACTGACTGGTGCATCCATGATGTGGACACTGGAGACAGTCCTCCTGTTAAGCACAAAACTTACAGGGTAACTGACAGGGTGAGAGCTTGCATCAAGGAGGAGGTCTCCAAGATGCTTGCATTAGGGGTGATTGAGTCCTCTAACAGTCCTTGGGCCAGCCCAGTGGTCTTGGTCCCAAAGGCTGCCGCACCGGGTGCCACGCCAGAACTCCGGTTCTGAGTGGACTACCAAGTGCTCAATTCAGTCACGAGGACTGACGCGCACCCCATCCCCAGAGCTTATGAGCTCATTGATCGGTTAGGGGCTGCCCGGTACCTCAGCACGTTTGATCTAACGTCTGGGTACTGGCAGATCGCCTTGACTGATGGGGCAAGAGACAGGTCAGCATTCTCCACACCAAAGGGGCACTACCAGTTCCGGGTTATGTCCTTTGGGATGAAGAATGCCCCTGCCACCTTTCAGAGGTTGGTCATCCAGGTGTTGGCTGGACTGGAAGAGTTCAGTGCCACCTACCTGGATGACATTGCAGTGTTCAGCGCCAGTTGGGAAGAACATATGCGCCACCTCTGGGAAGTGTTGATGGCGCTGCGGAGGGCAGACCTCACGATCAAGGCGAGTAAGTGCCAGATCGGGCAGGGTTCCGTGGTGTACTTGGGACACCAGGTTGGGAGAGGCCAGGTGGCGCCCCTACAGCCCAAGATTGAGACCATCCTGGCTTGGGAGCCCCCCAAGACCCAGACAGAGGTGAGAGCCTTTTTAGGACTCACAGGGTATTACAGGAGGTTTGTCAAGGGGTATGGCAGCATTGTTGCACCCTTGACAGAGCTGACTTCCAGGAAGCAGCCCAAGAATGTGATTTGAACTGACACCTGTCAGAAAGCTTTTGAGGCCCTGAAAACTGCCATGTGCACGGCGCCCGTGCTCCTGGCACCCAACTTCTCAAGAGAGTTTATCGTTCAGACAGACACTTCAGAGCATGGTGTGGGGGCTGTTTTGCCACAGATAAATGAGGAGGGCCTAGATCAACCCGTAGCCTTCATCAGTAGGAGGTTACTTCCACGGGAACAGAAGTGGAGTGCTATTGAGCGTGAGGCATTTGCTGTGGTCTGGGCGCTGAAGAAGCTGAGACCATACCTGTTTGGGACTCACTTCCGGGTTCAGACAGACCACAGGCCCCTCAGATGGTTGATGCAGATGAGGGGTGAGAATCCAAAGCTGTTGAGGGGGTCCATTTCCCTACAGGGGATGGACTTCATGGTGGAACACCGCCCTGGTACAGAACACGCCAATGCTGATGGTCTGTCCGGATTTTTCCGCCTTAGTGAAGAGAACTCCCAGGAGGTAGGGTAGTTCTCTCCACATTTCAGCTGGAGGCGACACGTGTTAGACCTGGCATTGTTGGCGTGGGTCTCCCTTCCATTTTTTGCTGTTGCCTCATGTGTTTTTGCTGGTTATAGATGCTTTGGGCACTGTGCCACTGCTATTCAGTGCCACAGTGCAAGTGCTCCCTATGGTAAATTGATGAATGGATTAGTGATTCCATGATTGGTTGGTTTGGTTTACTTGTCAGACCCTAGTACAGTACACTGAGTGTGCCCAGGGCTTGTAAAGCAAATGCTGCTGGCGGGCTTGCAGCACTGGGTGTGCCACCCACAGAAGCAGCCTGTAAAAGTGTGTCTCAGGTCTGCCATTGCAGGGCCTGTGTGCAGTCTGGTACTGCCATGTTGACTGGGCAAGTGCACACACTTGCCAGTCCCTAAACCTTCCCTTTTCTGCATATTAGTCACCCCTATGGTAGGCCCAAGGGCAGGGTGCATTGTAAGTATAAGGTAGGACATGCCCTGATGTGTGTGGCATGTCCTAATAGTGAATTACAGCCATTTTCGTTTTTCACAATTGCAAGGCTACCTGTTCTCCATAGGCCAGAATGGGCAGTTTGATTATTACAGCTTATAATCCTAACTGACCCAGGGAACATGGTAGAAAAACGAATTTAGTATGCCTGAACTCATCTTTTAGTGAAGTTGGTTTTAACATTCTGTGTTTGAAAATACCACTTTTAGAAAGTAGGTATTTTCTCGCCTAACTATCCAAGCCTGCCTCTGCTAGGTTGTGTATTCCTTGTCTGGGTTTGTGAGTGACAGGCGCTGGGGGACTCCAGGAGACAGGGTGAGTCAGCACAGGGCTGAATAGAGAGATCTGCATGGAGATAGGTGGGAGGAGTTGCACCTGGGACCTGAATAGGGCTGTGCCTTCCCTCCACAATGCTGGCTCCACCTCCTGTGGTGTGTCTGATGTCCCTGGCCTACTCTGTGAAAGGAAAGAAGGAGTATTGTCAACAAAGTGCTCCAGGACTGACCAGAACTGGTTTGGACTAGGCAAAGGCCTCCCTGCCTTCAGAGAACAAAGGGAAAATGAGTATAAAAGAGGGGACCCAGACCCCAGAAGATCAGATCACTTTGGGAAACAAGAAGAAACCTTTGCTGAGGAGAGGAACCAGAGAAACTGAGGAGGAGACTATCCCTGAGCTGAGTGCTGTTTGGGGGATTGGCCTGCAGTGGTTACCTGACTGCCAAAGAAAGGAGAAAGGAACTTTGTGTGTACTTTCATCAACTTGTAAGAGATCTCCAAGGGCTTGAGAGAAGAGCTTGCCTCCTGCTGAAGTCTCAGGGACAACAGACTTCACCAACCAGCTCCCCAAGAGTCTTTCTGTAAAGTGCCTGCTGCTGAGCTGGACTTTCTGAGGGACTGTGTGTCGCAAGGAGCTGGAAGCGCGACTCACGAAGGAGAAGCGTCGCCGCCGCAGCAGAAGCGCCTCGCATCGCCGAAGAAGAGGATCGACGTCGCATCAGACGCCGCCGCATCAACGGAGAAGAGTGTCGCCGCCGCTGCCGCATCGTTGCAGAAGCGCCTCGCATCGCCGGAGAAGAGGACCGGCGTCGCATCAGATGCCGCCGCATCACCGGGAAGCGTGTCGCAGGGCCTGTCGCGGCTCAGAAGAATCGTTGAGTCGCCGCACGGCGGTCGCATCAGTGCCGGAGCGCCTCGCATCGCCGGAGAAGAGGACCGACGTCGCATCAGACGCCGCCGCATACCTGGGAAGCGTGTCGCAGGGCCTGTCGTGGCTCAGAAGCATCGTTGCCGAAGCGCCCCGCATCGCCGGAGAAGAGGACCGACGTCGCATCAGACGCCGCCGCATCACCGGGAAGCGTGTCGCAGGGCCTGTCGCGGCTCAGAAGAATCGTTGAATCGCCGCACGGCCGTCGGGCGTGCACGCATCGTGTCTCATCAAGAAGAAGACGCCATCTTTTTTCATAGCACCGGATCTTCATCACATCACGGCGTTGCTGGTTGCATCGCCACGAAAGCGCAGTAAAGAAACCGACGCATCACCTCTCCTCGCAGAGAAGAACCAACGCATCCCCTGCACATCGGTAGGGACTCGACGCATCACCGTTCTTGCGTGTAAGGAACCGACGCATCACCTTCCCTGCAACACTTTCGTTGTATAGCGTTACGCATCCAAAGGTACATTGAACTCAAAGTGTCGCATTTACCATCTTAAGAGAACTGAGCTAAATTCTACCATTTTTGAAGTACAGTATTGTGGATTTTTGTCGTTTGTGGTCTTGTGTTAAATCTATATAAAAGATACTTATTTTTAATATACATCTGGTGTGGTGTCCATCTGTAGTGTTGTCACTTGATTACTGTATGTGTTCACAAATGCTTTACACACTGCCTCTGAGATAAGCCTGTCTGCTCGTGCCAAGCTACCAAGGGGGTGAGCAGGGGTTATTTTAGGAGTGTACCCCCTTACCCTGACTAGACGCAAGGGTCCCTATTTGGTCAAAGGTACCTACCTCTGCCAACTAGAGACCCCCAAATCTAACAGTCATCTTTTGTCATATGTCCTGTGCAGTCTATTGTCATTTCCCTATGTTAGCATGAGCACGTTGCAGACTGCCCTCTGCTTTGAGCATGTTACTATACAAACTTATTTTGCTTTGTGCCACACTGTACTTTCACACAGAACTTACTGTTGTTTTCGCGTTCTGTTCTTTCCTGGGATTTAGTCTGAACACTGTAGACAAGGTCAAACACAATGCCACAACAATGCCCCTTGTTATTCTGTTCTGGTCAGGACCTAGCACCTAGACAAAACACGCAAGTGTAGCTGTTGTTTGGGAACATGTACTTTTGTCATATAGGTATGTACGGCTAGGTAACAACACACTTGTATAGGGATCTTTCCATGGAAGAGATTGTGGCAGCACCTGAGATGTAGAACTTTCATCTGTTTATGAAAAGGTACGGGGTCTGCTGCTAAAACCCAGAGATCTTCTGATATATCATCATTTTGCCTCTGTAGAAGGGGAGGGAGGTTAGGCTACTCTGTCTTATATAATGACAGCTTATTTTACGATTTATGGACTACTTACTATGCTGACCATATTTGTGTTAGGCATTTTCTTACTTATTGTGGAACTTATACCACATACTAGATCTCGATAGTTAAAATAAACATTTTAAACTTTTCTCGTGTCTCTGTCAGATCTTATTGTGGACGAGTATGAGTGTGAGAGTGAAAGGGTGTGTCCTGCAACCGCGATTCCTGAGAGGGTCGGGAATGTTGTGTTCTGGGGGTGTCTAATCACTTGTTTCTCTGTGAGTGAGTAGGAGGGCAAGTGAGACACTAAAGCTAGTCGGTCCCAGGCTCATGAGTACTCAGGTGGCAGGATGACTCAGTCTCTGCCTACTAAGGTTCTATGATTCCAAGCATAGTTCTGTGACTATGCAGAATCCCTGCAACATGGCGCCACCAACGTTTGGTCTGGTCCTTATTCACGGGACCCCAGAGTAGCGCTTGTGCTGGTCCATAATACCCTCACACCGTTTTCCGGAGACATCTGTGGTAGGAGAGCTTTGCCTCCTCAGTTTGTAGGGATCACCTATTGCTGTAGGTTTTTCAAGCTTGAATTTTAAAAGGTTTTTGACCCGTTTTACTGCTACCGTTTGAACCCCTTTCTTTTGCTTAATGGCTGTTCCGTTGTGATTCCGGCTCATTGCCTCGCAGCAGTTAGTCAACATTTGTTGCAGCATGGGGTCCCCAATGCAGGATCTCCAGTTGTTTTTGTGGTCAAGGTGGATCCTGCGTACCCTTTTTGATGTTTTTTTACTCCTGGGTTACATTTCCCACTGTGAATGCGAATGATAATGCTTTTCATCATTACACTGCAGCCGCAGTTCCGGCAGCTTATTACGCTTATGTGGTTGTTAAAGTTCTTCTTACGGCCTGGGAGCACCAGATTTGGTTTAATGGCATCCTACCCCATCCTATTGAAACTGTTCCTATGGGCCCCCTGAAGTATTGATGGAGCCACATGGCCTGTTTTTGCTGGTTTTACTCCATATCCTAATTATCTTAATGGCTATTTGGCGGAGACACGTTTGTTGTATACTTAGGTTGTTCTCCTCTATAGACGCCTGATCAATTTTGTTGCCCGTGCTTTTCTCGAGCTCTGCCTAAGGCTGCGCCTCCTGTGCAGGCTGTGCACAGTGGGGTTCTTGTTATTAGCCCTGTTATTATTAATTCAGTAATGGGCAAACATCCTCAGAATCGTGAGGACTTTCCTTTTTGGATAGCTCAGAAAATTAACCAGCTTGATGCTGTTTTTCCTCTTATGGGTCCTGTGGAGAAACATAGGATCCTTACTATGTGCTTTCCTAGTGGCCTGATTCCCCCCTTGGCGGACTGCAACACATGGGGGACTGTGTTTGCCTCAGTTTATACACTTTGTTATGGCACCCCCTCAATGAGCGTTCTTCTGAGCTTTTTCAAACAAGTACAGAACAAACATGGGGTAGGTCCTGCCCTAGATTTGGAGATGAAGCTGATGTTTTTTTTCTCGTAGTCTCTGAAATGATTCTTTCTAATATTAAAGGTGAGGCAGCGTCCTTGATGGTTCGTCAATGCCTTTCGGTGGTGGCTGAAGTTGACCGGGAATGTGAGTTGGCGATTATTATTGCTGATGTTTACACATCCTTAGGTTGCAATACTTTGTGGGTCAGACCTACTCAGTCTCAAGGTACGCCCCCTCCTGAAAAAGGAGGGCTGTCCTGTCTTTCCTAAAAAGACATGGGACAAATCTAAGCAGCAACAGAAGCCTAGGTCTCATGGAACCCTCCTCCTGGACAGGAGTTGGACAGTGACTCTCTTCGACAGAGCAGTGGAAGTTACCGTAGTGCTCCAGACGCTCCACCAGTTTCTGGAGGCAAAAGCAACTGACACCTTTGTTACTGTTGAAACCACGGACAACCCCTTAGCTTACCCTGATAGACTTTCCCACGTAGACATTCAAATTGAGGGTGACATTATGCGCACCATATATGCTATTCTTTTGGACAACTTGACGTCTTCTTATGATATTTTACTGGCAGAGGTCGATTGGCCTCCCCCATTTGTTCTTGAGTGTCCTCTAGGCGAGGATGTGATTATGATGTCCTTTTCACGATAAATCCCTGATGAGACTAAGCATGCTTATGCTTCTGAGTGGGCACTTGCTTTAGCCCCAAACTTATACCGCAACCAGGCTGGTTTGGATAAGGATTCTATTTTACATGTTGTTCCCATACATTCGACTCCTCAGCCGGAGTCTCAATATCCAATTAAACGTGACATTAAAGCATCCATCAAAGAGATTCTAACTCCATTAGAATATCAGAGTGTGATTGAACTCTGTGTCTCGGCGATGAATAATCCTCTTTTTCCTGTTTTGAAACCTGATGGTTCCTATTGCATAGTTTTGGATTATAGACATTTGAATAGTCATACCCTTACTTTCGCAGTGCAAAACACACATAGTACAGCCTTAATAAATAATATCATGCGTAAAAAGTTCAAAACTACACTAGATATTTCTAACTGATTTTTCAGTCATAACCTGGCTCCTGAGAGCCGGGACTTGTCCATGTTCAGTACCTTCGGCTCCTAGATGCGATACAGGAGGCTTCCTATGGGGTATAAGAATAGCCACAGGGTCTTTGCATCACGTATTGTGTCCCTTTTGCATGATATTTATCCTGACGCTTTTTCTTATGTCGATGACATTTACCTGACGGATGATGAATTAAATCCCCATCTCGCAAGAGTGGATCGCATCATCACCTGATTCGCTTACAAAGTCGAATATTGCTTTTTTGGCCTTTCTTTGTCTTGGTTATGAATTGACGAATGAGGGTAGGGGTTTAGCGCCCCATTTCTTGGAGGAGTGTGCTTAATTGCAACCTCCATCAACCCTTAAAAAGTTGCAGTCCCTGCTTGGTTTTTTTCATTTCAGCAGGACTTACATACCCGACTATGCTCAGCGTATCAAACCTCTGTATGCTTTCATACACCCATCCTTTTCTGCTTCCTCCTGGCTTCCTGAACACACCGCTGTGGTGCGCGCTTTACAGTCTGACTTGCTTGCTACACAGTTCTTACAGACTAGATTGAATACTACCAATTTGGTCATCCGGATTTTGCCTGGTGGGATCGGTTTCACTTATGTGACTTTTAATTAGGATGACACAGTCCCAATTGCTTATAAATAAGGCTCCCAGTTTTCAGTTTTTACTGATTTTTACAGATAAATACAGACAGAAAACAATGTGTTTCCTGTCTGTATTTATTTTTAAAAGTGGAAAAATACAGAAAATTGTGCTTCTTGTTAGTGACTCTCCATGCTGTCCTTCATCAATTCTAGTCAATAGTTGAGCACATAGACATCATGGAGAGGTAAACAAATTGCATTTCCTTAAATACAGGCATATGCTAATAAATATTTATACGTAATGTTAATATTTACCTGTGGGTGTAGTGTTTTGTTATATTTCGATGCCTAGTTAGTTAAAACATGCCAGGTATCAAAGTATGAGTGCATGTTTTTAGTTAAATAAATGCGGAAATATACCATTTTACTTCTCTATTTATTCTCAAAACAAAAAATAAATATGGAAAATACCAATAAGGTGGTCAAAAAAGAAATATGGATAAATACAGATGGAAATGTTAAAAAAATTAAAAAAACGGGAGCCCTACTTATAAATTGCATCTGTATACTTCTGAAGAATTGCATTTTTCTTCTACTGAAAAAATTCTGACTGCTGTACAGATGGCCATTCTTGAAGAATGCCCTCTTGTTCAAGGTAAACAGATTTTTGTCGTTTCACTAGTGCCAGCCTTAGAGGCAGTCACGAAAGCTAGTGTTTCTAACTCTAAAGCTCCGCATCCTCGTTGGATTCAATGGGCTACGTCTTTGACGTCAGTTGATGATAGCTTTGTTTTTGACCCTTCCTTGCAAACACAAGAATTTCTTCATTATGAACATGTTAACCCTCTACCTTCTTTGGTTCTTCTTCTTGATCAGTACAAATGTATCATTTACATCAATGGTTAAGCTCAACCGGCCATTGGTTCTAAGCAGATTTATTCTGCAGCTTGTGCTATTGTCGTAGGTACAATGAAAGATGGAGTTTTTCACTATACTTTGGTTCATACACAGTCCCTTGGGGACTATACGGCCCAGCTGGCCAAATTGAGGGCTCTCCTTTTAGCTCTTGAATTTGCTAATCCTGAATTACCCACTCTTGTTGTGTGTGATTCATTCTATTGCGTACAGTCTTTCAATGACAATTTACATTTTTGAAAAACAAAATGATTTTCGGGATTCTAAAAGTAGCACAATAAAGCATAAATGCTTTGGGTTAGAGCGGCCGCTCTTAAAGAACGACTGCCACCTACACATGTTGTACATACATTGGGACATCAACGTGCAGGAACGCATGCTGTTGGAAATTCAATGGCTGATGAAGCAGCCAAATCTACAGTAACCACAGTTAAAGTAGCCCCAGTAACACGTTCTTTGACTAAAATTGATGATGACATTTTAGCGGGTATTGCCATAACTTCGGATAGTACTCCCTTTCCTCAAGGGTTCCCTTCACAATATACTTATCAGTTATCTACTGACAAAGTTCCTTTTGTGACCATTCCTGGGGTTAGTAATCGTCTGATCCCAACCTTGACCGCAGACACTCTTTGATAGTGGCCGCACATGAAGGTATCGCTTCTGCACACAGGAGTGGCCTCCACTGTTTCTCTTTTACAGCAACGCTATTGGTGGCATGGTTTATACCAGTAGACTTGCAGATATGTCCTTTGTTGTGATGTTTGTCAACAAATTAGGTGTTCTACTGTGCCCCGACCACCAGAAACATATCTTTTTATCTCCAATCAGGCATTTGGCTGCATTTATCTTGATCATTGCAGTCCTCTTATATCCGATAATGCTTTCAATATATATTTTGGGCGCAGTGGATTCTTGCACTAGATTCCTCTGGGTCTGGCCACAGTGCTCGGCGGACGCTCCTACTGTTATAAAAGATTTGCATGTCTTTGTTGGGACTTATGCCTGTGGCACCTTCCAATCAGACCAGGGTCCGGTTTCGCCTCTAAGGCGTACCGTGATTCGATGACGTCATTGGGAAGGCAGGTGCATTTCTCATCTCCATAAAGGCCAGAGGGCAATTCTGTTATGGAGTGGATGAACCGTGACATAAAGCTGTCTTCAACATCAAGGATATTAGGTATGGGCCGTGACTGGTTAACTCATCTTTATGGGGTTCAACGTGCTCTTAATAACCTCCCAAGAAGATCTCTGGGTGGGCGGACCCCATACGAAATGCACCTTGGCATCAAGATGTATGTTCCAGACCTTGATGGTCTGGAGGTTGTGGTGGCTGCTGCTACCTTTGATGTAGATACCCACTGTGCTGTCATACGAGATCTACAAAAGTGTTGTGCCCTCTGGCTAAAACACATTTTGCCGTTGACTCCGCCGTCGGATGCACCTGTTCTGATTCCTGTTTCTGGCTGGCTTCCTAAAGTTGGAGATCTGGTTCGCGAAAAGGTGGTGATCAAGAAAGAATTTGGTCCCTCCTACCGCACTCCGGTTCCAGTGCTTGGACTTCAGGGTACCCAACCTGTGATTTTACCTCCACTACCAGGATACAAAGACAATCGCTTTGTTTCAATTGAACATGTCAAGTTACACCATTTGGCCAATACTAAATAGTATGTCTCGGGGTGTCCCATTACGGGATGTTCCTTTACAGCCTGTGAGCTCCGTTGCTTCTGATTCTCCCCGGCTGCCGGAGGGTGATGTCGAGTATTCAGCTGACTTGGTATCTGTTTCACCTTCTTCATACTCCACAATGGAAATCATTTATTCTGACCCACCCCTCGAGGCCCCTTCAGAAGTGCTAGCCTCAGGTCTACATCCAGAATCCCAGACTCCGTTGTTTCAGCTGAGTTCTTCTGGTTACTATATTGATCAAGATAACTTTTCTTCAGACAGTTCTTCATTGTCTTCAGTTTTATCAGCCCCACCAGCGCGGATTTGCATTTTCATTTCCTGGTTGAAACGCTCTAATCTGGTTCCACCTTGGACCTGGATCGTGTTTTCCATGGTATTTCTGTTTATGTGGATTGGATTTGTGACAGTTTTTTTCCTTTTGATTAATGGCCACTACCTCCCAGAATGTTCTGCTGCAGAACTTGTCGGGGGTTGGCCCCACATTCCTCCTCGTATAGAATGAAAAGAGACCAGTTCCTTGTTAACATTTCGACGGTCCCAGTCACTGATGGAATTGTATGGGCTAAAGTACGATTCGATGTAGTCGGTCCTACGGAGACTCTACAGATACCATCTGTAATCCATGATTCCATGGGTGATGTGAAAATACCTGGGTTGCAATCGGATGATTGGGACGTTGATGCTGTGAATTCTATGTTTTCTGAATTTCAATATTATACTGTCTATGACACTGAAGATTTATATTTAAATTCTGCTAACTATGCCGATTTGTTCTGCTATCAACATTATGGGCGCCATTTTTTACATAGAGCTAATGGACAGGGTCCCCAATTTAATCATACTCCAACGAAACATTGCCCAACTCCACAGCAGGGTAGTTCCAATGCACAAAAGATGAAGTACACCTATTTCATCTGTTATGACCTGTCAGACCCAGTATCATACTATTTTAAATTGGTTCCCACACTTTCAGAAACATTTATGCTTACTCAGACAAAATTGATCTATGCATCCTTTTTTATTGATGACCTAGCCCTGAAAGGATATGATTACTGGAAGGACAATATTGACTTGAAATCGGTATGGGGCACTAAGTCCTGGCAAGTCCAAGGTACAGAATCTCTATTCCATCCATCGCTGATACCCACGCAAATTATCTTTCTTAATGACACAATCCAACAGACTACTTGTCTGGGGTTGGTTAAGATTAAGGAATTGAATACTCTCACTATTCCATCTTTGGCCCTTTTTGATAGTTGGCAGTCTTATACAAATTGTACTGAAGACCAACTAAATAGTAGGATAAGAATGGTACTAATTCTTCTATGATCGCCAGAACTGGGTGGGCAATATGGCCATCAGACATGAATGTTTGTCGTTCTCATTTTGTGAACGCTACCTCTGGGTTCAATTTAAATTGACCTGATCCACAAACACCGTATTCCAACACTGTTACTACTTATTCCATAGGTAAATTATGTCAACAATGGTTAGAACACTCCACATTGGCTGCCGTGAAACATCTTTCTCTCCTATCGGATTACATAAACCTTTCTGATTTCCTTTTGGGTCTAAAATCCCCTTGTTCGAAATTATTTGTTTATGCTGCGTATAACGAATTTTGGAAATTGTTGCAAATGGAGGCTGCAGTACGCTTACGCCAAATTGATCAGGATAATTTAGATAAAGTGCTTGCTGTTGTCGATGTATTAATACATTATCATCTCGTATTTATACTTCAGTGTCATCTGTAATTGATATTGTACAAAATGAAGTGTCTACCTTGTATCATAGTCAGAATCAACTTAGATCAGTTATGCAATTTGGCTGGACACTACAAACACTTAAGAAAGGGAACGTTCCTTGGCATTACCTAAATCGTAGTGCGTTGTTCTTACCATTTAATTTGATATGCAAACAGCAATTAATGGCTAGGAAAGATGCTAGTTACACTATGCTACAAATAGAGACGCTTGAACAACTTCCCTTCACTGTAGCGGAACTCATTCTGCGGTATGGTTAATACACTGGGTTATCTCGTTGCCCATCTCGATGTTTCAGTTCACTGCCTGCATGAAACACTTCCCAGTAGGTAGATATGAACAACTTGGGAGCAGCTACATACATGAGTTATGGTCCCTGGCCTTTACATATCATTGTCAAAGAGCTAAGAGAGAAGTTTTTTTAACGGGGGAAGAATGCCACTCCACTGCCGGTCATTTCCTTGTGTGTCAACAAGTTAAAATACACGGCGCCTGTAATGTTTGTGCCGCTAATTTAGCTTGTTATTTAAAAGGAACTCCTGTTCCCTTGATTATTCCCACTCTCCCATTCCTTTCAAATAGAAGCTATCTCAGTCTCAATATTCAGGACTCCTGTATGTGGTGTCTGTTTCCCAGTTAGTTACTTGTTGCAACAACGTCCTGTTTCCCCCTCCACATGGGAGTGTAGATAGTTCGTTGTGGCCTTCCAGTCCAACCCTCAAAACAGATTTCAATAAGCTAGGCAGACTCAAAGTGCTATTGTTTCAACAAGAAGTGGCTCTCTCTTCGGCACGTGAGACCTTCGAATTGCAGGTGGCAGAACGTCCAGTGAAATACAGTAATTGATAAACACAAAACTCCCCCTCCATTTCGGGGAATTGATACATCAAATATTTAATGTGTCTGATACCACAGGCCTGTCCCACATTATTTTTAACTTGTGGGCTCCAGCCTGCTGACATCATTTCAGACTATTTTTGGATTAATCCCAGCTTTTATACTTTCTATTTTCTCCAGCGTGCTTGGTGGGTTCCCGTTGATGTTCATCTTAGTTTGTGGCATCATTGTGCTCTTCCTGCTATTCTGTAATCAAAATCCCCAGTGGGATATAATCCGCTGTGATAAGCGGTCGACCACACCTCCTAAACAACATCCGACGGAAGGGATCTCTTCCGTCGGATGTCGTTTAGGAGGTGTGGTAGACCGCTTATCACGGCGGATTATATCCCACTGGGGATTTAGATTACAGATTAAGGGTACCCTCCCCTTTGTTTACATAAATGGTTATTGGTACGCTGAGCAGACTTTAATATTTGATGCTGAGTTGGAGGTACACTATCATCGTAAGGAAACTTATTCCTCCATTTTTTGAACGGACTACGGACAATGATTACTGAGTCCTTGTAGTTTGAGTTAAGAGCCCTGAAGAAGTTCTCATGGCTTGTTGCCGAATAGAACGAAACGCGTTGGCTGCTTTTTAGAAAAATCTTATTTGGATTTGAAAATAAAGGATTGAAAGAAAATACAAAAGAGACTGAAAAGTTTTTTGTTCAAGTGCACTGCTCTTTATGGAATATAACTTTTTGGAGTAGTGCCCTTAGACGCTCTGGATGCCGAATTGTGTCTTACTTCACATGTGTGCAACCTGTGTTTCATTGCAACCGGTGCCCTTTTCAATGGGCCCTGGATATTTTCCTGGCTACACCACCTCACGCTGCTCTAGATTTCGAACTGTTGATGGGTCCCTTAGTGGCCCATAACCAAGACGATTCCTTGGGTATGTGGCATGCGTACAACCCAGTGTGGTGGCCAGGGACCGGAGATGATCCCTATGCAACTGCGCAGCATCTTCTGGATCTCAGTTTCATCAAAATCAACACAGCTTGTCCTTGGATGGTCTTATCGACAACTTGATACAAGGAGCATGTATGTTGCTTTGACCTGCTCAAGTTCATGGCTGACATTTCTAATTTGGAAGACTCATATTTCTTACTGGAATCATTGTCTTTTCACTTGGCATCATACATTCTGGGTCCCGGTGACACGCTGTAATTGGATACATTTTTTAATAAAATTTCTTTCCTTCCATTGTTTTGACCAAAGCCTGTGTCGAAGACACTGACTACTAAATTTTGTATGCTTTGGTTCTGCTTATCACTGGATTTCTGTCGTCATTTTGGTGCTACCATCCTGACCAAGGGTAGGGTGTCAAATGTCCCGTGCA
Source organism: Calotriton arnoldi (assembly GCA_963921515.1). Lineage (NCBI taxonomy): Eukaryota > Metazoa > Chordata > Amphibia > Caudata > Salamandridae > Calotriton > Calotriton arnoldi. Next base: position 487,253 of record CAWUFW010013084.1, read on the forward strand.
GGCCATTGTCGTTTTCCCTATGTTAGCATGAGCACATTGCAGACTGCCGCCTGCTTTGCGCAAGTTACTATACAAACTTATTTTGCTTTGTCCCACACTGTACTTTCACACAGAACTTGCTGTTGTTTTCACATTCTGTTCTTTCCTGCGATTTAGTCTGAATTCTGTAGGCAAGGTCAAACACAATGCCACAACAATGCCACTTGTTATTCTGTTCTGGTCAGGACCTAGCACCTAGAAAAGTAATGCAAGTGCAGCTGTTGTTTTCGAATACGTACTTTTGTCATATAGGTATGCACGGATAGGTAACAACACACTCGTAGAGGGATCTTTCCATGGAAGTGATCGTGACTGTACCTGAGATTTAGAGCTTTCATCTGCCTATGCTAAGGTACGGGGTCTGCTGCTAACACCTAAAGATCTTCTGATATATCATCATTTTGCTTCTGTATAAGGGGAGGGAGATTAGGCTACTCTGTCTTATATAATGACAGCTCCTTTTATGATTTATGGACTACTTACTATGCTGACCGTATTTGTGTTAGGCATTTTCTTTCTTATTGTGGCACGCATACTGGAGCACGATATTTAAAATAAACATTTAAAACTTTCCCGATAAAGAAAGGGCGGGGATGTTAGAACACCCCTAAAAGGTGTCCCGCAACGCCAAATTCAAATTCATCTAATACATGATATTACATAGAGCCTATCTAACCCGCACCGCCTGCAACATATGTTTCCCAATACACAACATTACTGCCCTAGATGCAAATTGGTGGAAGCAGATCTCCTCCCTATGCTATGGTCGTGCCCGGTACTAAGTAAATTCTGGAACAAGATAATTACGAGCATTAAAACAGCGACAGGCCTACCCATACGGGACACAGCTGGCAACTGCCTTGTGGGTATGACCCGATGCCCGAAAACACAGAAAGTACAATTACGCTTCGTTGATCTGGCACTACTAACAGTGAAACGCTGCATAACAATGCGGTGGAAGTCAGCCAGGCCCCCCACTGAGTATACTTGGCACGGAGAGGTGGTGAGGTGGGGAAGTGTGAAAGCGTGGCCATAAGGCGAGAAGAAGCCCGGGGCCTCCGCAAAAGACCTATCTCAATGGAATGGGACCTTATAATGGAAGCATTTAAGTCACTCGAGCCTACACCCGTCCCCATAGCCCAAGAGGAGTAGGTGTGCACTATAACCCAGTCTCTGTAAATACAAGTAAGACAACCTTACGTATAATACTATTGAGCGTTAACATCACATAAACACGAGCTGCCCTTACAGGTGTAACTGGGTGTAATATGGCAGAATTATGTGACAATAACATGTACAGGGGTGGGTCCAGTAGAGTTGGGAGGGCTGGGAGGGGGGGAGGAAAGTTAATTAAGTTTAGGACTAATGTTGAAACACTTGCATATGTATCTAGACAACATGCCGCAATTGTAGTTGAAATATCCGTTTAACATATAAAATGTTGCAAGGTTGCCATGACTAGCGAATTACATTGTGGAGTGAAGTGTAAATGTAATGGTACTGTGCACCATTGTAAAACATGCATTATGGACAAATGTTGGCGTGAGATGCAATGCTTGTATGATATATAAAACCTGAAAAACCAAATAAAGTGTGTTTAAAAAAAAAATAAACATTTTAAACTATCCTCGTGTCTCTTTCAGATCTTATTGCGGACTAGTACGAGTGTGAGAGCGAAAGGGTATGTCCTGCAACCGCAATTCCTGAGAGGGTCGGGAGTGTTGTGTTCTGGGGTGTCTAATCACTTGTTTCTCTGTGAGTAAGTAGGAGGGCAAGTGAGACACTATAGCTAGTCGGTCCCAGGCTCATGCGTACCCAGTGGTAGGATGACTCAGTCCCTGCCTACTAAGGTTCTATGATCCCAAGCATAGTTCTGTGACTCCGTAGAATCTCTGCAACACTTTAAAATGATTTATAATATTTGTAATTGGATCTATCACAAGAATGAGGCCTTGTGCATTGAATTTGTTGAGCGAGTTAGGGTTGTGCGAGTTTTGGATTGTGATCCTAACCCCTACTTTCATATTTCAGTGGTTTTCCAATTTTAATTCGTAACCATAACTACACTCTAACCATTGCTGAATTTCTTTATCGTAATTTGAAGTGTTACAACCAAAGCTAACTTATACCTACTTTTTACATTTGATAGCTATCTATCTATCTATCTATCTATATATATATATATATATATATATATATATATATATATATATATATATATATATATATATATATATATATATATATATCCAGTATATTCCGTTTCACCTTCAATCTCCACAAGAACGGAAACGGACCACAATACGTGCTTCAGAATTTTATTGGTGCACAGCCATAACGCGTTTCAACTCTCTTCGAGCCTTGATCACATGACATGGGCTCCGCGTTTTACTCCGGTATTTAAAGTGACAAGGTGCTGGGTGATAACAACCACGTGTGCAAATAGCGCAATAGACATAGAAGACTTTTACAAATCAAACCATATAAATGTGTTTAAAAATGTGTCTGTTGCAATTGCAATTGGATAAAAACGGATTTAAATATATTGAAACATTCACAGCATAAAAAATGTAAAATATAACATTTAAAATTTAAAATGCACAAAGTAACTAATGTGACGTATTTTTCAATAAATGTATAATACATAATCATCACTGACTTTAAATGTTTCACATATTCAACTGCAGTGTCTATTGGAATTTAATCAGGCCACAGTGACCCTGTCTCCAATTTAATTATGACACTGTCTTTTGTACTAGTGTACATCCAAATTCCAACCAATTCCTTTCAAAATTACATTGTTCAACACATGTATTCAAACAAGATCATATCATCTTGTATTGCAGTTTCCATAGTCTTAATTGCCATTTGCCAAAAAATTTCCTAGTGTAATACATAAAACGTGAATCAAAGTGATTTAAAAACACCAACAATTGTGCAAAATTAAAATTTGATTAAGTGCCATGTCTGCAGCTATTACATATTTGTTTTAAAAAATTTTTTTATTTTTTTATTTTATTTTTCTTAGTATAAGGCTTCATATGATAGACACATGTAAAGGTAAAGGTTTTAAAATATAGGTACATCTGCCTTGGCTTGGAGCCCCAAGCCTAAGGTCTATTTTCTTTACATGGATATGTACCAATTTTTAGATATTTTTTATAAACTTGGTTTTTTATCAAATTTATTAATTTTTAGATTTTTTAGATTTTGTGTATGGCCGATCCATTTTGGTTCAAATACCACTCTTATTGGTCACTTCAAGATCATAGCATGGGTGGAATTACCAATGTCGTGTTGCTAAATATATATATCTCTCAATAACTAAATGAACCATTATATGCAATAGTCTCAGCGTTCTCTCTAATTAGTATATGCAAAACTTATTAATACTCAATGTAAAACACACAACACGTCCACATAAATAAACCCATAAATATAAGTCAATAAAACCATAAAATATATAAATATATATATGTAAACGTATTCATGTAAAACATTAAATAATTAATATCATATAAAAAGCTGGTAAAAACAAAGCTGTCGAATTTTGTAAAGGTAAAGGTTTTAAAATATAGGTACATCTGCCTTGGCTTGGAGCCCCAAGCCTAAGGTCTATTTTCTTTACATGGATATGTACCAATTTTTAGATATTTTTTATAAACTTGGTTTTTTATCAAATTTATTAATTTTTAGATTTTATATATATACATACATAGCGAGAGATAGAGAGTGAGAGAGAGAGAGAGAGATATGTGTATTGGTATGTATAGATGGATAGATTTCGAAACATTGGTATGTTATTTAAAAAGGCAAAACATAAGTAATAGTGACATACTATAGAGGAATAATGGAAAAGTTAAGATAAGCGGACATTCCTCTCTGTAAGTCACGATTCCACAGAGACAATCATTTTCGTTGATCACTGATTCCAAACACTTTCTTCAGGACCCGGCAACACTTATAAAAGACCCTTTGACATATCCAGAAGGCATCTTGGCATACTGCATACATTCAGAATAACTAATGGTCAGGTGATGCACATTGTTAGCCGTGGAAACCCAGAAGCAAAGGCGGGTTCAATAAAATCCAGCAAAAATAGTCCCACCTGCACAGATAGATGCAAGATCAAAAATTTGGAGAAAAAAAACTAGATAAGGGCTTACATGACCATTCACAACTGTCAAGTTTCTTTTAATGACGTTTATTTTCGTTTTCAACTACAGAAGCCAAGAGAAAGGAATCCTCCGCCAATTATCACAGAAGCTATTTTAATTTGATAAAGTCGCCTGTATAGAAACAGAAATAATTTCTAGTCAAACCTTGCTACCACTTTGGGTGTTGTCATAAACAAAACCAATCACTATTCCTTGGCTGCATTACTTTGGAGAAGTACATGGAAAGTGGCTTGCAGCTCACATTTCCAAAGGGGTGTAGTGTGAGAACGGGATTTAGGGACGAATTTTTTTTTTAAATAAAGAAATATGCGTTCACAGCAAATTTAAAAAGCAGAAATAGAAAGATTTTCTAATTTTCAGTAAATGAAATGGACAGCAGTTGTAACATCTCGCAAACCTCATTGAAAATATATTGTTGCTAGCGGCTTGGTAACATGACAGGGACATTTGCTGGTGCAATTCCAGTTTTATTATATAGCGTTTATTAATAACAGATACAATTAATGAACATAGAATGCACCAAACTCAAAATTCTGATGTTGTAACCTCCTACCTGTAGAAGAATGTTTCTTCCTGTCCTCGTGAGGTTTATACTGTGTGGCTGTCCATTTGCCATGTTTCTGTGGTCAATGTCAATGTTGTACGGTTTTTTGGTATCGCCCAAGCTGTACCGAACTTGTAAGTTTCCTGAAAAAAAATGTAGTATTTCAGCCAACTACATTTCCGAACATGATTCTTTAATAAGTTCTCACTTCTATCAACTTCTACAGGACAAAACAATGTAATCAATACTTCAAAAAAGTACAGGAAGAAAAAGTACAGACACAGTGGTCTTTGGGCTAGTCTTTTTCACCCTCTGGCTTTCATGTGTTTTTCACGGTTTGTAATTATTTGGCTAGACTGTCCATCATGGTCATGATGTTGCAGGCATGGTTACGTTGTCCCATCTGACTTCCCATTAGGTTCTGGTGATGGACCATCAAAAAGCAGTCCTCTTGTTTTTAGGCTTAAGACTCAACATGACAGAAGTAGCTAATTAAGACCCAGTGGACATTGTATGATGTATTTACTTCACAGGTGTGACAACATTTTGATTGCTGATTTGGCAGAAACCCTTTCAGAAGGCCACGGGCATGCAAGGGCTATTGAGCCCAACCGTGGTGGTTGAGGCCTTTTACTATGAATTATGGATCCTGAGCAACTGAGTGAAGTACCTCTTCTGCACTTAACTTTCAATAGAACCTTTGGTCGAGCAGTCAAGGATCCCTCGGGCGGAGTGTAGATACAGGTCAGTGAATATGACTCATAACTCAAAGGTCACACAGTATGAACAATAAATCAATGTCCAGTCAAATACTTGCTTTTATACAAATAATAGAAGTATTTTATTTCTATCTCTACACATGCAAAGGTATACAACTTTCAAAAGCAACAACACAATCCCCTTTGAGGTTGGGGCTTAGTAGCTGTCAGGCAAATCCCTGTGCCACCCACCTTTGTGTAATGTGTTCAAGGTTATTCCCCATACAGTGGTGGCTGCTTCCAGAAAATGCACAATGTTAGACTGTTCTCAAGAACTCTTCATTGACTCTTTGCTTTTTACCTGCTCTCGCAGCTCAGAGCAGTTTGGCAGAGCAGCGGGTGCCCTCGAAGTAAGCACCCACAAGTCCTGCTCCGCTTAGAGAAGTCGGGCTGTTTGTGGTCCATATGGCAGCGCCCGGCACTGCTGGAGTCCTTCTCAGTTGTCAGACAAGCTCCCAGCTCACAAAGACGCAGTTAGTTGGCTTTACCTGGAAAAATCATTTCTTCGCTCCTGACTGGAGCCCATTGAGGGTTCGATGTTGTCCACGGCGTTTTTGGCAGCCCTCAGGTCAGTCAGATGCAGTTCTCTCTCAGTGCGGGTCCAACCCACGGGACGTAGCCTCAGTCTCTCCTTTGGGTAATGACCCAAACCCTTTGGCATGTTGGTACCAGCAGCCCCTCCTGGCATATGAGGTAGCCGCACTACTTGGAAAACATGGGCGCTGACATTCTTGGTACAAATGCCCACAACAACATGATATCGGGTCCCAGAGATTCAGCAGTGATAACTTTACTGGTGGCCTCCTCTGGCATATGGGGTCACCACAGCATGGCAGTAGGGATTTGCCCAAGCTCGCACTATGCTTCACTCTCAGTTCAGTCTCCAGTGATCCTCCCCTAGCATACGGGGCGCAGAAGCATCATGGCACACAGGAAATGGCCATATCGGTGCAGTCTCACACCTTGTTCAGGGAATCCTCTTGCAGGGCTTCCCAATGGACTTCGCTCCCTCCAACACTCTCCTTTTCCTCCCAGGGCACACAGGTATTCGAAAGCAAGGAGGCGGTGGTGTTTCAGGCTTCAATGCAGGTGTTCTTGGCATTCTGTGTTGTGCCCCCTCACCCACAAGGGAGACTAGCAGGCCTTTGCCCCCAGTTCTGGTCACAGGCAGACGTCTTGCAGAGCTTCTTCACCTCACACAGCCCGTCTGACTGTCTGGCAGATGACAAATTTAGGGGTCTCAACCTCCCCTTCTTATAGTCCATTTGCAGACACCAAAATGTAATTTAGGGTCTGAGTCTTTGAAGTTTTATGCTGGGGTTCTGCTTGTTTTGAAGTGGACACATCTCCTTTTCTTCTTTCCTCATGAAAGACTGCCTGTCACAGCAGGCAAAACTCTGTTACTGATTGTCCCACAACAATTCATGGGAGTGACCAGATTTCACACCTGGATCTCCGTCACAGTAATATGTGCAGCAAAATCCCATCCCAACCCCCCATCCCTGCATTTAATGATTCCCTTCTCAGCCCCATCTCCCTTCCTGAGATGTGTCCAGGCCCCTTCCTAGTGATATATCACTCAATCAAAGAGCAGCCTCTTGAAGTGTAAAGGGAATCTCTTCCTTTTCCCTTCCAGTGTGTGCCCCATCCAGATCACAGAAATGCAGCAATACACCGATCTGTCTGGGAGGACTCCTCTCCTCCTCATCTCTTCACCAGGAAGGCCTGGATTCCCAAAATGGAAACCAGAGTCCTCCATGTAATGTACCATTGAAGGCACACTTACTCAGTGTACATTCAGCACTGGTACCTCCAAGCATTATACCCTTACATGTCCACTTGCATTCAGCACACACACTCTGTCTGAGTGCACTGTTCAGCACTGAAGCCTCACTATGTTTAATCAGGGTGTGCTATTTACAAACACACACACACTATCAGCTCACACAGTCACCATGTGCATGCTGCACAACACTTCACCCATCATGTATTATACTTGACGCAAACACGCATACATGCAGCACATGCTCTCATTGCGCACACACTTTACAGCACTACATCTCTTCTGTCATGTATTCCTTACAGGCATATATATACCCAGAACATGCACTAAGCACACACATACTGCACAGTACTGCTCTATCACTGCACTGGACCTTTCCCTGGCACACATATAATCAGCACAGAGTCACTACTGCCGTGCAGCACTCCACATCTATCTTATGTAGGCCAAGGGGTGAGTTAAGCACACAGCAGTTGAACATTTAAAAAGGTGAGTGAGCCTGTAGGCCAACTCCAGTGATACAGGGTAAAAAGGTCCTGTTCACTACTACTGATCACTACACAGAATGCTGCCACCACTGCACTCGTGCTGCTTAACTCCTGATGAAGGCAGTACCTTTCCACCACTATGAGGGTAGCGCTTTAGGCACCCCTCCTGGTCCAACAAGACCACAATCAGTGAGACAGGCCTATTTAATGACACACAGCATGCTCCGTGCTCACCTATGACATAAATCAGCATTTTGGATCCAGTCAACAGTGAAATTGAGCACTTAGGTCAGTGGTACACGTCTTCAAACATGCAGAGGAATTTTCTGTTCCAACGTGATTCATGTCTTTTTGGTGCTGTTTGGACACAGTGCTGTTTACACCCTGTGCTATTCCCTTATCACCCTTGCTTGTTCATTTGTTTTATTTTGATGTTTTGATAGCATTTTGGTTTTGAAACTTATTTTGTTCACAAAATAAAATGTGTGTACATATATGCTTTCTTAAACATTTAAAATATCAGGACTTTGGCAAAAGTATATACTGTGCAATATTTTGCAACGTATGCTCTTGAAATTCACACTTACAAAGGAAACTTCATCTTCTAACTACTTTGCATTATGTTAATATGCAAACTCTTTAGATAAATAAAGAGCCCCATTCCCAGCTTTAAAATTATAGTATAACATGATGCTGTTTCGATAAGGGATTTTCTTTCTAGACCACAGGAAGATGCCAACCTATTATTAAACTTTTCCCCTAAGAAAAAGTCAGATCTTGTTTAATTCCATGTATCTCGCTGGAAGTTCTGTACCAGTCAATCACAACTTCTGCAAATACTACAATCTCAACATTTTGGTAGCAGCGCATTTTGCGTCCAGTATTTCTCCTCTAAATATTATTCAAGTAGATTCTTATCTCATCATTTGAGAAATACCACCTCTTTTTTTCATTTCATTTTGGGGGTTTGGAATTCCAAAGGGCTTGGGTATATATGTTTCATGCAGTATTAACACTCCTGAGCAGCAGGTTCAGCAATGAAGCATAGGAAATAATTCCATCCATTCAAGTATATCAAATGAAAGTTTACACACCACTGAAACAAAATGTATATCTTCATATATAAATTTATAGTTGAACTACTAATAATTGTGTCAGCCTGGAAGACTCCGCATGCGGGATGACCAGTAAATGGGCGTGGAATGTAGGTCATCATCTGTTACGTCCACCATAACTGTTGGAAGAGATGGGATACGTAGGTCCTGATAACGCTTCTGAGTCGGCCCCCCTTCCTTACCCCCTGTAATAGACCTTTCTTGGGTGCCTCAGGAACAAAGGGAGTTAATATCACTTCCAGTTTACAATTACAGTGCAACCCATTTGGTCACACAGTGAAGCTCAAAGTCAATAAGTGGGATTAAGTATAGATTTATTACAAATTCAGAGCTAACGTAATATAAATCAGTCTCAGATACATAGCATAAAAATAAAAGATTACCAATTGAAAACCAAAACTACGTGCAAAGTTTATCCTCAAGTATAGAAACCAAAGGAGGAATTCAGTTGCCACGGTACAAAGTATGAGAAACACTGTTTGCGGGTTAGATTGAAAGCTTCAGTCTTCCTGCCTATGGTGCATGAGGGATTCTAATTCTCCTTAACTACACTAAGATAATGAATGCTAAATGGAAACCCTAATTAGATCTAATAAAGTAGAAAGGTGTCAGCATGGCTGAACTTCTGTAGAAGTTCTCCAAGGAAAGAATATCACATACCATAAAGCCACACACAAGAGTAGCGCATAGAGGTCTATACCTCTCCTAGCCTGAAAAGAATCTAAACAAAGCTAAAGTGTATCGCCTAGTTATACCCACAGGAAGAGCTTTCTAGAATCCCATATCAAAGGTCTCATTAGTGTCCACCTTCAAACAATACTCTTTGGCAGCCAAATTCGTAATTCTCTTCTTTGATCCACATATTCAAAATGACCTTGGATTCCACCTGTCCCCTCATGCCGCACAGACATGAGTCCTCCATTTGCTCATTAGTCTTACTGTCTGCACCTAGAATACTCTCTTGGAACATCCCTATCTCATTCACACAATGGGCCTTTCTTCATTTATTAGGTCATACCATGGCACCTGCAGAGGAAAGAAAAATATTGTACCTGAAACAAAACATTGATGTTGAAGGTTAAAAGTTGAAATGCTTAAGGCCTTTGGTCAATTTTAGTATAGCAAAGATTTCAATACACATGGTATCTACATACTTACAGATACATAGACATTATAAGTGCAGAATGCTATTCCAATAGATACATGTCCCATTATATAATAGATGCAAGATATTATAAAACTGAGTACGTAAATACATGAGGATTAACATTGTTTTTCAAACCACAAACGTGTAAATTTATATGAGAACTACAATTTGTTGTTACTGTAAGGGAAGCGTTAATATACACACATATATAAATGTCGAGGTTACACAGTAAATGCACTTTCGATATTGCTTCAAGTGTACTTTGCTTCATTAATCATTTAAGTCACACAAATACATGAGGCCATAAACATATGTGACCTAATCAATCATAAAACGGTGGAGCTAAAATTATGCTGCTCCAGCCCCATACCTTTTGTGGAGGCCCTGGACTACTGTTCTCTGGGAAATGGCTTGTAAATAACAAAATTACAGTGCAATGCAACAAATCAGATGAACAAAATGTTCCTTGAGAACTATTTTCTCCTAAGGATGTAGAATATTTTGTTTTTGGCAGGGGAAGCCCTGGGGTCATCTGAGGCCGCAACAAAGACGAGAGAAATGACCATGCAACCGTTACATTCATCTGGGCGCTCCTATGTGTCTCTACCGCTCCTATGTGTCTCTACCGTTGATAGCTCTCTAATCCATATGTAGTTTGGCTATTTGTCTTCTCTTTAAATGTCCTTCTTCGGCCTATACTTATCCACTTCTCATTTTACTCTGCCGGCTACTTTCCATTCCAGTTTACAGTTTCATTTTCTTTCTATTGTTTTCAACTTCACTGATCGCTTTGCCACACAAATCTGTTCTTTTTCATTTCTTTAAATGTTCCATCCCAATCTCAGCGCTCATGCTCTCAAATACATCTTGTCACTCACTGCCTGCCCTCGATTCACCCCACATATAATCTAGCCTGCTGTTGTCTCTGCAGCTCTTAAGATGATAACGTTTCAATTTATTCTGAAATCTCATCTTCCCAATTTTGGGTGACTAATTATTTTGAATACTAATGAAATGATGAATTCTAGTCA